>CM029015.1:226111249-226530974 GCA_016801055.1 Panax notoginseng | reverse complement strand
TAAATACATGCAAATAAATTAGGTAGGTCATACTAGCGAAGGAATTCCCCGTCTCTCCCCTCCTAGTTCTATTCTCACATCTTAGCCAGGGATCATATCCCTAAGCTCTGATACCAACTGTGACGCCCCCAAAATTAGGTATACATCACCCATCTTGGGTCGTCAGATACATAGTACAGAATACAAATACAACTTACTAATACAACTGTCGTGTACAATACGACAAAACATAAACTGTGAGTTTGAATACAAATATTATCTTCTAGAGAGTATTCATACTCAAAAGGAGTCCTCGTTACATTTATTATCACACCATTACATAGAAAGTGAGGACTACTAACTAATTCTATCATTCGGACCATCACTCCGTTCCCCGACTTGCCCAGCTACGTTCTCAATTTCCTGAAGAGAACAGTGAAGAAAAGGGTGAGCTCAACTAGCCAGTAAGAAATTTTGACTAAGATAATGCAGAATAAATTATCATTAGCCTTCAACAATGTTAAACTGATAAAATATAATAGACATCAAGTTTAACTGCAGCGGAACAAGCCAATCCATTAAAAGAGTCAAGTAGAAAATAAAACTCTACTATCTTTTATGATTTAAAAGATTTTCAACACTGTGATCGCTGAGACTCAGCTTAATAAAATAATCCACATCATCGAATCACCCCTGCACTACGGCCAAGGATATTCGTATATTCATTAATGGTCATGATCATGCCAACAACTGTCCATCAATGCACTACGGGCCAATGAGGACTTTTACCACATCATTCGTAACATTACGGTCATGATTACACCGAATAATCCCTGGTCATAATCATACCAAGTCCATCTATGCACTACAGGCCACAGATGACTTTCACATTTTATAAACATGAGGATGATGACAATGATATAAGAATTCAATAAAAACAAGTTCAAGAATTAATTTATCCAAGAATTAACAACGTCCAAATTGTCAACATGATACTACTTTGTGGAGTAAAATTCAAGAATGATCAGGAGAATATTTTCATGAATAGATACTAGATGAAGCGCAATGTCAGGATATTCCACAAATTTCATGGAGTATAGAAGTCAAAACTTAACCAACTGAGTATAATAAAGATGAAATAACAAAAGAAATCACCATGCATGCGATAGACCGCACAGACAGGTTTTTCTTAACAAATAATAATATGGAAACCAGGTCCGGCGTAACCGCACAGACATGATATTCTGACAGAATAATAAATAATGGAACCAGGTCCCGCGTAAACGTACAGACAGGATATTCCGACAGAATAATAAATAATGGAACCAGGTCCGGCATAAACGCACAGACAGGATATTCCGACAGAATGATAAATAATGGAACCAGGTCCGGCGTAAACGCACAGACAGGATATTCCGACAGAATAATAACAAGACGGAACCAGGTCCGGTGTAAAACATACAGACAGGATGTTCCAACAGAATAATAATAAAAACGGAACCAGGTCCGGTGTAAAACACAGAGACAGGATGTTCCAACAGAATAATAGAAGAATGTCACCAAGTATAGGGTAGATCCGCGTATACAGGTTATTCCAACAGAATAATAGATGAATAACAACAGTTCTCTTCATGAATAAGAAAGAATAACACCCCTTACCGTTTTAAAGAAGAGCGGAAGTAGGAAGTAGTTAAGTAGCAGAATACTCTTCTTCTCTCTCTCTATAGTTTCTCTCTATAGTTTCTCTCTCTAGAGTTCAGTGAATTCGTAAGAAATAATGAAGGAATGAGTGCTATTTATAGAAAAATAGAATGCATAGTAACTAATCCATGAACGGTCCAGATTGATTACTTTAATCTGACGGTCCATATTTAAAGAAAAATCTTTTAATAAAATATATATATTCTATTTATAGAATAATTTTAATAAAGTATTTTGTTTTATATAAAAAGATGTTTCTGTTTTATTACGTTAATAATACGAATAAAACAAAACGTCATTATCGCTAAATAATTCATATTATTAACTGACAATAATAGAATCAAACTGAGTGACTTCTCACATAAGCATTAATAATCAATATCGTGTGCTACTATGCAACCACACGTATTACTGTACTTTTACTACCGAGTAGTTCAACAGTAACAATGGTAAAACTTCCGTCGTTATTTTTAATAAATATTTTTGTCGTTTTCTCAATCCGACAATAATTTCCGTTGTGGGTCCACCAATGATTGTGTCGTTGTACGAATATTTCCTGTTAAAAAGAATATTCCCCGACCAATCGAATATTATATAACAACTTGCGTACTTTGCAAAATTTATAAATATTACCCACAACTATAATATTATATCAAATTAACTCCATAATATTCAAAAATGATATTTATAGAAAATTCATCTTTATTTGTAAAAGTTGGGGTCTTACATTAATCACCGAGGTATTCCATACAGTTATTAACGGTAACAACTACGCGTATTTATAAATAACTTATACTTGTCGTTTTCTTCATCCATCGCTTTCTGGTATGGGGCCCACACAAGGCTGCCGTCATACGTAATATTCTCCGATAGAGAATATTCCACGACCAAACGAATATTATCCCGACAAAATGAATATTTTTATACCCCATTGCTTATTTTGCAAAATTTGCACATTTCACCCAACCAAAAGTATTATATCAAATTAGCCCCTTATTATTACAATAATATTTAGAGAAAATTTGATTTTATTCATTAATAAGTTGGGGTCTTACATGTAACCTGATGACTTTACCTGTACTATTCCCACCACCACATTTGAATAAAATCTCAGCACATTTCTTCACCCACAAGAGTGGGGCCCCCAATTCTAGAATTTTTCACCCAAATGATTAACTCAGAAAATTCAACAATTTCTGAACAGTCATTTCGTTAAATTCATAACAAATCATACGTTCATTTTTAACGGTTCAAAATTTGTGGACATATACTCAACTTATATATGTATAAAATATCCAAATATTACCACGATCCAACGGTTGGATTAAAAATTATAACCTTTCGCAAAATATCTCAAAAATCCTAATTTAATTTTCAATACCTCCGTTCCGATAAAAATACAGATAAAACACCTCAATATTAACTCCTTCATTTTTAACCACAAAAATATATCCCTCATTTATATCCACATAAAATAGATATTTTCTTATCATATGAATCAATAATTAATTATTCACAAATAATATTATAGAATCACATTTATGACAACCAGGCCGTTCCCAGAAAAGAGGGGGCTTTCCAATAAGAATTTCTCCTTATTGGCGCGGAATTAGGTGACCAAACCTCTCCTTAGACAGAACTTTCTAGACATTGCCAATAATGTTATCTAATAATATTATTCAAATAATATGAATTATTGATCTGATATGAGAAATACTGGGCAGTTACAATTATTGAAAACAACAATAATATAAAATATCAATGCAGCAATTATTGAATCAATAAAATAAAATATTGAACAGTAACTACTGTAACAATTATTGAGTAGTGCCTTCCTTCGTAAGAATCAATAATTGTGCAATACTGTGTGCTACTGTAGTATTTTAACCACCAGGTATTCCAACGGTATTAACGGTAACAACTACGCCGTTAATTATAAAAACTCAATTTTTGTCGTTATCTTCATCTAATCGCTTTCCGTTATGAGGTCCACAAATAGCTGCGCCGTCGTACGAATGTTCCCCGACAGAAATAATATTCCACGACCAAACGAATATTTCCCGACAAAATGAATATTTTATAACCACATGCTTATTTTTAAAAATATTCATATATCACCCTTAACTTTAACTTTTTATCAATTTAACCATTTACTAAATAGAAAAATTGAATACTTTTATTTCATAAAATTTGGGATCTTACATATACCTCTATTTTTAATTTAGTCATGCAAGTATTATCAATCTTGCACCAACTCTCCTAATAGTAAATCATGTGAATCAATAGTACACACATGTGAACACATAGTTGTAAGCATGTGAATTAATAGCAATTAATTGCTCATTTATCCGTTGAATTACCCGATTGATCTATATAACTTCCAGACATCAATTATCATCAAAATAAATGTCGATTTTTACTAACACTAATAATTTCCACACAATGGAACTATCAATTTCATCTTTAAACAACACGAACTTATTCATCATTAATATTGTAACGCACAATATTTAACAACTAGGTCGTTCCCAGGAAAGAGGGAACTTTTCGATAAAAATTTCTCCCTATTGGCGCACAATTAGATTATCTAACCTTTCCTTGACAGAACTTCTAGACATTGTCAATATTGCAAATAATAATTTGAATAACTTTATCGTCTCAATTATTGATTTAATAATATAACATATTATACAGATGATACTGTGACAATAATTGAATCAATAATATGAGAGATATGATGCAACAATTACTGTAACAATAATTGACTATAACTAAGTGACTTCTCACGTAAGCATCAATAATCAATACCGTGTGCTACTATGCAACCAAGCGTATTTGTAAGACCCCAACTTATTAATAAATGAAATTAAATTTCCTCTATTTATTATTTTGAAATAGAAAGGGTTGATTTGATTAATGTGGTTAGTTATGGATAAAATGCGCAAATATTTCAAGTAAGCAAGTGGTTATAAAATATTCATTTTTGGTCGGTGAATATTCGTTTGGTCGTGGAATATTCTTGCTGTTGGGGAATATTCATACGACGGCGCAGCCATTTGTGGGCCCCATAACAGAAAGCGATTAGATGAAGAAAACGACAAGTATGAGTTGTTTATAATTAACGGCGTAGTTGTTACCGTTAATACTGTTAGAATACCTGGTGGTTAAAATACAGTAGCACACGGTATTGCACCAATTATTGATTCTTACGAAGGAAGGCACTACTCAATAATTGTTACAGTAGTTTACTGTTCAACATTTATTTTATTGATTCAATAATTGCTGCATTGATATTTTATATTATTGTTGTTTTAATAATTGTCACTACACAGTATTTTCCATTATCAGATCAATAATTCATATTATTGAATAATATTATTAGATAACATTATTGGCAATGTCTAGAAAGTTCTGTCTAAGGAGAGGGTTGGTCATCTAATTGCGCGCCAGTAAGGAGAAATTCTTATTGGAAAGCCCCCTCTTTCCTAGGAACGGCCTGGTTGTCATAAATGTGATTCTGTATATTATTTGTGAATAATTAATTATTGATTTATATGATAAGAAAATATTTATTTTATGTGGATATAAATGAGGGATATTCTTGTGGTTAAAAATGAAGGAGTTAATGTTAAGGTTTTTATTAGTATTTTTGTCGAAAATGGAGGTATTAAAATTAGAGTTTTTGAGATATTTTGCGGGGGGGTTATAATTTTTAATCCGACCGTTGTGGATCGTGGTAATTTTTGAATATGTTTTACATATATAAGTTGAGTATATGTCCACAAATTTTGAACTGTTAAAAATGAACGTATGATTTATTATGAATTTTACGAGATGACTGGTACAGAAATTGTTGAATTTTTGGAGTTTATCATTTTGGTGGAAAATTCTAAAATTGGTGGGCCCCACTCTTGGTTGGTGAAAAAATATGCTGAGATTTTTATTCAAATGTGATAGGCTTGAATAGTAGCAGGTAAAGCCATCACGTTGCAGGTTAAGTCTGCTTCGGCGTGCTAACATTTTCCTATAAATAGAGGGCTAAGTTAGAATTAAAAATCACACCAGAAACAAGTTTTCTCTCTTTCTCTCTCTAGATTGTTGAGTGTATTTTTGAGTATTTAGATACTTTGAGAGTTTCTATTCATCAGAGCAAGTTTCTTTCAGCCTTATACCGGTATTCCGACCAGAAGTACTGATATTTTGAGATAAGGGATATTATTTTCTTCTTAAATGATATTATTTTCTTCAATATCATTATGCTGAAATATTGATATAAACTTTTTATCAAATTTGAAACTTTTTGTGTCGGGGTTACTATTCACGTATACGACACTATTCACGTATACGGCACTATTCACCAAAAAATGAAAATTTTCCTTTTTGTCCAAGTTGTCTATTATGGTTACTATCTTTGATTGTATCCATGTTTTGATCTTTATTTTTGAATTCTACTTCACAATTGATTATTATGAAGTATTATTGATCTTGGATAAACTGTTATACGAATCCCTACTATTGGTCCTTTTGTCTCACTGGATTCGTTTTCTTTAAAATATTTCTCATCATCCTCAGTCCTAAATGATGATAATACTAAATATCTTTGGCCTGTAGTGCAAAGATGTATGATTACCTGATGAATATCTTTGGCCTGTAGTGCAAAGATGAACAGGTGTTGAGATGAACATGACTGAGGTGATACAAATGAATATCTTTGGCCTGTAGTGCAAAGATGAATATTTGGTTAAAGATGATTATTAATTGATGTTACAGGGATAAAAAATATTGATGATGGACTTTTAAATCTTAGAAGATAGTAGAATTCATTCTCTACTTGACTCTTCTAATGGTTTGCTGTTTTCGCTGCAGTTGTTGATCTAAAACTTGTTGTCGATTATATTCTATCAAATTTGTTCCTGTTGAATACTAATGATAATTTGTTGTATATTATCTTAGTCATAATATTCTTTACTGGGCTAGTTGAGCTCACCCTTTTCCTTTTTGTTCCATTTTTCTTCTCAGGATGTGAGAACATAGCAGGATCTAGTCGGGGTATGGAGTGTGAGACCCCAGATTTTATGAATAAATATTTAATTTTCTCGAAATATTTTTTTTAATATTATGGTGTGGATTTGAGATAATGTTATAGTTGTGGGTAGTATTTATAAATTTTGCAAAGTATGCAAGTTGTCATATTATATTCGATTAGTCAGGGAATATTCTTTGTGTCGGGGAATATTCGTACGATGACACAATCATTGGTGGACCCCACAACGGAATTATTGTCGGATTGAGAAAAACGACAAAAATATTTTTATGAAAATAACTGCGAAAGTTTTACCGTTAATACTGTTGAACTACTTGGTAGTAAAAGTACAGTAATACGCGTGGTTGCATAGTAGCACACGGTATTGATTATTGATGCTTATGTGAGAAGTTACTCAATTTTGCTTATTTTATAGACTCCCATATACTTATTTTTCAAAATAATCGGTAGAATTTATTTAAAGGTGGGACCCACATGTGGGGCCCATATGTGGGGCCCATATGTGTTGAAAAACTAATTTTTAGAAATGGGGGTGTGAGAGAGTTACGTATGGGGAAGGAGTTTATATATATAAGATTGTGATGTGTGTGTATATATATAATATTATATTTGTTAGTGGAGAGTGGTGGGAGAAAAAGGAAGAGTGAAAGTGATGTATGTGAGTGGAAAATGGTGAAAAAGTGGTAGTGTGATAGTGATGTGTAAGAGTGTAGTGAATTTGATTATTGGTGGGTGGGGGATTGATGTTGGTTATGGGGGAGAAAAATTAAGTGGTGTATATATAATATTGATTTATATAATATGAAAACATGTGTTTATATATATGTATTATATTTTAATTTTTGTTGTGATTTTATTGGTTAGATGATTGACTTAATTGTTAGTTGATTGAAAATTAATTTGTAAAATTATTTCATCCATGAATAGTGCCTTTCTATTCTCCTATAAATAGAAGCTCATTCCTTCATTATTTCTTACAAATTCACTGAAACTCTAAAGAGAGAAATTATAGAGAAACTATAGAAAAGTATTCTGCTACTTCCCTACTCTTATATCCAGTTTCTTTTACGGTAAGGGGGTGTTATTCTTTCTTATTCATGAAGAGAACTGTTGTTATTCCATTTCTTATTATTCTGTTGGAATAACCTGTATACGCGGTCTACCCTATACTTGGTGACATTCTTCTATTATTCTGTTGGAACATCCTGTCTGTGTGTTTTACACCGGACCTGGTTCCGTTTTTATTATTATTCTGTTGGAATATCCTGTCTGTGTGTTTTACACCGGACCTGGTTCCGTCTTGTTATTATTCTGTTGGAACATCCTGTCTGTGTGTTTTACACCGGACCTGGTTCCGTCTTTATTATTATTCTGTCGGAATATCCTGTCTGTGCGGTTACGCCGGACCTGGTTCCATTATTTATTATTCTGTCGGAATATCCTGTCTGTGGTTTACGCCGGACCTGGTTCCATTATTTATTATTCTGTTGGAATAACCTGTCTGTGCGGTCTATCGCATGCATGGTGATTTCTTTTGTTATTCTATTCTTTATTATACTCAGTTGGTTAAGTTTTGACTTCTATACTCCATGAAATTTGTGGAATATCCTTGATAATTGCGTTTCATCCAGTATTTTTTTCATGAAAATATTCTTCGAAGCATTCTTGAATTTTACTCCACAAAGCAATATCATGTTGACAATTTGGACGTTGTTAATTCTTGGATAAATTAATTCTTGAACTTGTTTTATTGAATTCTTATATCATTGTCATCATCCTCATGTTTATATTATGTTGAAAGTCATCTGTGGCCTGTAGTGCATAGATGGACTTGGTATGATTATGACCAGGGATTATTCGGTGTAATCATGACCGTAATGTTACAAATGATGTGAAAAAGGTCCTCATTGGCCCGTAGTGCATTGATGGACAGTTTTTGGTATGATTATGGCTATGGATTCTCTTTGGCCGTAGTGCAGAGATGAATTGTTTTATGGCATGATCATGACCGTTGATGAAAACATGATTATCTTTAGCCGCAGTGCATGGATAATTCGTGGTCGTGATACTAAAAAATATCCTTGGCCGTAGTGCAGGGGTGATTCGATGATGTGGATTATTTATTAAGCTGAGTCCCAGCGATAAAAGTGTTGAAAAACCTTTTAAATCATAAAAGATAGTAGATTTTATTCTCTACTTGACTCTTTTAATGGATTGCTTGTTCCGCTGCAGTTAAACTTGATGTCTATTGTATTTTATCAGTTTAACATTGTTGAAGACTAATGATAATTTATTCTACATTATCTTAGTCATAATATTTCTTACTGGGCTAGTTGAGCTCACCCTTTCTTTCACTGTTCTCTTCAGGAAATGAGAACGTAGCTGGGACTAGTCGGGGAACAGAGTGATGGTCCTAGATGATAGAATTAGTAGTCCTCACTATTCTATGTAATAGTGTGATAATAATTGTAATGAGGACTCCTTTTGAGTATGAATACTCTCTAGAAAATAATATTTGTATTCAAACTCACAGTTTATGTTTTGTCGTATTGTACACGACAGTTGTATTAGTAAGTTGTATTTGTATTCTGTACGTTGTATCTGACGACCCAAGATGGGTGATGTATACCTAATTTTGGGGGCGTCACAGTTGGTATCAGAGCTATAAGTAAAGAGCCCCGAGCCTCTCGCTGGTGACTTCCTGTTGATGGGGGATGCACCGAAGCCAGACTCTCCGTAGGGGACGCCGTTCTGCGGTGGCAAACTGATAGGTACCACTGTGAGGTGCTGTGGTTGAAGCACCATGAGAGTCACAGTTGGTATCAGAGCTTAGGGATATGATCCCTGGCTAGGATGTGAGAATAGAACTAGGAGGGGGGAGACGGGGAATTCCTTCGCTAGTATGACCTACCTAAGTTTACTTGGTATTTAATTGGGTCGGTCAGAGTATAGGGATAATATGTGATATGTTAATTAACCCTTGTTTTGTTGCAGTATTTGAAAATGACATCCGAGAATGTTGAGAATAGCAATGGAGCACATGAGACCGTGGAGACACTTCTAATCTCCAACCAAGATAATGTGATTAGAGATATCCATGTGGTGATTGAGGAATTAAAAGTTGCATTCAAGCTAGTCGCAAAGGTGGCAACTGAGAGTGAGGAAGAAGAAGAACCTGAGGTTGATTTATTAGAAGAACTTATTGATCAAAATATAGAATTGCAAAATCGTATTCATGAGTTAGAAGAGCAGGCTGAAGAACGAAGGCCGGTCGTAGAACAAAGGGATGCAACAATTCAAAATTGTATTAACCGATGTGCGATGGTTGAACAGAAGCACTCTTTGGCAGAGTATATGATGTTAAAGCTAAAATCTGAGAATTTAAATGTCAAGAAGCAGCTGAAAGAAGAAATAACTGAACGAGTGAGAATGAAAGATACATGGGTAAAAGCCGCACGACGCGTTGATATTGTGGAAAGAGAAGTCCGATCCAAGAAAGCTAAAATAGATGATATGTAATTTTTTCAACAGCAATTGGGAAAATCCAGCATCGAGTTTTGAACTATCCTAATGAGAAATCGAACGAAGTTATCATGGGTTAGTTAATTATAAATTCTTGCGAAGTCTATACCTTATTAGATTACGATTCTACCCATTCTTTTATCTCTCTTTCTTGCGCTCAACGTTTAAATTTGATTCCAGAGAGATTAGACTTTGACTTATCGATTGAAACTTCGTTAGTAGAAACCTTCATTTCATGTGTTATCCAAGTCTTGGATGAGAGTCACAGTTTTTAAATGATATTTTTATTGTTAATAAATCTCCTGACGTATTCTCGAAGGACTTCTTAGCCTACCCCTAGAGCGTGAAATCGAATTTTGTATTGACCCCAGTACAAAACCTATTTCTTAAACCCTCAAATATTTTTTCAACTAAAGCGAACGTAACATGCGCCAAAGACGTTGGCTCGAGCTGTTGAAGATTACGATCGTAACATGCAATATCATCGTGGAAGTGCGAACGTGGTAGCTGACGCATTGAGTAGAAGATCGTATGCTGTTACAAGTGTGAATATACGAATCCACGTAAAGATAACGAATATACGAGTAGAATCGGCTTTAATCGATAAAGTTAAAGTCGTGCAAGCTACAGACCCGAAGCAGATGAATGAAGAAGGTTCAAGAGGGCGTTATTCTAGAAGCAAGAATCAACGAAGAGAGAAAATCTCAACCCTCGATTTAATTGGCCCATTTGAAATCCTCGATGAAGTAGGAACTGTGGCTTATAAACTCGTTTTATCGCCAAGTATGTTGCGTGTTCAGAACGTTTTTTTTATGTAAAAATGTGGACGACCCGAACCATATTATTAATTTAGAACCGGACGAGATAACAGAAGATTTAACGTATGAGGAGATACGTATTAACATCTTGGATAAGAAGGATCATATTCAACGCTCAAAGGTTATACCTGAAGAGTTCAAAGTCAAGGTATCCTCACCTGTTCGGCATACCAGGCACGCACGTAAATTTCGAGGGCGAAATTCCATAAGGAGGGGAGATTGTGAGACCCCAGATTTTATGAATAAATATTTAATTTTCTCGAAATATTTTTTTTAATATTATGGTGTGGATTTGAGATAATGTTATAGTTGTGGGTAGTATTTATAAATTTTGCAAAGTATGCAAGTTGTCATATTATATTCGATTAGTCAGGGAATATTCTTTGTGTCGGGGAATATTCGTACGATGACACAATCATTGGTGGACCCCACAACGGAATTATTGTCGGATTGAGAAAAACGACAAAAATATTTTTATGAAAATAACTGCGAAAGTTTTACCGTTAATACTGTTGAACTACTTGGTAGTAAAAGTACAGTAATACGCGTGGTTGCATAGTAGCACACGGTATTGATTATTGATGCTTATGTGAGAAGTTACTCAATTTTGCTTATTTTATAGACTCCCATTTACTTATTTTTCAAAATAATCAGTAGAATTTATTTAAAGGTGGGACCCACATGTGGGGCCCATATGTGGGGCCCATATGTGTTGAAAAACTAATTTTAGAAATGGGGGTGTGAGAGAGTTACGTATGGGGAAGGAGTTTATATATATAAGATTGTGATGTGTGTGTATATATATAATATTATATTTGTTAGTGGAGAGTGGTGGGAGAAAAAGGAAGAGTGAAAGTGATGTATGTGAGTGGAAAATGGTGAAAAAGTGGTAGTGTGATAGTGATGTGTAAGGGTGTAGTGAATTTGATTATTGGTGGGTGGGGGATTGATGTTGGTTATGGGGGAGAAAAATTAAGTGGTGTATATATAATATTGATTTATATAATATGAAAACATGTGTTTATATATATGTATTATATTTTAATTTTTGTTGTGATTTTATTGGTTAGATGATTGACTTAATTGTTAGTTGATTGAAAAATAATTTTGTAAAATTATTTCATCCATGAATAGTGCCTTTCTATTCTCCTATAAATAGAAGCTCATTCCTTCATTATTTCTTACAAATTCACTGAAACTCTAAAGAGAGAAATTATAGAGAAACTATAGAAAAGTATTCTGCTACTTCCCTACTCTTATATCCAGTTTCTTTTACGGTAAGGGGTGTTATTCTTTCTTATTCATGAAGAGAACTGTTGTTATTCCATTTCTTATTATTCTGTTGGAATAACCTGTATACGCGGTCTACCCTATACTTGGTGACATTCTTCTATTATTCTGTTGGAACATCCTGTCTGTGTGTTTTACACCGGACCTGATTCCGTTTTTATTATTATTCTGTTGGAATATCCTGTCTGTGTGTTTTACATCGGACCTGGTTCCGTCTTGTTATTATTCTGTTGGAACATCCTGTCTGTGTGTTTTACACCGGACCTGGTTCCGTCTTTATTATTATTCTGTCGGAATATCCTGTCTGTGCGGTTACGCCGGACCTGGTTCCATTATTTATTATTCTGTCGGAATATCCTGTCTGTGCGTTTACGCCGGACCTGGTTCCATTATTTATTATTCTGTTGGAATAACCTGTCTGTGCGGTCTATCGCATGCATGGTGATTTCTTTTGTTATTCTATTCTTTATTATACTCAGTTGGTTAAGTTTTGACTTCTATACTCCATGAAATTTGTGGAATATCCTTGATAATTGCGTTTCATCCAGTATTTTTTTCATGAAAATATTCTTCGAAGCATTCTTGAATTTTACTCCACAAAGCAATATCATGTTGACAATTTGGACGTTGTTAATTCTTGGATAAATTAATTCTTGAACTTGTTTTATTGAATTCTTATATCATTGTCATCATCCTCATGTTTATATTATGTTGAAAGTCATCTGTGGCCTGTAGTGCATAGATGGACTTGGTATGATTATGACCAGGGATTATTCGGTGTAATCATGACCGTAATGTTACAAATGATGTGAAAAAGGTCCTCATTGGCCCGTAGTGCATTGATGGACAGTTTTTGGTATGATTATGGCTATGGATTCTCTTTGGCCGTAGTGCAGAGATGAATTGTTTTATGGCATGATCATGACCGTTGATGAAAACATGATTATCTTTAGCCGCAGTGCATGGATAATTCGTGGTCGTGATACTAAAAAATATCCTTGGCCGTAGTGCAGGGGTGATTCGATGATGTGGATTATTTATTAAGCTGAGTCCCAGCGATAAAAGTGTTGAAAAACCTTTTAAATCATAAAAGATAGTAGATTTTATTCTCTACTTGACTCTTTTAATGGATTGCTTGTTCCGCTGCAGTTAAACTTGATGTCTATTGTATTTTATCAGTTTAACATTGTTGAAGACTAATGATAATTTATTCTACATTATCTTAGTCATAATATTTCTTACTGGGCTAGTTGAGCTCACCCTTTCTTTCACTGTTCTCTTCAGGAAATGAGAACGTAGCTGGGACTAGTCGGGGAACAGAGTGATGGTCCTAGATGATAGAATTAGTAGTCCTCACTATTCTATGTAATAGTGTGATAATAATTGTAATGAGGACTCCTTTTGAGTATGAATACTCTCTAGAAAATAATATTTGTATTCAAACTCACAGTTTATGTTTTGTCGTATTGTACACGACAGTTGTATTAGTAAGTTGTATTTGTATTCTGTACGTTGTATCTGACGACCCAAGATGGGTGATGTATACCTAATTTTGGGGGCGTCACATGGAGTGATGGTTCTAGAAAGATATTTTAGAAGTCCTCACTATTTATGTAAAATAGTGTTTGAATAATTGTAATGAGGACTTATTTGAGTGTGGATATTGTCTAGAAGATAATATTTGTATTTAAACTCACTGTATGTGTTGTCGTATTTTGCACGACAATTGTATTATTGAAGTTGTAGTTTGCTTTTTGTATCATGTATTTGGCGATTCAGAATGGGTGTTGTATACCTATTTTGGGGACGTCACAGTATTACTGTACTTTTACTACCGATTATTTTATGACAACTTGCTTACTTTGAAAAAATTTCACATATCACCCTTAACTTTAACCTTTTATCAATTTAACCATTTACTAAATAGAATAATAATTATAAGAAAATTGAACACTTTCATTTCATAAAATTCGGGGTCTTACATAGCTTCCACAATATTAAATTACGAACGAGACTATGAGTTTTCTGGCGTCGTTTGGTTAAACTAGGTGTCGTTTTGGGGGTCCTAGAATACACAATTTCGTACTACGGAAGGTGGTTTAATTTTCAAAAGGAGTTAGAGTCTGCAGTTTAATAGTGCAGACGAGAGAATTTTTCAAGGAGGGGTATTTTGGTCATCTATCCTGTCCGCAGTATTAAACTGCGGAATACTAAAAATTAAACTGCGAACGGGAGCAATATAGGTTATTAGATATCCAGATGAACGATTAAAATTTATTGTAAGGATAGACATTTTTTTAAAACGTTAGCTATAGATCAACTCCTATATATATATATATATATATATATATATATATATATATATATATATATATATTGTGACGACCCCAAAATAGGTCCATTCCATCCAACCTATTCTGAGTCGCCAAATACATGGTATAGAAAGCAAACTACAACTTCAATAATACAATTGTCGTGCAAAATACGACAACACATACTGTGAGTTTAAATACAAATATTATCTTCTAGACAATATCCACACTCAAATAAGTCCTCAATATAATTATTCAAACATTATTTTACAGAATTAGTGAGGACTGCTAAAACATATTTCTAGAACCATCACTCCATACTCCGACTAGATCCTGATATGTTCTCACCTCCTGAGAAGAAAAATGGAACAAAAAGAAAAAGGGTGAGCTCAACTAGCCCAGTAAAGAATATTATGGCTAAGATAATATACAACAAATTATCATTAGTATTCAACAGGGAAAAATCTGATAGAATATAATCGACAACAAGTTTTAGATCAAAAACTGCAGCGGAAACAGCAAACCATTAGAAGAGTCAAGTAGAGAAAGAATTCTACTATCTTCTAAGATTTAAAAGTCCATCATCAATATTTTATCCCTGTAACATCGCTTAATAATCATCTTTAACCAAATATTCATCTTTGCACTACAGGCCAAAGATATTCATTTGTATCACCAGTCGGTCATGTTCATCTCAACACCTGTTCATCTTTGTACTATAGGCCAAAGATATTCATCAAGTAATCATACATCTTTGCACTACAGGCCAAAGATATTCAGTAATATCATCATTTAGGATCGAGGATGATAAAAAATATCTTAAAGAGAACGAATCCAGTGAGACAGAAGGATAAATATTAAGGATTCGTATAACAGTTTATCCAAGATCAATAATACTTCATAATAATCAATTGTGAAGCAGAATTCAAAAATAAAGATCAAAACATGGATACAATCAAAGATAGTAACCATAATAGACATCTTGGACAAAAAAGAAAAATTTTATTTTTCGGTGAATAGTGCCGTATTCGTGAATAGTACCGTATACGTGAATAGTACCGTATACGTGAATAGTAACCCCGACACAAAAAGTTCCAAATTTGATAAAAACTCATATCAATATTTCAGCATAATGATATTGAAGAAAATAATATCATTTAAGAATAAAATAATATTCCTTACCTCAAGATATCAGTACTTCTGGTCGGAATACCGGTATAAGGCTGAAAGAAACTTGCTCTGATGAATAAAAACTCTCAAAGTATCTAAATACTCACAAAATACACTCAATAAGCTAGAGAGAGAAAGAGAGAAAACTTGTTTCTGGTGTGATTTTCAATTCTAACTTAGCCCTCTATTTATAGGAAAATTTTAGTAGGCTTGACCTGCAACCTGATGGCTTTACCTGCTACTATTCCCACCCACCACATTTGAAATATAATTCAGCACATTTCTTTACCAACCACAAGTGAGGCCCACCAATTCTAGAATTTTCTATCAAAATGATAAACTCCGAAAATTCAACAATTTCTGAACCAGTCATCTCGTAAAATTCATAATAAATCATACGTTCATTTTTAACGGTTTAAAATTTGTGGACATATACTCAACTTATATATGTATAACATATCCAAAAATTACCATGATCCAACGGTCGGATTAAAAATTATTACCCCCGCAAAATATCTCAAAAATCCTGATTTTTTAATACCTCCATTCCGACAAAAATACGGATAAAAACCTCAACATTAACTCCTTCATTTTTAACCACAAAAATATATCCCTCGTTTATATCCACATAAAATAAATATTTTCTTATCATATGAATCAATAATTAATTATTCACAAATAATATTACAGAATCACATTTATGACAACCAGGCCGTTCCCAGGAAAGAGGGGGCTTTCCAATAAGGATTTCTCCTTACTGGCGCGCAATTAGATGACCAAACCTCTCCTTAGACAGAACTTTCTAGACATTGCCAATAATGTTATCTAATAATATTATTCAAATAATATGAATTATTGATCTGATAATAGAAAATACTGTGCAGCAGCAATTATTGAAACAACAATAATATAAAATATCAACGCAGCAATTATTGAATCAATAAAATAAAATATTGAACAATAACTACTATAACAATTATTGAGTAGTGCCTTCCTTCGTAAGAATCAATAATTGGTGCAATACCGTGTACTACTATATTTTAACCACCGGGTATTCCAACAGTATTAACGGCAACAACTACGCCGTTATTTATAAATAACTTATACTTGTCGTTTTCTTCATCCAATCACTTTCCGTTATGGGGCATACACAAGGCTGCGCCGTCGTACGAATATTCCCCGACAGCAAGAATATTCCACGACCAAACGAATATTCCCCGACAAAATGAATATTTTATAACCACTTGCTTATTTTGCAAATTTTGCACATTTCACCCATAACCAAAGAATTATATCAAATTAACCCCTTATTATTCACAATAATATTTAGAGAAAATTTGATTTTATTCATTAATAAGTTGGGGTCTTACAACCTCCCCTCCTTATGAAATTTCGTCCTCGAAATTGACGTACGTACCTGATATTTCGAAAAGGTGAGGATACCTTGCTTTCATTTCTGATTCCAACTCCCAGGTCATTTCTTCAATAGCATGGTTTCTCCACAAAACCTTAACTTGTGGTATAACCTTCGTGCGTAGGACATGCTCTTTCCTATCCAAGATCTTAACAGGTACCTCCTCGTACGTTAAATCTTCAGCTATCTCGTCTGGTTCTAACTCAATAATGTGGTTCGGGTCTTTAACATATTTACGAAGCATAGATATGTGAAAAATATTATGAACACGAGACATGCTTGGAGGTAATGCAAGTCTATATGCCACATTTCCTATTCGCACAAGAATCTCAAATGGACCAACAAATCCTGGATTGAGCTTTCCTCTCTTCCCAAATCTTGTAACTCCCTTCCATGGTGCAACACGTAATAATACATGATCCCCAATATTAAATTCCATGTCCTTCCGATAAAGATCCGCATAACTCTTTTGTCGATCCTGTGCCGTTTGTATACGTTGTCGAATCGTTTGGATCTTCTCTGTAGTAATGCGTACCAACTCTGGTCCCAACAATGTTGCTTCACCCACCTCGTCCCAGCATACTGGAGAACGACATTTTCTTCCATACAACGCCTCGAATGGAGCCACACCTATGCTCGCCTGATAACTGTTGTTGTAGGAGAATTCTACCAATGGTAGGTACTTATCCCAACTCCCTTTGAGATCTAGGACACAAAGTCTTAATAGATCTTCAAGAGTTTGAATAGTCCTCTCTGATTGTCCGTCCGTTTGAGGATGGTACGCTGAACTGAATCGTAAATCCGTGCCCATAGCTTTCTGCAAGCTAACCCAAAATCGTGAAGTGAATCTTGGGTCACGATCCGAAACTATGGATACTGGCATGCCATGCAGTCTCACAATCTCGTTCACGTACATACTAGCAAGACGTTCAAGGGAATAAGTCTCACGTATCGGCAAGAAATGAGTAGACTTGGTTAATCTATCAACAATAACCCAAATCGAATCTATGCCTTGAGAAACCTTGGGAAGACCCGTAACAAAATCCATAGTAATGTGTTCCCACTTCCATTTCGGAATCTCAAGTGGTTGCAATGGACCCTTTGGTACTTGATGCTCCGCTTTTACACGTTGACAAGTTAAACATCTCGAGATAAACTCCGCGATCTCTCTTTTCATATTGCTCCACCAAAATGTATGTCAAAGATCGTGATAATTTTGATACTCCCAGGATGGATTGCAAATGGTGTGTTGTGTGCCTTCATCATTATTCTATGCTTCAAGTCAAAATCGTTTAGAACACAAAGTCTGGAGTTGACTCGAAGTATTCCTTCTTCATCGATTCTTGCTTCTGGAATAGCACCTTCTTGCACCTTCTTCTTCATACGCATCAGCTCTATGTCCGTAGCTTGAGCAGCTTTAACTTTATCGATTAAAGTCGGTTCTACTCGTATATTTGATATCATCATGTGGGTACTTGGAGCCTTCATCTCTATCTCCATCCTTTGCAAGTCATACAAAATGGGCCTTTGTGTTAACAACATTGCACTCGTACCCGCGTATGATCTTCTACTCAATGCGTCAGCTACTACGTTCGCTTTTTCAGGATGATATTAGATGGTATGATCGTAATCTTTCAACAGCTCAAGCCAACGTCGTTGCCGCATGTTGAGTTCGTTTTGGGTGAAGCAATATTTGAGGCTTTTATGATCCGTATAGATCTCCACTTTCTCCCCATACAGGTAGTGTCTCCAGATCTTCAATGCAAAAATGACTGCTGCCAACTCCAAGTCATGAGTAGGATAATTCCTCTCATATTCTTTGAGTTGTCGCGAGGCATAGGCTATGGCTTTCCCATGTTGCATGAGAACACATCCTAACCCTTTGCCTGAAGCATCGCTGTAGATAACAAATCCATCCGAACCAGATGGTATTGTTAGAACAGGTGCCGAAATGAGTCTCCTCTTGAGTTCTTGAAAACTCTTCTCGCATTCCTCACTCCATACGAATTTTGTATCTCTACGAGTCAGCTGCGTTAATGGAATAGCGATTCGAGAATATCCTTCAACGAATCTCCGATAATAACCAACTAACCCTAGAAAGCTACATATTTCAACTACCGACTTAGATTGCTCTCAACTGTGACTCATATCCCAACCTTGGATAGCACGTCACAATGACACCTATCGGTTTACTATCGCACGAATATGGCGTCCCCTACGGAGAGTCTGGCTTTTGTGCATTCTACAAAGGAAGTCACCAGATAGAGGCTCGGGTACCAACTTCTATAGTTGGGTTTTTAACTCCTGAAGTTCAATAGGAGCTATTCAATATGAGATTTTAGAAATGAGTTTTGTATCGGGTTGAAGATCAATACAAAAATTCAATATCACGCTCTGGGTTAAGCCAGGAAATTCTTCAGGAAATACGTCAGGAATTTCACTAACAACAGAAATATCATTCAAATCTGACGTATTTTTGTTCAAGTCCATGACATGGGCTAAGAAAGATTGACATCCGTTTTTTAATAAACGAATGGCTTTACGGCTTGATATGAAAGAGTTTGACTTCAATGGTTTGGTTGCTTGAATTTGAATAACAGGTTGGTTAGAAATATGAAAACTAACAACCTTACGAAAACAATCAATTTTGCAATGATGAGTGGTTAACCAATCAATTCCTAAAATCACATCAAAAGTAAGTATCTTTAAAGAGATAAGGTCAACAGGTAATGTGATTGTGCCAACTTGGATTAAGCAAGATTTATAAACTGTAGATGTAACAAAAGTTTCTCCTAACGGAGTCTCCACA
The DNA here is from genome assembly GCA_016801055.1 of Panax notoginseng. NCBI lineage: Eukaryota > Viridiplantae > Streptophyta > Magnoliopsida > Apiales > Araliaceae > Panax > Panax notoginseng. Next base: position 226,510,915 of record CM029015.1, on the reverse strand, counting down.
GATAGGTCAAAGTCTAATTTCTCCGGAGTCAAGTTTAAACGTTGAGCACAAGCAGGAGAGATAAAAGAATGGGTAGAACCGGTATCTAGTAAAGTATAAACTTCGCAAGAATTCAAGATTAGCTTACCCGTGATCACCTCGTTCGGGTTTCTCGCGTTTTGGCCAGTAACGACAAACGCCCTTCCAGGAACCGCTGATTTTGACTTATCCGGGACAGCTTTTGGAGTCACCATCCCCGCTGAACTTGGTTTTGCTACAGAACACTCTCGAGCTATATGACCCTCCTTTCCACAGTTATAACATACCTTGGATTGTTGTGGGCAGTTTGGGCTGATATGTCCCTCTTTCCCATATTTGTAACATACGACCGGTGGTCATTCTCCTCCCCTAGAAACAGTTGATGTTTGTGCTGACGTCTTCACGTTATCATTGTTGTACCTTCTCTTCTTGAAATCTCCTCCTGACTCGCTCCTTCTATTATCACGACCACAATTACCACCAGAGTGGTTACCGCTTTTGTCCGAATGTTTCTCCCTGCTGGTTTTCATTGCTTCGATGACTGCTGTCACCAGTATGACCCTGGTTGTGGTCCCTCGGTTGAACATACTCATTATCTCGCTTTAATAATTGAGCCATGTTTACAACATCTGAATATAAAGAAAATTTATGAGAGATAATATATTGCCGAATCTCGGGTTTTAAACCTCTCAGAAACATCCTTGTCATTCGTTCCTCATTCTCTACCAAATGAGGTGCAAACCTGAATAACTCAGCGAACTTCGCCTCGTACTGGGACACTGTGACAACCCCAAAACAGGTCCATTCCACCCAACCCATTCTGAGTCATCAAATACATGGTACAGAAAACAACTACAACTTTATTACAATAATTATCGTGCAAAATACAACAACACATATGCTGTGAGTTTGGATACAAATATATACCAAATGTGACTCATGTTCCAACTGTGGATATCACCTCACAATAACACCTTACATAAAGGTATAGTCAAAAACTGTTTTAGAAATTAGAATCTTTGGGAAGTGCTCAAGGAAACCTTCGTACATGGGAGGCCACGCGTCTAGGTTATGATAGATATCATATGGCCACAGAATTATCCTTGGTTAACCCAATAGACCCCAAAGAAAAACGAGAAGATTACTATCATATTCTTCCCAATGGTGAGTCTTCTCTTGACTTATCATTATCTCCACTGTCTCTAATTGAGAATTATACTTCAAACAAACACCAAGATTATATAGGTAGTGCCCATAGATATACTCAGCAAGTGGATGAGCACAACCCTGTCCTATGATGACACGAGGTTGTATGTCATTAGACATCTTGTATGATAGTGACAAAACACCCTTCCAACGTTGGGTTCGCCTCACCCTATTTTCTTCACCAAATATAACTACTAAATGATGACCACCGTTCTATTCCCTTGTTACCCCCGCTCGACCCAGCTACACTCTTATTACCTAAAAGGAATTGTGAAGCAAAAGGGTGAGCATAACTAGCTCAGTAAAGAATATCATGACTAAAGATAATTCAATTATCAATAGCCTTCATCAACAATAAATCAGAGATTTAGAACATATGGTAAATGATAAAAATTTCAACCATAGTTGCAGCGGAACGAGCAATCCATTAGAAGAGTCAAATAGACTATAAAGTCTATTATCTTCTCCATGTTAAAAATCCACCAACAATATTTTATCCATGTAACATCACTCAACAGTTCCTTTCCACAATCATATGAATAACTCATAATCATAATTGTGACTACAAATTTTTCTTCGCACCCAGGACGAAGAATATTTTCATCACCTGTCTTTACCTGAAACATCAAAGATCATGGTTATACCAAATCACAGTTCCTGTTTATAATCATACTAACAAATCTATCTTTGCACTACGGGCCAAAGATATTCATCAACAAACCATCTTTGCACTACGGGCCAAAGATATTCAACAACAGTTCATCTTTGCACTACAGGCCAAAGATATTCAACAACAGTTCATCTTTGCACTACAGGCCAAAGATATTCATCAACAATTCATATTTGCACTACAGGCCAAATATATTCATATCTCAAAGAAATATATAATCATTTCAGAATTTATATAAACAATAATTATAACCATGTTGATCAATTCACCTTTGCACTTAAGCTTAAGATATTCAATTATAAATTCAATGGTCATGATCATACCAGTCACAATTCAACTTTGCACTACAGGCCAAAGAGAACCCTAGTCATGATCATACCAATAATCTACCCATCTTTACACTCCAGTGAAAGAGAATTTCAACATCAGGGTTATAAAAATGTTATATATGATGATAAAAATAATATGATCAACATATAGTTTTAATCTCAAGAGTAATATTCGTAACTCATGAATAGTAACCCCGACACAAAAGATAGAAATTCTACAATAAAATTCATACCAATATTTCGGTATAATGATATTGAAAGAATAATATTACTTAAATTTATAAACAATTTATTTTAATTGTTTACACTTTACTAATTAATGCATTTAATCATCATAAAATGCCAACTCTTACAATTTCATCATCAATAACCAAAATCCTCATCAAAAATCTGCATATACCTCATATAGGATTCTCAAGCCATAAAATCCTATTTTTTAATTTTCTTTCTTCACAAAACATATTTAATTCATTTACTCATAACTAGACCATTTTCATGAAAAATACCAAATCAGTTCCAAAAATATTTCTTTTCTGGGATTTAGCATAATATAGTCCCATAGTGAACATATATTTTTCTCAGAATTTTTAAAAGTCATTTACTATTTTTCATATGGCCAAAATAGCCGAATATTTAGACATTTATCAAAAATTGTACTTTTGTCTAAAAATTCTGAAATTTACAGAGTATACTTCTATCATATACATGTACTCCCAATAAAAATTTCATCAATTTTGGAGTTAACCACAAGGAATTATAAGCGGTTACTTTTAAAATAGTCTTTTCCCGTAAAATTCATAACTCTTAATCTATACATCCAAAAATCACCATTTTTGGACACAATCAATAAAACTCATCAAAATATCATTTCAAATTTTTCCATAATTTTTGAAGATCAGAAAAATTACGAAACTGAAAATCATAACAACCCTTAAAATTCATTACTATCCCTTACTATCCCTTACCTCAAAAGAGCAGTACTTCTGACTGGATATCGGATATGATGCTGAAGGAAACTTGCACTGATGAATAGAAACTCACCAAGTATCTAAAAACTCACAAAATATGCTTCATAATATAGAGAGAGAAAGAGAGAAAGCTTATGTTTCTGGTGTGATTTTCAATTCTAACTTAGCCCTCTATTTATAGGAAAATTTTGGTAGGTTTGACCTGCAACCTAATGGCTTTACCTGCTACTATTCCCACCCACCACATTTGAAATATAATTCAGCACATTTCTTCACCAACCACAAGTGGAGCCCACCAATTCTAGAATTTTCCACCAAAATGATAAACTCCAAAAATTCAACAATTTCTGAACCAGTCATCTCGTAAAACTCATAACAAATCATACGTTCATTTTTAACGGTTCAAAATTTGTGGACATATACTCAACTTATATATGTATAACATATCCAAATATTACCACGATCCAACGGTCGGATTAAAAATTATAACCCTCGCAAAATATCTCAAAAACCCTAATTTTTAATACCTCCATTCCGACAAAAATACTGATAAAAACCTCAACATTAACTCCATCATTTTTAACCACAAAAATATATCCCTCGTTTATATCCACATAAAATAAATATTTCCTTATCATATGAATCAATAATTATTCACAAATAATATTACAGAATCACATTTATGACAACCAGGCCGTTCCCAGGAAAGAGGGGGCTTTCCAATAAGGATTTCTCCTTACTGGCGCGCAATTAGATGACCAAACCTCTCCTTAGACAGAACTTTCTAGACATTTCCAATAATGTTATCTAATAATATTATTCAAATAATATGAATTATTGATCTGATAAAGGAAAATACTGTGCAACAACAATTATTGAAACAAAAATAATATAAAATATCAACGCAGCAATTATTGAATCAATAAAGTAAAATATTAAACAGTAATTACTGTAACAATTATTGAGTAGTGTCTTCTTACGTAAGAATCAATAATTTCAAAAATACTATGCAATACCGTGTGCTACTGTGCAATAACGCGTATTACTGTATTTTAACCACCGGGTATTCCAACAGTGTTAACGGTAACAACTACGTCGTTATTTGTAAAAACTTAAATTTGTCGTTTTCTTCACCCGACAGTTATTCGTTATGGGGCCCATAAATAGCTGCGCCGTCGTACGAATATTCCCCGACAGAAAGAATATTCCACGACCAAACGAATATTCCCCGACAACAATGATTATTTTATAACCACTTGTGTATTTTGAAAAAAATTCATATATCACCCTTAACTTTAACATTTCTCAATTAAACCATTTACTGAATAGTAATTATAAGAAAAATTGAATACTTTTATTTCATAAAATTCGGGGTCTTACAGACACCGTCATGTTGTTTTGTTCTAGTTTGATAAACTCTACCTCCTTCATATGACGAATACTTTCAGGAAAGTACTTGTCATTAAACAGTTTTTGAAATGTTTCCCAGGACATGTTGAGTGCGTCAGGCTGGGTACGCTTCACAGACTCCCACCAGTAGTCTGCCTCACCGCGGAACATAAAGGTGGCGAATGGAACCTTCTGTTCCTCCGTGCATCCCAAGACATCGAATATCTTGGTAATTTGCTTGACCCACGTTTTCGCCATGATTGGATCTGGCTTTCCCTTAAATTCTGGTGGTCCCAATTCTTTGAACTGCTTAGCTGTGACAAACCGCGCGTTGTTATCATTTCCACCCGTATTCTGCACACGAGTCTCCCTCGTCTGATTTTGCATGAACTGCAAAAAGCTCCTAAACATTCCATCATTCATCGTTCGCTCGGTAACGTTGTTTACAGGAGGAATATTGCCTTCCTGTTGCACGTTCCCCTGGGTGGTGATCAAAGGTGTCTCCACGGTCTGATTTACTCCATTATTAACGTTCTCAGCTGCCATTCTTAAATACTGCCATAAAACAAGGGTTAATTGACATGTCACATACTATCTCTATACTCTGACCGACAAAATAAACACCAAATAAACTTAGTCAGGTCATACTAGCGAAGGAATTCCCCGTCTCTCCCCTCCTAGTTCTTGTCTCACATCTAAGTCAGGGATCATATCCCTAAGCTCTGATACCAACTGTGACGACCCCAAAATAGGTCCATTCCATCCAACCTATTCTAAGTCGCCAAATACATGGTACAGAAAGCAAACTACAACTTCAATAATACAATTGTCGTGCAAAATACGACAACACATACTGTGAGTTTAAATACAAATATTGTCTTCTAGACAATATCCACACTCAAATAAGTCCTCAATACAATTATTCAAACACTATTTTATTGAATTAGTGAGGACTGCTAAAACATCTTTCTAGAACCATCACTCCATATCCCGACTAGATCCTGCTATGTTCTCACCTCCTGAGAAGAAAAATAGAACATAAAGAAAAAGGGTGAGCTCAACTAGCCCAGTAAAGAATATTATGACTAAGATAATATACAACAAATTATCATTAGTATTCAATAGGAAAAAATCTGATAGAATATAATCGACAACAAGTTTTAGATCAACAATTGCAGCGGAAACAACAAACCATTAGAAGAGTCAAGTAGAGAAAGAATTCTACTATCTTCTAAGATTTAAAAGTCCATCATCAATATTTTATCCCTATAACATCGATTAATAATCATCTTTAACCAAATATTCATCTTTGCACTACAGGCCAAAGATATTCATTTGTATCACCAGTCGGTCATGTTCATCTCAACACCTGTTCATCTTTGCACTACAGGCCAAAGATATTCATCAAGTAATCATACATCTTTGCACAACAGGCCAAAGATATTCAGTAATATCATCATTTAGGATTGAGGATGATGAAAAATATCTTAAAGAGAACGAATCCAGCGAGACAGAAGAAAAAATATTAGGGATTCGTATAACAGTTTATCCAAGATCAATAATATTTCATAATAATCAATTGTGAAGCAGAATTCAAAATTAAAGATCAAAACATGGATACAATCAAAGATAGTAACCATAATAGATATCTTGGACAAAAAGGGAAAATTTTATTTTTCGGTGAATAGTGCCGTATTCGTGAATAGTACCGTATACGTGAATAGTGCCGTATACGTGAATAGTAATCCCGACACAAAAAGTTCTAAATTTGATAAAAACTCATATTAATATTTCAGCATAATGATATTGAAGAAAATAATATCATTTAAGAATAAAATAATATCCCTTACCTCAAGATATCAGTACTTCTGGTCGGAATACCGGTATAAAGTTGAAAGAAACTTGCTCTGATGAATAGAAACTCTCAAAGTATCTAAATACTCACAAAATACACTCAATAATCTAGAGAGAGAAAGAGAGAAAACTTGTTTCTGGTGTGATTTTCAATTCTAACTTAGCCCTCTATTTATAGGAAAATTTTAGTAGGCTTGACCTGCAACCTGATGGCTTTACCTGCTACTATTCCCACCCACCACATTTGAAATATAATTCAGCACATTTCTTCACCAACCACAAGTAGGGCCCACCAATTGTAGAATTTTCTATCAAAATGATAAACTCCGAAAATTCAACAATTTCTGAACCAGTCATCTCGTAAAATTCATAATAAATCATACGTTCATTTTTAACGGTTCAAAATTTGTGGACATATACTCAACTTATATATGTATAATATATCCAAAAATTACCACGATCCAACGGTCGGATTAAAAATTATAACCCCCGCAAAATATCTCAAAAACCCTGATTTTTTAATACCTCCATTCCGACAAAAATACGGATAAAAACCTCAACATTAACTCCTTCATTTTTAACCACAAAAATATATCCCTCGTTTATATCCACATAAAATAAATATTTCCTTATCATATGAATCAATAATTAATTATTCACAAATAATATTATAGAATCACATTTATGACAACCAGGCCGTTCCCAGGAAAGAGGGAGCTTTCCAATAAGGATTTCTCCTTACTGACGCGCAATTAGATGATCAAACCTCTCCTTAGACAGAACTTTCTAGACATTGCCAATAATGTTATCTAATAATATTATTCAAATAATATGAATTATTGATCTGATAATAGAAAATACTGTGCAGCAGCAATTATTGAAACAACAATAACATAAAATATCAACGCAGCAATTATTGAATCAATAAAATAAAATATTGAACAATAACTACTATAACAATTATTGAGTAGTGCCTTCCTTCGTAAGAATCAATAATTGGTGCAATACCGTGTGCTACTGTATTTTAACCACCGGGTATTCCAACAGTATTAACGGTAACAATTACGCCGTTATTTATAAATAACTTTTACTTGTCGTTTTCTTCATCCAATCACTTTCCGTTATGAGGCCTACACAAGGCTGCGCTGTCGTACGAATATTCCCCGACAGCAAGAATATTCCACGACAAAACGAATATTCCCCGACAAAATGAATATTTTATAACCACTTGATTATTTTGTAAAATTTGCACATTTCACCCATAACCAAAGTATTATACCAAATTAACCCCTTATTATTCACAATAATATTTAGAGAAAATTTGATTTTATTCATTAATAAGTTGGGGTCTTACATATATATATATATATATATATATATATATATATATATATATATATATACAAAATGGATCAGGTCCGGGAGTCCGGACCTGATAAAAACCGAACCAATTTTTCTTTTTTGATTTTTTTTTAAAATAACTAAAAAAATAATATTTTATGGAACTGAAAATTTTTCATAATACAATATTTTGGGCGTGTTTTGGATACCTATACCAAAAAATATATGTACATATATGTTTTGTTATATGTATCCAAATCACACTCAAAACACTGTATATATATGTGTGTGTGTGTGTGAGAGAGAGAGAGATCCTAAATTTTATGAAATAAAAGTATTCAATTTTTCTATTTTGGTAAATAGTTAAATTGATAAAAGTTTAAAGTTAAAGGTGATATTTGAAAATTTTTCAAAGTAAGAAAGTTTTCATAAAATAATCGGTGATAAAAGTACAGTAATATGCTTGGTTGCATAGTAGCACGCGGTATTGATTATTGATGCTTATGTAAGAAGTCATTCAGATATACTCAATCATTGCTACAGTAATTGATGCATCATATCTCTCATATTATTGATTAAATTTTTATCATAGTATCATCTGTATAATATGTTATATTATTAAATCAATAATTGAGACGACAAAGTTATTCATATTATTATTTACAATATTGACAATGTCTAGAAGTTCTGTCAAGGAGAGGTTAGAAAATCTAATTGCGTGCCAATAGGGAGAAATCCTTATCGGAAAGCCCCCTCTTTCTTGGAAACGACCTGGTTGTTAAATATTGTGCGTTATAATATTAATGATGAATAAGTTCGTGTTGATTAAAGATAAAATTGATAGTTTCATTGTGTTGAGATTATTAGTGTTAGTGAAAATTGACATCTATTTCGATAATAATGTGTAACGCCCCCAAAATAGGTCCATTCCATCCAACCTATTCTGAGTCGTCAAATACATGGTACAGAAAATAACTATAACTTTATTACAACAATTATCGTACAAAATACAACAACACATATGCTGTGAGTTTGGATACAAATATATACCAAATGTGACTCATGTTCCAACCGTGGACATCACCTCACAATGACACCTTACATAAAGGTATAGTCAAAAACTGTTTTAAAAATTAGAATCTTTGGGAAGTGCTCAAGGAAACCTTCGTACATAGGAGGCCATGCGTCTAGGTTATGATAGATATCATATGGCCACAAAATTATTCTTGGTTGACCCAATAGACCCCAAAGAAAAACGAGAAGATTACTATCATATTCTTCCCAATGGTGAGTCTTCTCTTGACATATCATTATCTCTACTATCTCTAATTGAGAATTATACTTCAAACAAACACCAAGATTATATAGGTAGTGCTCGTATATATACTCAGCAAGTGGATGAGCACATCCCTGTCTTATGATGACACGAGGTTGTATGTCGTTAGACACCTTGTATGATAGTGGCAAATCACCCTTCCAACGTTGGGTACACCTTACCCTATTGGATTCACCAAATAAAACTACTAAATGAACTTTTCTATACTGCTTCGGGAGAACATCCACAGCTAGAGACCACCGTTCTATTTCCCCGTTACCCTCGCTCGACCCAGCTACACTCTTATTACCTGAAAGGAATTGTGAAGCAAAAGGGTGAGCACAACTAGCTCAGTAAAGAATATCTTGACTAAAGATAATTAAATTATCAATAGCCTCCATCAATAATAAATCAGAGATTTAGAACATATGGTAAATGATAAAAATTTTAACCATAGTTGCAGCGGAACGAGCAATCCATTAGAAGAGTCAAATAGACCACAAAGTCTATTATCTTCTCCATGTTAAAAGTCCACCAACAATGTTTTATCCCTGTAACATCAATCAACAGTTCCTTTCCACAATCATATGAATAATTCATAATCATAATTGTGATTCTAAATTTCATATCCAAGACAAAAATAATTTTCATCACCTGTCTTTACCTGAAACATCAAATATCATGGTTATACCAAATCACAGTTCCTGTTCATAATCATACTAATAAATTCATCTTTGCACCACGGGCCAAAGATATTCATCAACAATTCATCTTTACACTACATGCCAAAGATATTCAACAACAAGTCATCTTTGCACTACGGGCCAAAGATATTCATCAACAACTCATCTTTGCACTACAGGCCAAAGATATTCCTCAATAGTTCATATTTGCACTACAGGCCAAATATATTATTATCTCAAAGAAATATATAATCAATTCAGAATTTATATAACCAATAATTATAACCATGTTGATCATTTCACCTTTGTACTTAAGCTAAAGATATTCAATTATAAATTCAATGGTCATAATCATACCAGTCAAAAATTCAACTTTGCACTACTGGCCAAAGAGAACCCTAGTCATGATCGTACCAAAAATCTACCCATCTTTACACTCAAGTCAAAGAGAAATATCATCATTAGGGTTATAAAAATGTTATATATGATAATAAAAATAATATGATCAACATATAGTTTTAATCTCAAGAGTAATATTCATAAATCAACTATAATTTGGTTAGAAAAAGAAACCAATTTTGTCATGAATAGTAACTCGTGAATAGTAACCCATGAATAGTAACTCGTGAATAGTAACTCGTGAATAGTAACTCCTGAATAGTAACTTGTGAATAGTAACTCATGAATAGTAACTCGTGAATAGTAACTCATGAATAGTAACTCGTGAATAGTAACTCATGAATAGTAACTCATGAATAGTAATCCCGACATGAAAAATTCCAAATTTGATAAAAAGTTCAGATCAATACTTCGGCATAATGATATTGAAGAAAATAATATCATTTAAGAAGAAATAACATCCCTTACTATCCCTTACCTCAAAAGAGCAGTACTCCTGACTGGAATAACGCTGAACGAACTTGCACCGTATAGCAACACTCAAGATATCAAAATACTCACAAGAATACACTCGATATATAGAGAGAGAAATAGAGAGAAAACTTCAGTTTCTGGTGTATTTTTTAATTCTAACCTAAGCACCCTATTTATAGGAAATTGCTTAGAACACCAAAGTAGAAAATGTAATAAAATAATAATATAATTTTTTTAATTTCCTTAGCACACCACACCAGCTGATTTCAGCCATTAACACATGCCCACAAATGAAAAAAAACGTTTTTGTTAATATAATTATTTAAAACTTCCAAAAATCAATTATTTTAGAACTTCAGAACTTCAATAATTCATAATAAATAGTTCTTTTATCAGAAAATTCGAATCTCGCGAGTTTTTATAGGAAATTCAATTCTCTACAACTTTGCAGAAGAAAGTTTTTCCAAATTCCAAGTAGAAATTGACCGAAATCCACAAACGGACGATTTTACACGCTATAATAAATTTTCGGTCAAGAATTGTGTCCACCAACACACAAAACATGTGTTAAATATTTAATCCAACAAAAATACTCTTCCTCCTCATTTATTCATATATCCCACATTCATTGTAAAAATATCACCATTAATATATTATTAAAATAATATATTTAAATGAATTATTTTATCAGAAAAAGATAAAATATTAATTTTCAACAATTGTCACATTTAAAAATTTCTCCATCTATATCCACATAAAATCAATATTTTCTTCATCATATAAATTAATAATTAATTATTCACAAATAATATTACAGAATCACAATACCGACAACCAGGCCGTTCCTAGGAAAGAGGGGGCTTTCCAATAAGGATCTCTCCTTACTGGCGCGCAATTAGATGACCAAACCTCTCCTTAGACAGAACTTTATAGATATTGCCAATAATGCTATCTAATAATATTATTAAGATAATATGAATTATTGCTCCGATAATAGAAAATACTGTGTAGTGACAATTATTAAAACAACAGTAATATAAAATATCAACGCAGCAATTATTGAATCAATAAAATAAAATACTGAACAGTAATTACTGTAAAAATTATTGAGTAATGCCTTCTTACGTAAAAATCAATAATTGGTGCAATACCGTGTGCTACTGCGCAACAACGCGTATTACTTTGTTTTAACCACCGAGTATTCTAACAGTGTTAACGGTAACAACTACGCCGTTATTTATAAACAACTTATTCTTGTCGTTTTTTTTATCCAATCGCTTTCCGTTATGGGGCCCACAAAAGGCTGCGCCGTCGTATGAATATTCCCCGACAGTAAGAATATTCCACGATCAAACGAATATTCACCGATAACAATGAATATTTTATAACCACTTGTGTATTTTCAAAAAAAATTCATATATCACCCTTAACTTTAATATTTATCAATTTAACCATTTACTGAATAGTAATTATAAGAAAAATTGAATACTTTTATTTCATAAAATTCGGGGTCTTACATAATGGATGTCTCGAGGTTATATTGACCAATCGGGTAATTAATTGGATAAATAAGTAATTAATTGTTATTAATTCACATGTTTATAACTATGTGTTCACATGTGTGTACTATTGATTCACATGATTTACTATTAGGGGAGTTGGTGCAAGATTGATAATACTTGCATGACTAAATTAGAAATGGAGGTATAGTTGAAGGTACTATACTATAATTAATTTTTTCACATGTTTAGAACTATTGATTCACATGATTTACTGTTAGGGGAGGTTGTGCAAGTTTGATAATACTTGCAGGACTAAATTAAAAATGAAGAAAAAGATGAAGATATTATACTGTAATATTTCAAGCCCCAAAATCTGCAATTATCGAAACTATATTTTCCTATAAATAGAAGCTCATTTTTCCTTCATTCTCACCAATTCACTAAGTCTCACAAGAGTAATTATAGAAAAATTATAGAGAGAGAAGCTATTGAGAGAAAGAAGAAGAGTAGTCTGCTACTTCACTACTCCAGTATCCAGTCTTCTTCTGAGGTAAATGGTATTATTTATTTCATATTCTGAAGAGATGTTGTTTTTCGTATTCATATGAATATTATATTCGTTCAATATTCGTAAGGAATATCATCTTCGTTCAATAATCGTAGGAATATTATTTTCGTTCAACAGTCGTAAGGGTTATTTTTTTTATTCTGAAGAGATATTATTTTTCGTATTTGTATGAATATTATTATCATTCAATATTCATTATATTCGTTTAATATTCGTAAGGAATATTATTTTCGTTCAACCGTTGTAAGTAATGGGTTTCTGCCAGGGGCAGTTTCGTAATTTTTTTGACCCTAAAAAATTTTGAAAAAATTTAAAATGATAATTTGATGAGTTTTCTAGATTGTGTCCAAAAATAGCGATTTTTGGATGTATAGATTAGGAGTTATGAATTTTATGGAAAAAGACTATTTTAAAAGTAAACCCTTATAACTCCTTGTGGTTAGCTCTAAAATTGGTGAAATTTTTATTGGGAGTACATCTATATAATAGCAGTATACCCTGTAAATTTCGGAATTTTTGGACAAAAGTACAATTTTTGATAAATGTCTAAATATTCGGCGCAGTTTTAGCCATATGAAAAATAGTAAATAAATTTTAAAAATTTTGAGAAAAATATATGTTCAATATGGGATTATATTCTGCTAAATCCCAGAAAAGAAAATTTGTTTGTACTGATTTGGTATTTTTCATGAAAATAGACTAGTTATGAGTAAATGAATTAAATATGTTATGTGAAGTAAGAAAATTAGAAAATAGGATTTTATGGCTTGAGAATCCTATATAAGGTATATGCAGATTTTTGATGAGAGTTTTGATTATTGGTGATGAAATCTTATGAGTTTGGCATTTTAGGATGATTGAATGCATTAATTAATAAAGTATAAACAATTAAAATAAATTATTTATAAGTTTAAGAAATGATTAAAATATTTTGGTAATATTAATAATATTAGATTATGAGATTATTAAGTGATTTATAACATTTGGATTAAGGACTTATAAATATTGATATGAATTTTATTGTGAAACTTTATCTTTTTGTGCCGGGATTATTATTCACGTATACGACATTATTCACGTATACGGCACTATTCATGTATATGACATTATTCGCGTATATGACATTATTTGTAAGACCCCAAATTATTAATAAATAAAATTTAAATTCCCTCTATTTATTATTTTGAAATAGTAAGGGTTAAATTGATTAATGAGGTTAGTTATGGGTAAAATGCGCAAATATTTCAAATAAGCAGGTGGTTATAAAATATTCATTGTTGTCGGAGAATATTCGTTTGGTCGTGGAATATTCTTCCTGTCGGGGAATATTCGTACGACGGCGCAGTCTTTTGTGGGCCCCATAACGGAAAGCGATTGGATGAAGAAAACGACAAGTATAAGTTGTTTATAAATAACGGCGTAGTTGTTACCGTTAATACTGTTGAAATACCCGGTGGTTAAAATACAGTAATACGCGTTGTTGCACAGTAGCATACAGTAATACGCGTTGTTGCACAGTAGCACACTCAATAATGGTTACAGTAATTACTGTTCAGTATTTTATTTTATTGATTCAATAATTGCTGCGTTGATATTTTATATTACTGTTATTTCAATAATTGTCACTACACAGTATTTCCCATTATCAGATCAATAATTCATATTATTTGAATAATATTATTAGATAACATTATTGGCAATGTCTAGAAAGTTCTGTCTAAGGAGAGGTTTGGTCATCTAATTGCGCGCCAGTAAGGAGAAATCCTTATTAGAAAGTCCCCTCTTTCCTGGGAACGGCCTGGTTGTCATAAATGTGATTCTGTAATATTATTTGTGAATAATTAATTATTGATTCATATGATAAGGAAATATTTATTTTATGTGGATATAAATGAGGGATATATTTTTGTGATTAAAAATGAAGGAGTTAATGTTGAGATTTTTATCAGTATTTTTGTCGGAATGCAGGTATTAAAAATCAGGGTTTTTGAGATATTTTGCGGGGGTTATAATTTTTAATCCGACCGTTGGATCGTTTTAATTTTTGAATATGTTATACATATATAAGTTGAGTATATGTCCATAAATTTTGAACCGTTAAAAATGAACGTATGATTTATTATGAATTTTACGAGATGACTGGTTCAGAAATTGTTGAATTTTTGGAGTTTATCATTTTGGTGGAAAATTTTAAAATTGGTGGGCCCCACTCTTGGTTGGTGAAAAAATATGCTGAGATTTTTATTCAAATGTGATAGGCTTGAATAGTAGCAGGTAAAGCCATCAAGTTGCAGGTTAAGTCTGCTTCGGCGTGCTAACATTTTCCTATAAATAGAGGGCTAAGTTAGAATTAAAAATCACACCAGAAACAAGTTTTCTCTCTTTCTCTCTCTATATTATTAAGTGTATTTTGTGATTATTTAGATACTTTGATAGTTTCTATTCATCAGAGCAAGTTTTTTTCAGCCTTATACCGGTATTCCGACCAGAAGTACTGTCTTTACGAGGTAAGGGATGTTATTTTATTCGAAAATGATATTATTTCTTCAATATCATTATGCCGAAATATTGGTTGGAAATTTTTATCAAATTTAGAACTTTTCACGTCGGGGTTACTATTCATGAGTTACTATTCACGAGTTACTATTCACCGAAAAATGAAATTTTCTTCTTTTCGTCCAAAATATCTATTCTGGGTACTAGCTTTGATTGTATCCATGTTTTGATCATTCTTGAATTTTACTTCACTATGAATAATTATAAGGTATTTTTGGACATGGATAAATCGAAATACGAATCCTTAATATTTGTTATTTTGTTTCACTGGATTCGTTTTCTTTAAGATATTTTTCATCATCCTCAGCCCTAAATGATGATATTATTGAATATCTTTGGCCTGTAGTGCAAAGATGAATGATTAACTGATGAATATCTTTGGCCCGTAGTGCAAAGATGAACAGGTGTTGAGATGAACATGACCGACTGGTGATACAAATGAATATCTTTGGCCTGTAGTGCAAAGATGAATATTTGATTAAAGATGGTTATTGATTGTTGTTACAGGGATAAAATATTGATGATGGACTTTTAAATCTTAGAAGATAGTAGAACTCATTCTCTACTTGACTCTTCTAATGGTTTGCTGTTTCCGCTGCAGTTATTGATTTAAAACTTGTTGTCTATTGTATTCTATTATATTTTTCCCTGTTGAAGACTAACGATAATTTGTTCTGTATTATCTTAGTCATAATGTTCTTTACTGGGCTAGTTGAGCTCACCCTTTTCCTTTTTGTTCTATTTTTCTCAGGAGGCGAGAATGTAGCGAGTACTAGTCGGGGTATGGAATGATGGTTCTAGAAGTTATTTTAGTAGTCCTCACCATTTTTATGAAACAATGTATCAATAATTGTAATGAGGACTTATTTGAGTGTGGATATTGTCTAGATGACAATATTTGTATTTAAACTCACAGTTCTTATGTTGTAACAGTAAAGATGTAGTTGTTTCTGTACCATGTATTTTGGCGACTCAGAATGGGTGTTGTATACCTATTTTGGGGGCGTCACATTATTTATGTATATGGTACTATGTACGAATACGGAGTACTATTTACGAGTTACTATCCATGAGTTACTATTCACGAGTTACTGTTCACGGGGTACTATTTACCTGAAAAATATTTTTTTTTCTGTCTAAACACTACAAGAAAAAAGCTTATTTCCAACGGAATTATCTTATTTTCGACGGAAATATTCGTCGAAAATTCGGTCGTAAATATGCAGGTCGGAAATAAGTCTGTCGAAAATTCTCTCGGAAATAGTTATTTTCGACGGATTATTTCCCACGAAAATTTGGTCGGAAATAAGTTATTTCCCACGGAATTATGTTATTTCCTACGGAATTTTCTGTCGGAAATTACCTTTTAAAAATTATAAAAAATAATAATTTTGTTTTCTATTTTCCCTAGGTTTTCAAACCTATTCATGCCCTACAATATCCAACACAAACAAATATCCAAGATAAACAAATAACTCAACAGAATTGACGTAAACTTTTTCAGAACATTAATTTGCATTCTTCATAATGTATTTCAACAATTGCACCCCTTTTTTCAGAACATTAATTTGCATTCTTCATAATGTATTTCAACAATTACACCCCTTTTATCTTCTCAGGTCCACTAATTTCAACATCTTTCAGATGCAACATTGAACAAGTCTGCGGCAGGTTGCATTTCTCTTCTTCTTCTTCCATATTTCCCTAGGAACAATCCGAAATGAGAATAAGTAAACACAAAATATATAAAATCGTAATCACATAATATGTAATATATGTTAGAATTTGCATTTCTAAACTGACCATGTTTAAAACAAGGCTAGGATTTCCAAGTTGGGTGCACTTTTAAGGAAGTGTAGCAAGAGATTCCACATAGAAGGACCAACAAAAAGTTCCAATTTTGTCAAACCATGAAACCTAGGTAGATTATCAACAGGACCAACATTTACGGCCTTCATTAAGAGTGTTAAAAAGAAAAGGTTATTTACTTCAATAAAAATGATAAAGAAAGAGCTCTAAACTAAAAAATCAGATAAAAAGGATCAATTCACTAACCTCCATAGTACTTTCAGAAATTGATAGATACTTAGCAGAAGAAAGTCCCCAAATGAGCTTAATTACGTAATTGTCAATGTCACCATAATCAATGTAACCATATTCAACACGCATATACCACAATGTACCACTGTTAATCTTTGCTTGGACATTTGATAAAAAAAATTCAAGTGTGTAGGAATATGGGGAATCATCTTCAAGGGAGATATGTTCCAACATAGGAACAACAATCAACCCCTTCAACTCCTCTGGTGTTTCATTTTCATCCCATACTCTAAAATTTAACACCTTAGATCAAAACTGGAGCAACAATATTAAAATGGCTACAACATGCCATATTCCCCAATGATACCGATAATTCCTCAAGTCGAGGAAGACTCGAAAAGAACTTTGATGTTAACTCATTATCTGCATCTTCAAGCTTAATGTAAAACTTTTTGAGGTTAATGAAGCATTTCAAATTAGGCATCCGTAGATGAACATCCATGTCACTTTTAAGAACTTCAATTGATTCGCAATGTAAAAGGCACAACTCAATCTCACAAATATCATTATCACGGAAGAAAAGTTGAAGATCAAGCTCAATTACTTTGCAAGATATCACAGTTTGTACCCAATCATCAACACAAAATAAATGTGTTCCTCCAGATTTCTCATAATGAAATCTGATTTTTTCAATATTTGGTGAGATGTTACGAAAAGATGAAAAATGCTTACAGACATGTACATAGATGTACACACAAACAAATAAAGTTGACTGCATTATATATGTAACAAATAAAGAATTTAGAACAAGCAACCTTATATAAGCTATCCACATACTAAGCAAGTTGCAAAATGGAAAACAATTCCCAATAAAATGTCTACAGACATGTATAGAGACGTACACACAAACAAATGTACAGAGACTTGCACAAATCTCAACACTCTTTTTCATGGGAACAAAAACTAAACAAATTAAGTATTTTCTTTTTATTCATGTCCATTCAGCTAATTTAATTTCACCTCCGCATCAATCAGACTCCCCTTCTATTTCATTTTTAGTCACCCTTTAACAAGATATATCATTTGAAACCTTTTATCCTGTTATCCTAAAGCTGATCACCAAAGGTTCATGTACAATTGCAAATTTTCCAGTGAAACAAAGAAACAATATAAAAATAGTAAGTCTAAGGCAAACAGTATTATCTTCTAAGTTAACATTGGAAAAATATGAACTGAATGAATGAGGAAATATATTGCAAGATACTTCTCCATGAATACTATAACAAATATGAAATACATATTGTAATACAAAGCAGGGTAGCAGCCAGCAGGCATACCAAAATCATAAATTTAATAAAATTCAAGTTTCAAGTCTCTGATGGATCACCTAGATATAGTACTATATTCACTTAAATTTAAAATCATCATTAGCCATAGCTCCAAATTCAATCTTTTTAAGTAAATAAATAAACTTGTCATGAGTATCAGCTAAAACTTTTTAGTAAGAACTCAAATAACAAATATAAACAAAAAATCAATCACTTTTCAAAAAATTGATATTATCTTGTAGACTTTTCGTCAATATTTCCCAAAAACCTAATTTTTAGGGGAAATTCGAAAGGAATAAAATTTGTACCTTCAATTGGGCAATAATAAAAGAGGTTGAAGGAGAAGGAGAGTACCACTATGCCGCCACGGTACTATGCCACCGCCGCCACTAATTTTTTGGGCTAGGGTTAGAGGGAGCGGAGAAAGAGGAAAAACGAGATATGGGTGTTAGGGTTGTAATTTGAGAGAGGAATAGAGAGAGGGGTTGAGATGTTGCCATCAATCTGGAAAAGAAGGTCACGATCTGAGCAACCACTGATATGAGGAGGAACGAGATTTGAGGTTGTTGTATTTTTTTTTTTTGCTCTGCGCTGATTTGTGAAGAGGGGAATGAAATAAGAACAAGGGTCGCGAACTGTTTAATTAAAAGGGTGGGTTCAATTTTCAACTGAAGTAATTGCAACGGAAGTTTCTTTCGAGAGTAAATTATTTTCAACGGAAATAATTTCGTGGGAAATAATTCAGTCGTAAATAACCTTTTTTTTGTAGTGAAATTATTTTTGGTACATGAATATTATTCTTGAATTTTACTCCATAAAGCAGTATCATGTTGACAATTTGGATATTTTTAAACTTTGGATAAATTTAAACTCTTTAATATTTATCCTTGATTTCATTTGATTAATGTTTATATCATTGTCATCATCCTTATGCTTATATTGTGATGAAAGTCATCTTTGACTTACGTGCATAGATGGACTGTTGATTATTAGTTTTGCAGTTGTATATCTTTGGCTTACGTACATAGATGGACTATTGATTATTGGTTTTACAATTGTATATTTTTAGTTTACGTGCATAGATGGACTGTTGATTATTGGTTTTACAGTTGTATATCTTTGGCTTACGTACAAAGATGGACTGTTGATTATTGGTTTTATAGTTATATATCTTTGGCTTACGTGCAAAGATGGACAGGTGTATGACATGATCATAACCACTAGTGATAATAACGAATATCCTTGGCTCGTAGTGCATGGATAATTCGATGATGTGATTGACAGGATCATGATCATTAGTTAACAGTTGAATGTCTTTGGCCGTAGTGCATTGACAGACAATTGATTGGTATGATCATGACCATTGGTTTTATAGTTGAATATCTTTGGTCCGTAGTGTAAAGGTAGACAACTGATTGGTATGATCATTGTTATTACATTTGAATATCTTTAGCCTTAAGGGTAAGGTTATTGAGTAAACGTTCTATTAAGCCTTTGTGGCAAGGAGAAACTGTTGATTTACATGATTATAAATATGAATTGTGGATTTAACTATAATCTTTGGTGGTTCAGGTGAAGACAGGTGATGAGAGTTCTTTTTATCTTGGGTATAACAAAGAACTGTTGATGAGTATTACAGGAATGAAATATTAACGATGGACTATTAATCTAGAGAAGATAGTAGGCATTATGTTCTACTTGACTCTTCTAATAGATTGCTCATTCCGCTGCAGTTTTTGATCTAAAACTTCTTGTCTATTATATTCTATCAGTTGTTATACTGTTGAAGGCTAAGGATAATTTATTCTGTATTATCTTAGTCATAATATTTCTTACTGGGCTAGTTGAGCTCACCCTTTGCTTTCATTGTTCTCTTCAGGAAATGAGAACATAGTCGGGACTAGTCGGGGAAATGGAGTGATGGTTCGAGATGGTGCATTAGTAGTCCTCACTATTCTGTGAAATAGTGTGATAATGTTGATGACTTATTTTAAGTTTGAATACTGTCTAGAAGATAATATTTGTATTAAAACTCACAGCTCATGTTGTATATTTAAGTTTGTATTTGTATTCTGTACCATGTATTTGTCGACTCAGAATGGGTGATATATACCTGTTTTGGGGGCGTCACAATATATATATATATATATATATATATATATATATATATATATATATATATTAATAAGATAGAACTCATTTTGAATTTGGACGGGAAAACACAAAGACGGATGGTTCAGATTCATTCTTATTGATTTGGGTGGGAAAAAGTGGTGGGAGAGGAAGAAGAAGAAAGATGAAATGAAAATGGAATTGTAAAAATGGAAAAAGAGGAAAGATTTCGTTACACCGTACTTTTAAATTCGGATAATTAGTAGTATATATAGACAATTTGATATGATATGAATATCCTAGCTAGCCAAAGGTAGACATCAGGTAAAATGCTCTATTTTTCTACTAGTAGTTAGTTACCTTATTGACATTATACCATGATATGTATAGGTTCACTTTTATTAGTTGGTTTAGCTAGTCTAATCAGTAAAAGAGGTGCTGATACTGTTAATGTGTGCCCAAGTTGGTGAATTATTTAGATTTTTAACTTTTTCTATGCATGGTTTATGGAAGAATGTGACATGCAATATAACAATTATTGATGAACTTAAGAACTCATAGTTTGGCAGCTTTGGCTGTTGTGTATTATTGAACTATTTTTGCAATAAATAAATAATTACTATATATTATCATGCGTGCTAAAAAATAAAAATGTAAGAAATTTAATCTAAATAATATTTATTTGTAGGCGGTCAAATCTTTGTATACTTGATTATCTAGGTGGGAATTAATGGTGGGTTAGCTTCAATATATAGATCGAAGCATTTTCTAACCCTCTTACAGTTCTCTTAGGAAAAAGTTAAATGTAGGATGGTGTATTCTTTTTAAAGATTTTTTTTAAGTAACAGATTTTTGTAAAGTTTATAGATTTTTATGATTTTTAAAAACTTTTAAATGATTTTTAAAGATTTTATGAAATAATTGACATATTTTTAGACTTTTTATCAAAACTTTTGTACACTTCTGCAGCTTATTTAATTATTAAAAAGTCAACAAAGATCATATATTTTAGATGAAATGAGTACGATATTAAATAATATTAAATTTTTTGACCACGTCACAATCTAATTTGAAATAAAAGGCATTGTTGAAGTTGAATTATTAGATCATATCTAGTCTATTACAAGAAAATATCTTATTTCATAATTTTTATATTTCATAAAAAATTAGTCATTTTCTACTAACAGTAATATAAAATAACAATCTTGATTTTAAAATTATTCATTGTCGTTTTCCTATCAAGTCATTATTACTAAACTAACAATTTATAATTTTCAACAAATAACAAACTTAACAAATTATTACCTTTAAAAATAAACATAAAACAAAATATCTCCTTAATACTTACAAATATAATAAATGAGCTTTATTTATGGGAGAGAAAAAATATAAAATGATATTAAAATATTTGTTATCTCCATTTATACCATTGGTTCTATTTGAAACCCTTAACGCTACTCTTTTTTTTTAACACCTCCTCCTTTTTCTCTCTTCTCACCTGTTATAAATAGGCATTTGCTATATCTTTGTTTGATCTCCTCTTTCTCTTTCTCTTCCTCCTTTGTTCATATTCTCCTTTTGTCAAATATTTGGAAGTATTTGAAAATCTTTAGAGATGAGGTTAAACTTAATTTGGATATGAGTATATCTTCTTTTAAAGTTCAAACTCTACTATTTGATTGAAATATATATGAAAAATTTACGACTTTTTGAATATCAAAATACCACCTAACTTTTAAAGATATTACAAAAGTTATAATTAAATACCAATAAACTTTTATAAACTCTTTAAATGTCATACAACTAAACTTTAAAAGTCATAAAAATCTCTAAAAGTATTAATTGAATACACCCGTAGTCGAGACATTTTAATTATTTTGACATCATTAATGAATTATTTATATTAGACTAAATTATTTTATTTTAATAGTGTGTTATAATCTTAATATTATTCGTATATACATTATTAGTATATCAAATTAAACTCTTGTATTTAACATGCGAGCTCTAGTTATATTGATAGGTAGTAGGACTACTTAAACTCTTGCTTAGGGTTTATTTGGTGTCAAATCATCATTTTAAAATAATTACTTTGTAAAGAGTTGTCCTTTTGAGTTATTTCACCATCATGAAAGCCTTGATTGCAGTGGATTGATCTATTTTTCGTCGGTGAATGTAGGCCAAAATTAAAGCCGAACTAATTAAGTAACAATGTGTCTTATAATCTAATTCTCTTAATTACTTCCCTTATGTTAAAAAGATGTGCATTAATTAAGTAGCAATTGTCATGTAATGATATACATTACCTACTATACTATATATGTTTTATGATTATTAGACTAATTTAATGAGAGTAAAACAAAGTCTAAGGGGGTGTTTGATAAAAATTGAATGAATCTGATCTAAATCTGAATTTGTATCTGAATGAGTCTAATCTGAATCTGAATGAAAAAAATTATTTGATAATTGACATGTCTGAAATATTTGAATAACATATTTTTATTATTTTCCCTCTCTAAAAAAATTCAAAAAATTGTTGTAAATTTATTTAATATTACTTAATATAATAGTTAATATTATATAAAATAAAAAATCTCATTCAGCTGCTCATTTAGCCAAAAAAATTGAACTAAATCAATCAGCTCAAAATCGTTTGAATGGTTGACCGATTCAGCCATTCAGACGAATTTTTTTCAAAACAAACGCACTGAATGACTGAATCGGTCAACCATTCAGTTGCAATCAAACAGCCCCTAAATTTAGGATGGGAAATTAAGGACATAATTTGTTAAGTTTTTATGGTCATCTCTATATATCCACTACTCACTTAAATTTGACTCACACAGAAGATATGTCCTATATGCAGTTAAACTGATTGCAACATGTTAACATAACAAGCTTATATGAATACTCAGAATTTGCCATTTATATAGGCTGAATTACAAAATTGTCCCTCCAAAATCAGACAACTCGGGTTCATTTCACTAGTTGAATTTTTTAAGGGCAAAATGGTAATCTCACCTAAATAATTTTATTTTAGACAATTAAATAAAACAACTAAATATTAAAATAAATAAAATAAACACACTAACACACCAAGAACACACACATGCCAAACACAATTAAACTAACACGCAAAGAACACACATCATCAAATCTAAATTTGAACCAAATTTTAGATCTGAACCAAATCCAATTGTTCCACCCTCATTAATCAAAATCAAGAACATCAATCACCAACAAATCAACAAATGAACTGTCGAATTGATAATATAAACATAGAGCAGCCCCAAAAATCATCTACGGCAAGTGAATGTGAATTAAACAAATAAATTGTCAAATTAAACAAATCTTCATCTCCCCAAATTTTATCGCAAAGTTTCAAATTACTTGACTTACGTGAATTGAATATTCAAACTTCTAACGTGATGCGTCCATTTAGTTGAAACTAATAATAGAAAATCTTTATGAGGTTTACTTGTGAAATTTGTGAAAAAATCATCACATATATATTAATCTGCAGAGACTCGGGACTGAACAATAATGATCAGCTTTAACAGATAATATGATAGTTGATTCTTTTGATAGTATTGAAATCCTAGCTAGTAAACTTAACAAGTAAATGTAGGTGCAGTTATCATATATAATTATTCGAAACACTGATCAGAAAATGAGCTGAAAAGATCCAATCATCTAGCAAATACAAATAGTTTTGGGTTTATGCCTAATGGAATCTCTAATGAGAGTACTTTAAACTTCAAGTTGGAGAGGGTGAATGCTTAAGAGAGTTTTATAAACAAAAATTAAATAATGAAATTTGTCGGCAATTAAGGGAACCAAATGCAATTAAGTATTCATTATAATATGACCCACCTCCCTCCTCATCTAGTGTTTATAAACAGAGTGATTACAATGCTTGCACCAAGCTGAGAGCTAAGTATTACCAATTAAATTAAAAAACCCTCAACTCCCCCCCCCCCCACACCCCCACACCCCCAAAAAAAAAGAAAAAGAATAGTAGTAACTAAGATGACAGGCACTGGTTCGCCTTGTGGTGCTTGCAAGTTCTTGAGAAGAAAATGTGTAAGGGGTTGTGTTTTTGCACCTTATTTCTGCCATGAACAAGGAGCTACACACTTTGCAGCCATCCATAAGGTTTTTGGTGCAAGCAATGTGGCGAAGCTCCTTGCTCACCTTCCAGTTAGTGATCGGTGTGAAGCTGCCGTTACCATCTCATATGAAGCCCAAGCTAGGCTTCAAGATCCCATTTATGGCTGTGTTTCACATATATTTGCCCTCCAGCAGCAGGTAATTAATTAAATTAAGTAATATTACACATTCACCTTTTTTTCTTTTAGTACTAAAATATTTCACGTTAAACCCTAATTTAGTTATGTCAAATTATAATTCTCAGCTTCAATCACTGATGATAATTAATCTCTTGTTTAATTAATAAATTATACAGGTGTTTAATCTACAAGCACAATTAGCTTCTTTAAAGGTACAAGCTGTAAGTCAAACCTTTCCAAGTGGCTCTGCAGGAAGTACCGGAAACCCTAATTATGATAAAACATCTTATGGGAAATTTCCTTCTAATTACCCACAAGATGTTCATAGCTGGTTTCAGTCAGAAAATTCAGATATGATCATGCCCCAATTTGATAATCTGAACATAAGCGCAAATGTTGGATACTCTGCAAATGGGATTATGAATATGAACTCTTCATCAGGAAATTATGAAATTAATTCAGTTCATATCGGGGATGAAAGCATCTCCTTTTCTAGTTTTGAAGAGGCTTCGAATTATTCCATGGATTCTCTTCATAACATGCAAACAAGCAACCGGCAGTGGAGTACTTTTCGAGATGATATGGATGACCTTCAATCAGTGGCCTTCGGCTATATTCAGCATTAACTCGATCGTCGAAAAATATATCATCGGGTGAATATATTAATTACTCGATCTTGTCAATTTTGTAGTACGGCTACTGCACGCACATCTTTAAGACATGTATTTTGTAGCTATAAAATTAAATAATTAAACTATGAAGTAGGAACCCTAGAAATGTACGTTCATATAGTTGGAAACCCTATAATCCACCCTATGATTGTTTTGTTAAGCTAGATCTCTTGTAACCTTGAATAATAGTAAATTTTGTGTTAATGACTAAATTCTCACTTTATGAACCTATCAAGTTAATTGCTCCAATTTTCGATAGTTTTTTTTTTGGTGGAGGTATTGTTTCAATTTCCTCAACATGAATCAATACTTTCAAGTGGTTGTTCAAGATTTAGGTCAAGTATATTACTAGCTCATGTTTTATTTCCATGATTAATCCTTAATTAGGTGTAATTGTATATGTGCTCTTGCAAACCTTAGTATCAAAATATTGCTGCAAGCTCTTATTTTACTTTGTGATGCCTCCTGTTAAGTGTCATGATATACAAAAATATTTAAAGAATCAACATGATATATATAAAGAATCCTGATGATACCGCAAAAAATCTAAGTCTATATATATATATATATATATAGAGAGAGAGAGAGAGAGAAGAGCTAGCTTCTGCAAATTATACTGGTGTTTTGCATGTATATTGTATAAAATATTTCTCTGTAATTTGCAATCCCAAGAAAGTAATATATATGCTAGGTTTTGTGAAGTACTAAACCTAGCTCCAGTACTCTGTTCGTTCCCTTGTACCTAGTCGTCAGCATAAACTGGCAGGAACTAATTAATGTATATTCTTCACTCTGACACTTTGATTGAGAAGGTTATATACTTAGATATCTTGTCTTTTGTTCAGAATTCTGTTGGAACTGAATTGACCCAAAGAAGGAAACTGGATGTTTCTCTATTGATAGAAGAGGTAAAAAGACTTAAAAAGTTAAAACCCTAACTCACCTATTCGAAGTTTCTATTTATATATGAGTTTGATCTCACAGAAGTCAGTATATTTGACTTTTTTGCAGTAATTTTTGGAGGATAAGTGGCTTTAGAGCTGAACCACTAAGTTTTTCGTGTTGCATTATCTTTTTAGAAGTTGAGTTTGTAAGAAACTAAATGATTATTTTCAGTTCTTTTTTATAGTATGAAGTTAAAGAAAGAGAGAGACATCCTGCAGGTTTCATGGTGGAAAAAAAACACTTGCGATTTAAAATAGAACCCTCCGTTGTGATACTTATTTTTATTGAGAATCGTTATTTCATAATTTTTTAATATTTTAATAAGTTTTCTCTCACATATGTGTTGAACTCATTTACATAAATATTTATGTGATTAAAAACTAGTAGAATTATTACTTTTTATTTTTGTGAAAATATTTAATTAAATCATCCGAAGATGGAGGACTACATATGCGCTGCATAACCAACCCTATATTAGGAATTTCACAAACCATGCATTCCACATCAATTCATCACCAATGGAGCGTATATTTATGTAGACTAAGGTGCTGTTTGTTTTCATCCGATTGTCTCTTAATGAACTGTCTCTTATTAGCTAAGAGGCATGATGTTGTTTGTTTATTTTTTTGTTACCTCTGAATGCCTCTTAATCTGTAAGACAGAAAATAAAATCTTAATAATTAAGAGGTACCTCTTAATGAAAATTTTTTGATACCTTTTTTTTATATAAATATATTCAACAATATTATGTACTCATTTTTATTAAATTGAATATTTAAAATTATTAAATAAAATTTTACCCTTTAAAATGGTAAAATAGTGTCATTAAGAGACAACTTACTTTTTAGTTATCAAATAATTTTTTAGATTCAGACCTCATAACCATTCAGATGATCTAATTTATTAAGATATCATAATCATTCAGATCTTAATTCCAGGTTTATCAAATACAACCTAACTCAATAAGCATGTTGTATGTAAGACCCTAAATTTTATGAAATAAAAGTATTCAATTTTTCTTATAATTACTATTCAGTAAATGGTTAAATTGATAAATATTAAAGTTAAGGGTGATATGTGAATTTTTTTTAAAATAAGCAAGTGGTTATAAAATAATCATTGTTGTCGGGGAATATTCGTTTGGTCGTGGAATATTCTTTCTGTCGGGGAATATTCGTACGACGGCGCAGCTATTTGTGGGCCCCATAACGAATAATTGTCGGATGAAGAAAACGATAAATTTGAGTTTTTACAAATAACGGCGTAGTTGTTACCGTTAATACTGTTGAAATACCCGGTGGTTAAAATACAGTAATACGCGTTATTGCACAGTAGCACACGGTATTGTACAGTATTTTTAAAATTATTGATTCTTACGTGAGAATGCACTACTCAATAATTGTTACAGTAATTACTGTTCAATATTTTATTTTATTGATTCAATAATTGCTACGTTGAAATTTTATATTATTGTTGTTCAATAATTGTCACTGAATAATATTTCCCATTATCAGATTAATAATTCATATTATTTGAATAATATTATTAGATAACATTATTGGCAATGTCTAGAAAGTTATGTCTAATGAGAGATTTGGTCACCTAATTGCACGCCAATAAGGAAAAATTCTTATTGGAAAGCCCCCTCTTTCCTGGGAACGGCCTGGTTGTCATAAATGTGATTCTGTAATATTATTTGTGAATAATTAATTATTGATTCATATGATAAGGAAATATTTATTTTATGTGGATATAAACGAGGGATATATTTTTGTGGTTAAAAATGAAGGAGTTAATGTTGAGGTTTTTATCCGTATTTTTGTCGGAATGGAGGTATTAAAAATAAGGATTTTTGAGATATTTTGCGGGGGTTATAATTTTTAATCCGACCGTTGGATCGTGGTAATTTTTGGATATATTATACATATATAAGTTGAGTATATGCCCACAAATTTTGAAATGTTAAAAATGAACGTATGATTTATTATGAATTTTACAAGATGACTGGTTCAGAAATTGTTGAATTTTCGGAGTTTATCATTTTGATGGAAAATTCTAGAATTGGTGGGCCCCACTTGTGGTTGGTGAAAAAATGTGCTGAATTATATTTCAAATGTGGTGGGTGGGAATAGTAGCAGGTAAAGCCATCAGGTTGCAGGTCAAGCCTACTAAAATTTTCCTATAAATAGAGGGCTAAGTTAGAATTGAAAATCACACCAGAAACATAAGCTTTCTCTCTTTCTCTCTCTATATTATGAAGCATATTTTGTGAGTATTTAGATACTTTGAGAGTTGCTATTCAGTGCAAGTTTCCTTCGGTTTTGCATTCCAGTCAGAAGTACTGTTCTTTTGAGGTAATGGATAGTAAGGGATTTTAAGGGTTGTTATGATTTTCAGTTTCGTAATTTTTTTGAACTTCAGAAAATTCTGGAAGAATTTGAAATGATATTTTGATGAGTTTTATTGATTGTGTCCAAAAATGGTGATTTTTGGATGTATAGATTAAGAGTTATGAATTTTACGGGAAAAGACTATTTTAAAAGTAACCGCTTATTACTCCTTGTGGTTAACTCCAAAATTGATGAAATTTTTATTGGGAGTACATGTATATGATAGTAGTATACTCTGTGAATTTCAGAATTTTTAGATAAAAGTACAATTTATGATAAATGTCTAAATATTCGGCTGTTTTGGCCATATGAAAAATAGTAAATGAGTTTTAAAAATTCTGAAAAAAATATATGTTCACTATGGGACTATATTATGCTAAATCCCAGAAAGAAAATATTTTTGAAACTGATTTGGTATTTTTCATAAAAATGGTCTAGTTATGAGTAAATGAATTAAATATGTTTTGTAACGTAAGAAAATTAGAAAATAGGATTTTATGGCTTGAGAATCCTATATGAGGTATATGCAGATTTTTGATGAGGATTTTTGGTTATTGGTGATGAAATCTTATGAGTTTGGCATTTTAGGATGATTAAATGCATTATTTAGTAAAGTGTAAACAATTAAAATAAATTGTTTATAAGCTTAAGAAATATTATTCTTTCAATATCATTGTACCGAAATATTGGTATGTATTTTATTGTGGAATTTCTACCTTTTTGTGTCGAGTTACTATTCACGAGTTACTATTCATGAGTTACTATTCACGACAAAATTGGTTTCTTTTTCTAACCAAATTATAGTTAATTTATGAATATTACTCTTGAGATTAAAACTATATGTTGATCATATTATTTTTATTATCATATATAATATTTTTATAACCCTAATGATGATATTCTCTTTCACTTGAGTGTAAAGATGGGTAGATTATTGGTATGATCATGACTAGGGTTCTCTTTGGCCAGTTGTGCAAAGTTGAATTGGTGACTGGTATGATCATGACTATTAAATTTATAAGTGAATATCTTTAGCTTAAGTGCAAAGGTGAAATGATCAACATGGTTATAATTATTGTTTATATAATTCTGAATTGATTATATATTTATTTGAGATATTAATATATTTGGCCTGTAGTGCAAATATGAACTGTTGATGAATATATTTAGTCTGTAGTGCAAATATGAATTGTTGAGAAATATCTTTGGCATGTAGTGCAAAGATGAATTGTTAATGAATATCTTTGGCATGTAGTGCAAAGATGACTTGTTGTTGAATATCTTTGGCCTGTAGTGCAAAGATGAAATGATAATGAATATCTTTGGTCGTAGTGCAAAGATAAAATTGTTAGTATGATTATACACAAGAACTGTGATTTGATATAATCATGATCTTTGATGTTTCAGGTAAAGACATGTGATAAATATTATCTTCGTCCTGGATGCGAAGAGGAATTTAGAATTACAATTATGATTATGAGTTATTCATATAATTGTGGAAAGGAACTGTTGATTGATGTTACAGGGATAAAACATTGTTGATAGATTTTTAACATGGAGAAGATAATAGACTTTATAGTCTATTTGACTCTTCTAATGGATTGCTCGTTCCGCTGCAACTATGGTTGAAATTTTTATCATTTACCATATGTTCTAAATCTCTGATTTATTATTGATGAAGGCTATTGATAATTTAATTATCTTTAGTCATGATATTCTTTACTGAGCTAGTTGTGCTCACCCTTTTGTTTCATAATTCCTTTCAGGTAATAAGAGTGTAGCTGGGTCGAGCGGGGGTAACAAGGGAATAGAACGGTGGTCATCATTTAGTAGTTATATTTAGTGAAGAAAATAGGGTGAGGCGAACCCAACGTTGGAAGGGTGTTTTGTCACTATCATACAAGATGTCTAATGACATACATCCTCGTGTCATCATAAGATAGGGTTGTGCTCATCCACTTGCTGAGTATCTTTACGAGCACTACCTATATAATCTTGGTGTTTGTTTGAAGTATAATTTTTAATTAGAGACAGTGGAGATAATGATATGTCAAGAGAAGACTCACCATTGGGAAGAATATGATAGTAAACTTCTCGTTTTTCTTTGGGGTCTATTGGGTCAACCAAGGATAATTCTGTGGCCATATGATATCTATCATAACCTAGACGAATGGCCTCCCATGTACGAAGATTTCCTTGAGCACTTCCCAAATATTCTAATTTCTAAAACAGTTTTTGATTATACCTTTATGCAAGGTGTCATTGTGAGGTGATGTCCACGGTTGGAACATGAGTCACATTTGGTATATATTTGTATCCAAACTCACAGTATATGTGTTGTTGTATTTTACACGATAATTGTTGTAATAAAGTTGTAGTTATTTTCTGTACCATGTATTTGGCGACTCAGAATAGGTTAGATGGAATGGACCTATTTTGGGGTTGTCACATTTGGTATCAGAGCTTAGGGATATGATCTCTGGCGGAGATCGGGAAATAAAACTAGGAAGGGAGAGATGAGTAAATCATTCGCTAGTGTGTCCTACCTAAGCTTATTTGATGGTCAGTCATAATATCGGGATATTATGTGATATGTTAATTTGTTCAAATTAACCCTTGTTTTGAAGCTGTATTCTAGAATGATATCTGAAATACAGGAGATGAGCAATGAAGAAATTATGATGACAAGGAAGATGGAATCTGAAATGAAAGCAAAGTATTCTCAACTTTTCGAAATACCAGGTACGTAAATTTCGGGGACGAAATTTCATAAGGAGGGGAGATTGTAAGACCCCGAATTTTATGAAATAAAAGTATTCAATTTTTCTTATAATTACTATTCAGTAAATGGTTAAATTGATAAATATTAAAGTTAAGGGTGATATGTGAATTTTTTTCAAAATAAGCAAGTGGTTATAAAATAATCATTGTTGTCGGGGAATATTCGTTTGGTCGTGGAATATTCTTTCTGTCGGGGAATATTCGTACGACGGCGCAGCTATTTGTGGGCCCCATAACGAATAACTGTCGGATGAAGAAAACGACAAATTTGAGTTTTTATAAATAACGGCGTAGTTGTTACCGTTAATACTGTTGAAATACCCGGTGGTTAAAATACAGTAATACGCGTTATTGCACAGTAGCACACGGTATTGTACAATATTTTTGAAATTATTGATTCTTACGTGAGAAGGCACGACTCAATAATTGTTACAGTAATTGCTGTTCAATATTTTATTTTATTGATTCAATAATTGCTACGTTAAAATTTTTTATTATTGTTGTTCAATAATTGTCATTGAACAATATTTCCCATTATCAGATCAAGAATTCATATTATTTGAATAATATTATTAGATAACATTATTGGTAATGTCTAGAAAGTTCTGTCTAAGGAGAGGTTTGGTCACCTAATTGCGCGCCAATAAGGAAAAATTCTTATTGGAAAGCCCCCTCTTTCCTGGGAACGGCCTGATTGTCATAAATGTGATTCTGTAATATTATTTGTGAATAATTAATTATTGATTCATATGATAAGGAAATATTTATTTTATGTGGATATAAACGAGGGATATATTTTTGTGGTTAAAAATGAAGGAGTTAATGTTGAGGTTTTTATCCGTATTTTTGTCGGAATGGAGGTATTAAAAATCAGAATTTTTGAGATATTTTGCGGGGGTTATAATTTTTAATCCGACCGTTGGATCGTGGTAATTTTTGGATATGTTATACATATATAAGTTGAGTATATGCCCACAAATTTTGAACTGTTAAAAATGAACGTATGATTTATTATGGATTTTACAAGATGACTGGTTCAGAAATTGTTGAATTTTCGGAGTTTATCATTTTGATGGAAAATTCTAGAATTTGTGGGCCCCACTTGTGGTTGGTGAAGAAATGTGCTGAATTATATTTCAAATGTGGTGGGTGGGAATAGTAGCAGGTAAAGCCATCAGGTTGCAGGTCAAGCCTACTAAAATTTTCCTATAAATAGAGGGCTAAGTTAGAATTGAAAATCACACCAGAAACATAAGCTTTCTCTCTTTCTCTCTCTATATTATGAAGCATATTTTGTGAGTATTTAGATACTTTGAGAGTTGCTATTCAGTGCAAGTTTTCTTCGGCTTTGCATTCTAGTCAGAAGTACTGTTCTTTTGAGGTAATGGATAGTAAGGGATTTTAAGGGTTGTTATGATTTTCAGTTTCGTAATTTTTTTGAACTTCAGAAAATTCTAGAAGAATTTGAAATGATATTTTGATGAGTTTTATTGATTGTGTCCAAAAATGGTG
The DNA here is from genome assembly GCA_016801055.1 of Panax notoginseng. Lineage (NCBI taxonomy): Eukaryota > Viridiplantae > Streptophyta > Magnoliopsida > Apiales > Araliaceae > Panax > Panax notoginseng. The sequence goes on along the minus strand of CM029015.1, from coordinate 226,477,575 downwards.
ATTTTTGGATGTATAGATTAAGAGTTATGAATTTTACGGGAAAAGACTATTTTAAAAGTAACCGCTTATTACTCCTTGTGGTTAACTCTAAAATTGATGAAATTTTTATTGGGAGTACATGTATATGATAGGAGTATACTCTGTGAATTTTAGAATTTTTAGATAAAAGTACAATTTATGATAAATGTCTAAATATTCGGCTGTTTTGACCATATGAAAAATAGTAAATGAGTTTTAAAAATTCTTAGAAAAATATATGTTCACTATGGGACTATATTATACTAAATCTCAGAAAGGAAATATTTTTGGAACTGATTTGGTATTTTTCATGAAAATGGTCTAGTTATGAGTAAATGAATTAAATATGTTTTGTGACGTAAGAAAATTAGAAAATATGATTTTATGACTTGAGAATCCTATATGAGGTATATGCAGATTTTTGATGAGGATTTTTGGTTATTGGTGATGAAATCTTATGAGTTTGGCATTTTAGGATGATTAAATGCATTATTTAGTAAAGTGTAAACAATTAAAATAAATTGTTTATAAGCTTAAGAAATATTATTCTTTCAATATCATTGTACCGAAATATTGATATGTATTTTATTGTGGAATTTCTACCTTTTTGTGTTGAGTTACTATTCACGAGTTACTATTCACTACAAAATTAGTTTTTTTTTTCTAACCAAATTATAGTTAATTTATGAATATTACTCTTGAGATTAAAACTATATATTGATCATATTATTTTTATTATCATATATAATATTTTTATAACCCTAATGATGATATTCTCTTTCACTTGAGTGTAAAGATGTGTAGATTATTGGTATGATCATGACTAGGGTTCTCTTTGGCCAGTTGTGCAAAGTTGAATTGGTGACTGGTATAATCATGACCATTAAATTTATAAGTGAATATCTTTAGCTTAAGTTCAAAGGTGAAATGATCAACATGGTTATAATTATTGTTTATATAATTCTGAATTGATTATATATTTCTTTGAGATATTAATATATTTGGCCTGTAGTGCAAATATGAACTGTTGATGAATATATTTAGCCTGTAGTGCAAATATGAACTGTTGAGGAATATCTTTGGCATGTAGTGCAAAGATGAATTGTTAATGAATATCTTTGGCATGTAGTGCAAAGATGACTTGTTGTTGAATATCTTTGGCCTGTAGTGCAAAGATGAAATAATAATGAATATCTTTGGTCGTAGTGCAAAGATAAAATTGTTAGTATGATTATAAACAAGAACTGTGATTTGGTATAACCATGATCTTTGATGTTTCAGGTAAAGACATGTGATAAATATTATCTTCGTCCTGGATGCGAAGAGGAATTTAGAATTACAATTATGATTATGAGTTATTCATATAATTGTGGAAAGGAACTGTTGATTGATGTTACAGGGATAAAATATTGTTGATGAATTTTTAACATGGAGAAGATAATAGACTTTATAGTCTATTTGACTCTTCTAATGGATTGCTCGTTCCGCTGCAACTATGGTTGAAATTTTTATCATTTACCATATGTTCTAAATCTCTGATTTATTATTGATGAAGGCTATTGATAATTTAATTATCTTTAGTCATGATATTATTTACTGAGCTAGTTGTGCTCACCCTTTTGTTTCACAATTCCTTTCAGGTAATAAGAGTGTAGCTGGGTCGAGCGGGGGTAACAAGGGAATAGAACGGTGGTCATCATTTAGTAGTTATATTTGGTAAAGAAAATAGGGTGAGGCGAACCCAACGTTGGAAGGGTGTTTTGTCACTATCATACAAGATGTCTAATGACATACATCCTCGTGTCATCATAAGATAGGGTTGTGCTCATCCACTTGCTGAGTATCTTTACGAGCACTACCTATATAATCTTGGTGTTTGTTTGAAGTATAATTTTTAATTAGAGACAGTGGAGATAATGATATGTCAAAAGAAGACTCACCATTGGGAAGAATATGATAGTAAATTTCTCGTTTTTCTTTGGGGTCTATTGGGTCAACCAAGGATAATTCTGTGGCCATATGATATCTATTGTGACGCCCCCAAAATTAGGTATACATCACCCATCTTGGGTCGCCACTTACATGGTACAGAATACAAATACAACTGATTAATACATCTGTCGTGTACAATACGACAAAACATAAACTGTGAGTTTGAATACAAATATTATCTTCTAGAGAGTATTCATACTCAAAAGGAGTCCTCATTACATTTATTAACACACCATTACATAGAATAGTGAGGACTACTAACTAATACTATCATTCGGACCATCACTCCGTACCCCGACTTGTCCCAGCTACGTTCTCATTTCCTGAAGAGAACAGTGAAAGAAAGGGTGAGCTCAACTAGCCCAGTAAGAAATATTATGACTAAGATAATGCAGAATAAATTATCATTAGCCTTCAACAATGTTAAACTGATAAAATATAATAGACATCAAGTTTAACTGCAGCGGAACAAGCAATCCATTAAAAGAGTCAAGTAGAAAATAAACTCTACTATCTTTTATGATTTACAAGGTTTTTCAACACTGCGATCGCTGAGACTCAGCTTAATAAAATAATCCACATCATCGAATCACCCCTGCACTACGGCCAAGGATATTCGTGTATTCATTAATGGTCATGATCATGCCAACAACTGTCCATCAATGCACTACGGGCCAATGAGGACTTTTACCACATCATTTGTAACATTACGGTCATGATTATACCGAATAATCCCTGGTCATAATCATACCAAGTCCATCTATGCACTACAGGCCACAGATGACTTTCAACATTTTATAAACATGAGGATGATGACAATGATATAAGAATTCAATAAAACAAGTTCAAGAATTAATTTATCCAGGAATTAACAACGTCCAAATTGTCAACATAATACTGCATTGTGGAGTAAAATTCAAGAATGCTTAGAAGAATATTTTCTTGAAAAGATACTGGATGAAACGCAACTATCAAGGATATTCCACAAATTTCATGGAGTATAGAAGTCAAAACTTAACCAACTGAGTATAATAAAGAATGGAATAACAAAAGAAATCACCATGCATGCGATAGACCGCACAGACAGGTTATTCCAATAGAATAATAAATAATGGAACCAGGTCCGGCGTAAACGCACAGACAGGATATTCCGACAGAATAATAAATAATGGAACCAGGTCCGGTGTAAAACACACAGACAGGATATTCCAACAGAATAATAATAAAACGGAACCAGGTCCGGTGTAAAACACACAGACAGGATGTTCCAACAGAATAATAAACGGAACCAGGTCCGGTGTAAAACACACAGACAGGATGTTCCAACAGAATAATAGAAGAATGTCACCAAGTATAGGGTAGACCGCGTATACTGGTTATTCCAACAGAATAATAACGAATGGAATAACAGAAGTTCTCTTCATGAATATAAAAGAAATAATATTCCCTACCTTTGAAAGAAACTGGATATAGGAGTAGTGAGGGAGCAGACTTCTCTTCTTCTATAGATTTTCTCTCTATAGCTTCTCTCTATAATAAATGCTCTATAGCTTTAGTGAATTGGTGAGAAATGAAGGAAGGATGAGCTTCTATTTATAGGAAAATATAGTTTCGATAATTGCACGTTTTGGGGCTCGAAATATTATAATACAATACCTCTAACTTTTCATTCATTTTTAATTCAATCATCCAAGTATTATCAACTTGCACCAACTCCCCTAATAGTAAATCATGTGAATCAATAGTAAAATTATGTGACTCAATAGTTCTAAACATGTGAAAAATTAATTACAATATAGTACCTCCCTCTATACCTCTATTTTTAACTTAGTCATGCAAGTATTATCAAACTTGCACCAACTCCCCTAATAGTAACAAGAATGTGAGTCAATAGTATAACATGTGAACAAATAGTTATAATAATGTGAAATAATAGCAATCAATTGCTCATTTATCCGATTAAATACTCGATTGGTCAATATAACCTTCAGATATCAATTATTATCAAAATAAATATAAATTTTTACTAACACAAACAATTCCAACATAATGAAACCATTTTTATCAAAATATAAATTTTGAAATTTCGAAGTTTGACTTTTTCCAAAAAAGTCAACTGTTGACTTTTTGACCAAATAGTGAATTTCGGAAAATTTTGTGTTTATAGACTATTTTTACTAATTTCGACGTTCCGGACTCAAATATCACGTCCGCGTCACCAAATTCAACTTCGAACAACATTCATCATTAATATTATAACTCATGAATAGTAACTCGTGAATAATACGCCGACACGAAAAGTGTCCCAAATACCCGAGTGAACAATACTAGAGTAAATAGTAATTTGGGTGAATAGTAACCCGTGAATAGTAACTCGTGAATAGTAACTCGTGAATAGTACTCCGACACGAAAAGTGTCCCAAATACCCGAGTAAACAATACTAGAGTGAATAGTAACCCGTGAATAGTAACTCGTGAATAGTAACTCGTGAATAGTACTCCGACACGAAAAGTGTCCCGAATACCCGATTGAACAATACTAGAGTGACTTCTCACATAAACATCAATAATCAATATTGTGTGCTACCATGCAACCACGCGTATTACTGTACTTTTAACACCGGGTGTTTCAATAGTTAAAGGTAAAACTTCCGCCGTTATTTTCATAAAATATTTTTGTCGTTTTCTCAATCCGACAATAATTCCGTTGTGGGGTCCACCAATAATTGTGTCGTCGTACGAATATTCCCCGACACAAAGAATATTCCCTGACCAATCGAATATAATATGACAACTTGCATACTTTGCAAAATTTATAAATACTACCCACAACTATAACATTATCTCAAATCCACACCATAATATTAAAAAAATATTTCGAGAAAATTAAATATTTATTCATAAAATCTGGGGTCTCACAATCTCCCCTCCTTATGGAATTTCGCCCTCGAAATTTACGTGCGTGCCTGGTATGCCGAACAGGTGAGGATACCTTGACTTCGAACTCTTCAGGTATAACCTTTGAGCGTTGAATATGATCCTTCTTATCCAAGATGTTAACACGTATCTCCTCATACGTTAAATCTTCTGTTATCTCGTCCGATTCTAAATTAATAATATGGTTCGGGTCGTCCACATTTTTACGTAAAAAAAACGTTCTGAACACGCAACATACTTGGCGGTAAAACGAGTTTATAAGCCACAGTTCCTACTTCATCGAGAATTTCAAATGGGCCAATTAAATCGAGAGTTGAGATTTCCTCTCTTCGTCGATTCTTGCTTTTAGAATAACGCCCTCTTGAACCTTCTTCTTCACATTTATCAGCTCTGAGTATGTAGCTTGAGCGGCTTTAACTTTATCGATTAAAATCGATTCTAATCATATATTCGTTATCTTCACGTGGGTTTCGTATATTCGCACTTGTAAACACATACGACCTTCTACTCAACGCGTCAGCTACCACGTTCGCTTTCCCACGATGATATTGAATGGTACGATCGTAATCTTCAACAGCTCAATCCAACGTCTTTGGCGCATAATACGTTCGTTTTAGTTGAAGAAATATTTGAGGGTTTAAGAAATGGGTTTTGTACTGGGGTCAATACAAAATTCGATTTCACGCTCTAGGGTAGGCTAAGAAGTCTTCAAGAATACGTCAGGAAATTTATTAACAATTGAATTATCATTTAAAACTGTGACTCTCATCCAAGACTTGGATAACACGTCACGTTCATACCTATCAACTTGCCATCTTCATTCAAGACGTCGCCTACAGAAAGTCTGGCTTTGGTGCATTCTACACAAGGAGGTCAACAACGAAAGGACCGGGGCTCTTTACTTATGGCTTGATATGACAATGATTGACTTTAGTGGTTTGGTTGCTTGAATTCGCATAATAGGTTGGTTAGGAGTATGAAAGCTAACAACCTTACGAAAAGCATAATGAGTAGTTAACCAATCATTTCCAAAAAATCACATCAAAGGCAAGTATTTTCAAAGAGATAAGATCGACAGGTAACGTGAAAGTGTCGATTTGAATCAAACAAGATTTATAAACAGTGGAGGTAACGAAGGCTTCTACTATCGAAGTTTTAACTAATAAGTCAAAGTCTAATTTCTCCGAAGTCAAATTTAACCGTTGAGCGCAAGCAAGAGAGATAAAAGAATGGGTAGAACCGATATCTAATAAGGTATAGACTTCGCAAGAATTTATAATTAACTAACCCATGATAACTTCGTTCGATTCCTCGTTAGGGTAATTCAAAACTCGATGTTGGATTTTCCCAATTGCTGTCGAAAAAATTACATATCATCTATTTTAGCTTTCTTGGATCGGACTTCTCTTTCCACAATATCAACGCGTCGTGCGGCTTTTACCCATGCATCTTTCATTCTCACTCGTTCAGTTATTTCTTCTTTCAGCTGCTCCTTGACATTTGAATTCTCAGATTCTAGCTTTAATATCATATACTCTGCCAAAGAGTGCTTCTGTTCAACCATCGCACATCGGGTAATACAATTTTGAATTGTTGCATCCCTTTGTTCTACGACCGCCTGTCGTTCTTCAGCCTGCTCTTCTAACTCATGAATACGATTTTGCAATTCTATATTTTGATCAATAAGTTCTTCTAATAAATCAACCTCAGGTTCCTCTTCTTCCTCACTCACAGTTGCTACCTTTGCGACTAGCTTGAGTGCAACTTTTAAATCCTCAATCACCACATGGATATCTCTAATCACATTAACCTGGTTGGTGATTAGAGGTGTCTCCACGTTCTCATGTGCTTCATTGCTTATCTCAATATTTTCGGATGCCATTTGCAAATACTGCCACAAAACAAAGGTTAATCGACATGTAACATATTATTCCTATATTCTGACAGACCAATTAAATACCAAATAAACTTAGGTAGGTCATACTAGCGAAGAAATTCCACGTCACTCCCCTCCTAGTTCTATTCTCATATCTTAGCCAGGGATCATATCCCTAAGCTTTGATACCAACTGTGACGCCCCCAAAATTAGGTATACATCACCCATCTTGGGTCGTCAGATACATAGTACAGAATACAAATACAACTGATTAATACATCTGTCGTGTACAATACGACAAAACATAAACTGTGAGTTTGAATACAAATATTATCTTCTAGAGAGTATTCATACTCAAAAGGAGTCCTCATTACATTTATTAACACACCATTACATAGAATAGTGAGGACTACTAACTAATACTATCATTCGGACCATCACTCCGTACCCCGACTTGTCCCAGCTACGTTCTCATTTCCTGAAGAGAACAGTGAAAGAAAGGGTGAGCTCAACTAGCCCAGTAAGAAATATTATGACTAAGATAATGCAGAATAAATTATCATTAGCCTTCAACAATGTTAAACTGATAAAATATAATAGACATCAAGTTTAACTGCAGCGGAACAAGCAATCCATTAAAAGAGTCAAGTAGAAAATAAACTCTACTATCTTTTATGATTTACAAGGTTTTTCAACACTGCGATCGCTGAGACTCAGCTTAATAAAATAATCCACATCATCGAATCACCCCTGCACTACGGCCAAGGATATTCGTGTATTCATTAATGGTCATGATCATGCCAACAACTGTCCATCAATGCACTACGGGCCAATGAGGACTTTTACCACATCATTTGTAACATTACGGTCATGATTATACCGAATAATCCCTGGTCATAATCATACCAAGTCCATCTATGCACTACAGGCCACAGATGACTTTCAACATTTTATAAACATGAGGATGATGACAATGATATAAGAATTCAATAAAACAAGTTCAAGAATTAATTTATCCAGGAATTAACAACGTCCAAATTGTCAACATAATACTGCATTGTGGAGTAAAATTCAAGAATGCTTAGAAGAATATTTTCTTGAAAAGATACTGGATGAAACGCAACTATCAAGGATATTCCACAAATTTCATGGAGTATAGAAGTCAAAACTTAACCAACTGAGTATAATAAAGAATGGAATAACAAAAGAAATCACCATGCATGCGATAGACCGCACAGACAGGTTATTCCAATAGAATAATAAATAATGGAACCAGGTCCGGCGTAAACGCACAGACAGGATATTCCGACAGAATAATAAATAATGGAACCAGGTCCGGTGTAAAACACACAGACAGGATATTCCAACAGAATAATAATAAAACGGAACCAGGTCCGGTGTAAAACACACAGACAGGATGTTCCAACAGAATAATAAACGGAACCAGGTCCGGTGTAAAACACACAGACAGGATGTTCCAACAGAATAATAGAAGAATGTCACCAAGTATAGGGTAGACCGCGTATACTGGTTATTCCAACAGAATAATAACGAATGGAATAACAGAAGTTCTCTTCATGAATATAAAAGAAATAATATTCCCTACCTTTGAAAGAAACTGGATATAGGAGTAGTGAGGGAGCAGACTTCTCTTCTTCTATAGATTTTCTCTCTATAGCTTCTCTCTATAATAAATGCTCTATAGCTTTAGTGAATTGGTGAGAAATGAAGGAAGGATGAGCTTCTATTTATAGGAAAATATAGTTTCGATAATTGCACGTTTTGGGGCTCGAAATATTATAATACAATACCTCTAACTTTTCATTCATTTTTAATTCAATCATCCAAGTATTATCAACTTGCACCAACTCCCCTAATAGTAAATCATGTGAATCAATAGTAAAATTATGTGACTCAATAGTTCTAAACATGTGAAAAATTAATTACAATATAGTACCTCCCTCTATACCTCTATTTTTAACTTAGTCATGCAAGTATTATCAAACTTGCACCAACTCCCCTAATAGTAACAAGAATGTGAGTCAATAGTATAACATGTGAACAAATAGTTATAATAATGTGAAATAATAGCAATCAATTGCTCATTTATCCGATTAAATACTCGATTGGTCAATATAACCTTCAGATATCAATTATTATCAAAATAAATATAAATTTTTACTAACACAAACAATTCCAACATAATGAAACCATTTTTATCAAAATATAAATTTTGAAATTTCGAAGTTTGACTTTTTCCAAAAAAGTCAACTGTTGACTTTTTGACCAAATAGTGAATTTCGGAAAATTTTGTGTTTATAGACTATTTTTACTAATTTCGACGTTCCGGACTCAAATATCACGTCCGCGTCACCAAATTCAACTTCGAACAACATTCATCATTAATATTATAACTCATGAATAGTAACTCGTGAATAATACGCCGACACGAAAAGTGTCCCAAATACCCGAGTGAACAATACTAGAGTAAATAGTAATTTGGGTGAATAGTAACCCGTGAATAGTAACTCGTGAATAGTAACTCGTGAATAGTACTCCGACACGAAAAGTGTCCCAAATACCCGAGTAAACAATACTAGAGTGAATAGTAACCCGTGAATAGTAACTCGTGAATAGTAACTCGTGAATAGTACTCCGACACAAAAAGTGTCCCGAATACCCGATTGAACAATACTGAGTGACTTCTCACATAAACATCAATAATCAATATTGTGTGCTACCATGCAACCACGCGTATTACTGTACTTTTAACACCGGGTGTTTCAATAGTTAAAGGTAAAACTTCCGCCGTTATTTTCATAAAATATTTTTGTCGTTTTCTCAATCCGACAATAATTCCGTTGTGGGGTCCACCAATAATTGTGTCGTCGTACGAATATTCCCCGACACAAAGAATATTCCCTGACCAATCGAATATAATATGACAACTTGCATACTTTGCAAAATTTATAAATACTACCCACAACTATAACATTATCTCAAATCCACACCATAATATTAAAAAAATATTTCGAGAAAATTAAATATTTATTCATAAAATCTGGGGTCTCACATCTATCATAACTTAGACGAATGGCCTCCCATGTACGAAGGTTTCCTTGAGCACTTCCCAAAGATTCTAATTTCTAAAACAGTTTTTGATTATACCTTTATGTAAGGTGTCATTGTGAGGTGATGTCCACGGTTGGAACATGAGTCACATTTGGTATATATTTGTATCCAAACTCACAACATATGTATTGTTGTATTTTGCACGACAATTGTTGTAATAAAGTTGTAGTTGTTTTCTGTACCATGTATTTGGCGATTCAGAATAGGTTAGATGGAATGGACCTATTTTGGGGTTGTCACATTGTACCACCTCCTCCTTACTCTTGAATTTATCATATATGAAATTCATGTGAAATATCCCAACAGTCTTCACATTTCACTTGAATACCCATCACAAATATCATATATACTAGAGTAGTCACCATTGAGCACATCTTCTTTTGACTCCTTTCCTTGCGAACCCTTCACCCCATTCTTCCCGACTCAAATCATATTTCATTGCGTGGTGCCAAACGCATGGACGCATGGGTGATTCACTTGCATGTGCTCCACCTGACTCAACTCTATTTACTCTATTTGCTCCACTGCGCAGACTAAGTAACACGCGACATGCGAATGCTCCATTATAGATAAAGGTGTAAACGAGTCGAACCGAAGCGAACATAGAGCTCTACTCGAATTCGATTTGAAACGTTAAATTCATATTCGAATTCAAATTGTATGTGAAATTTTTTACCCAGATTAGTCTCGTCTCGAAAATTTATTACCTGAACTCGATCCGACTCGAATTGAATTATATTCAAACTACTCACGAGTTTCAAAATAAAATTCGAATTCAAGTTTTTACATAATAACTAAGTTTATAATAAATATAATTATAAATTGAATTTATTGTTTTACTTAGAAATAAGAAAATATATTTACTATTATATTTTACAAATATAAAATCACAATTAAAATTAAAAATAAAATAAAAATTAATTATATCCTAAGTTGATTTAATCATAGGGTGATATAAAACACATGAGTGATCACTTGTGTAGATTGACCCAATAAACATATATGTTGGACCACCTCGCCTTACCTAAAAAGTTAATATATTACCATACTTATTAATTAACTCATCTAAATTTATTCGATGTGTGATTCATATAAAATATCCCAACAACTAGTTGTGGATGACCTTCATATATATATATATATATATATATATATATATATATATATATATATATATATATATATATATACAATAAAACCTCTATTTAGGAATAGACTTGGGACCAAATTATTTGTATTCTAATTAAGACGTTATTACTAAATAGAGGTATTGGTACAAAATATTTTTCGAACATTCAAAAATATTCACGACTGAGATTGTAGTTTTTTTATAGGAAAATGTAGTCTTTTATAGGAAAATGTAGTCTTTTATAAAAAAATATGATCTTTTATAGAAAAATGTAGTCTTTTATAGGAAAATGTGGTCTTTTATAGGAAATGTAGTCTTTTATAAGAAAATATAGTCCTTTATAGGAAATGTAATCTTTTATAAGAAAATGTAATTCTTTATAGGAAATGTAGTCTTTTATAGAAAATGTAGTCTTTTAAAATTAATATTGTCTCTCTGTCTCTCTAATATATATATATATATATATATATATATATATATATATATATATATATATATATATATATATGAAATTATTACTATATAGAGGTATATTTTCTTAATACGGAATTTAAAAAATATATAACATATTACAATTTAGATGTTATTCTTATTTATAACTGGCCTAAATTGGGACCAAATTTTTTTATAATATTGTAGAGGTTATTCTTATATAGAGTATTCCTAAATAGGGGTTTTACTATATATATATATATATATATATATATATATAGAGAGAGAGAGAGAGAGTTAGGATCTTAAGCTCACCTCTTATCTAACTCACCTGAGCTCACCCTTCTTTAGCGACGGACTCGGCGACGGTTCAGTCATACAACCGTCGTCTATACTTTTAGCGACGGACAACATATAGCGTCGCTAAAAGTATAGACGACGGTTGTATGACCGAACCGTCGCCGAGCCCGTCACTAAAAGGGGAGTGAGCTCAGGTGAGTTGAATAAGGAGTGAGCTTAAGATCTGGACCGTATATATATATATATATATATATATATATATATATATATATATATATATATATATATATACACGGTCCGAATTAAGTGCATACCTCTTATCTTACTCACTCGTGCTTACTCTCCTTTAGGCGACGATTTCGATCATACAGCCGTCGTCTATATTTTTAGCGACGGACAACATAGAACGTCGCTAAAAGTATAGACCACGGTTATATGACCGAAACCATCGCCTAAAAGGGGGTAAGCACGGGTGAGTAAGATAAGGGGTATGCACTTGATACTTGCTATATATATATATATATATATATATATATATGTTGTATTTATCTTTGCTCACATTCTCACTGATCTTAATTCATCAGATACAATGTCAAGTGGGATATAAATTGAACATGCTGCTTCTAATTAGTTTCTTGAAAATGTGTTTAATATAGAATATGATATTCATTTAGACAAATTAAGTAGTGCTGAAGGTAGGGTTGCATAATTAAGTTCCTAGTTTTTTTAATTTTTTGTTTTGTTTTGTTCTCTCTCTGATCTCTCTCTCTCTCTCTCTTTTCTTTTGATTTTCTTGAGCATGTTATCAACCTTTCTCATCGAGTACTGATCTTTTGTGAAATCAGAAATGACTCGTAGTCTCATACAGAGTAATATAGACATTCCATAACATCCCAGCTCATATATTCTTCTAAAATTACATACATACTCTTTAATGAATTACAGTATTTGTTGGGATATTTCATATGAATATCACATTGGATAAATTCAAAAATGTAGATGGGTTAATAAGTATAGTAGAGTCTCAACCTAATAGGCGGGCCCTAGAACAACTCCAAGGTGCGAGGGGAATACGAGGATAAATTCGCAGGCTTCGTGGATGGAGCAAATAAAGTCCAAGTATCATGGTATACTTACTCCCTCCATAACAAGAGTTTTATTCGTTAATTTATTTTAATTATTCTTACTTTTTGTTTTAAAAAAAACACTCATTTCTATTAATGTTAAAATAAAATTACATAATTTTCTTAAATTTATCATCAGTTTCATTATTATCAAGTTAAACATTAATAATATGAGCTCCTATAATAATAAGAGAGAGGTCACATAATCAAACATTGCCAACTCCCAAGTTTATGCTTTGGGTTAGACCCTGATTTTGTGTTTGTATGTGTGTTTTGCATAGTTATGAGAGTAATCAAATGATCTAATAAGAGGTTTGGATACTTGTGATTGCCACACACAAAATGAAAGTAAGACAAATATAGAATAAAAATACATCTTTTATTTGATTTTTTTTTCTTTTGCACAAATAATAATGATATTTTTCTTGTGTTGTGAACTTTTTTCCAGGCCCAACCCATAATTAAATCCTATATACCCAGAACTAATAATATAGCCAGAACGGCAAACCAGCTTAATTAAATAATTGTACTGCAAATATGAGCTAGATCAGCCCAACTGTCATTAAAAAGTGGAGTCTGAAGATAAAGTTGGACCCCTGTTATAAATCACCTTAACTTGAATGATCTCATCCCAATTTTTTTCTCTTTCCTATTATTAGGATTGGTTCATGATTCAGTAGATCCAACTAATAGTCGCTACAATAGGGTAATCGAAAGTCAAGTCGTAATGCGTGTTTGGGTTTGAAGACTTATTAGTAGCCTAGTATTGAGTTTGATTAATATTTTAAGTTTTATAGGTCTGAATTTGTGTTATAATAGTTAAATTTTTCTAGTTATTTTTAAAAAAAATGTGTTTCATTATATGGTGTATGAGACATCTAATGATTGCATCAGACAAACAGAACTAGTCACAATTTAATTAACCTGAATATATCGTGTGTCATTAATTTTCTTTCTGTTCTTTAATTTATGTGAGATTGTATGAAATATTCAATCTTAAATTTAACACTACGATAGCCAAAATTCTATATAATTTTTTGCCCCCACAAATCAATTGGGTATAAAGATAAAAGAATAAGGGTGGTTACAAAAAAAACCTTCATTATTCAACAATTTATTTAAATCTTATTGAGGGAATGGACGCAAATGGAAGGGTTATTAATTCTTTAACATTTCCTAATTTATCTTTTGCATGCCTTTACAATTATTTTCCAATATTATTGTTTAATGCAGAAATGAGGTTTGAACGAACGTGCCGCTTGTCTAAAAAGGTTACATATTCTTCTTAATCATACAGTCATGGGCTCGAAGAACATAGATAGGATTTGATAATTAATCCATTACAAAATAATTAAGATCTGACCCATGATTTGAATTATTAACTACTTTCTTGTTATATATGCTTTTAATTTTTGTCCATTATATTTCTACACACTCCCTCCCTAATGCCTAATGGCTAATGGTGTTGTACACTGTCTCGAGCTCATATATATATATATATATATATATATATATATATATATATATATATATATATATATATATATAAGGATCTGTTTGGTGTATCTTAATAAATTCAGGTAGATTAGCCGAGCATGCACGCATAATATATGATATAATTAGTTTTTAAATTAATGAATTGTTCAATTGGTTATAAGATTAAGGATGAGCTAGACTTAATTTCAATCTAATTGGAGTCCGTCCGGTGGATAGAAGTTGACAAATTATTAATTAAAGCTACTAAACTCATGATGTAGCCGTGTGCAGTCGATGGAGGGGACATTTTGTCTATGTATTTGAGTACAAGGGATCATATGATACTTGCACTAAATTTAGTAGGCTACTTGTGTTAGGTGAACCTACTCATTAGTAGAACATAAGTAGTAATATTAAACCCTAGGCAAGTGGGCCACTTAAATACTACTACTAGACTATCTTCCAAAATATAATGTGTGTTTCCCTTTTAAGTTTAATTGTACCAATTTTAACATCTTAATTCCCCAATCCCCATTTTGTGTCAACATGATTTAAGTCATCATCGTAAGAAGCATACATAGATGATATATAGATCATTTGTATTTATTTAGAATACGTTTAATAATTTTTCAAAAACCAAATTTGAGTCCCTAAAATTATGTCTCTCTATCGTTGTATCTAATCAATGTCGATCAAAAGTTAGAACCAAATACATTTAATTTCTAAAGAATAATAAACTTGTGACATATTAAAAGTAAAGTTGTATTTTGTGTCGTCTTAATGTCAAATTATTGAGATATTTTACATGAATTTCATATCAGATAAATTCAAGAGTATATATGGGTTAATAAGTATAGTGAAATCTCAATCTAATAGGTTAACCTTTTAGGTAAGGAGGTAATCTAACATGCTAACACCACATTTGCCTCGGGCGTATTGATCGTGTAATAAATTGACGTGGAATTAGGGGTGGGCAAATAAACCAGTTTTTTCGATTTTTGGACGAATCGGACCGGTCCGAACCGGTCGGTTCGGTATAAATATAAATATAAACCGGTCCGGTTCGGTACAAAAAAACCGGTATATACCGGTTTTTTGGTACCGGTTTCGGTCCGACGCTTTTATGGTTCAATATAAATCGAACCGGACCAGTATATACCGGTTTTCTAATTTTTTATTATTATTAATAATTTAATAATAATAATAATAATAGTAATAAAATATTGATTATAATAATAAAAATAATAATAATATTAATAATAATAATAATAATAATAATAAAAATAATAAAATAATAATAAAAATATTAATTATATTAATTTTCGGTAAAAACCGGTACCGCCGGTTCGGTATACCGGTCCAACTGGTACCGATATCGGTACCTAAATTTGAGTAATTTTGGTACCGGTTCGGTTCGGTACCGGTCCGGTTCGGGACGGTTTTTACCGGTTGCCCACCCCTACGTGGAATGAATTTCCAGCGACAACTAATGTAATAATTGGAAATTTGGTGAGATCTAAGGAACAAGGGTAATTAAGTTGGCATTGAATATAGGATTATATATATATATATATATATTCATCGGTATTAATCGGACCGTTCTTGCCCGTATTCGAAACTATTTAAAACTGGGTTCTGGATCAATGTTACTGCCAAAAGAATTCTTTAAAGGAGATAATCTGATAGTCATTGATTGCTTAATTTCTTCTACTTTGTTAGTCTTCTTCATGGATGGACTTTTAAAATTCTCTTTATCTCGACTGAAAATTTCTTCTTCAAGTCATCCCCGTCTACACTAGAGAAAAGTGCCTTTGAATTTGATTCATTTTCCATATGATTGTTATCCCCTTTCTGCTTATCAGTCAGAATTTGAACACTAGAAGATTTGGACACACCAGATCTTTGTTCGGATGTTATTGAAGGCATGTCTGTATCTTTTGTTTGGGACACATTGGTGTCAAATGTATTATATATAATTAAATGAAATAACCGCTATACCGGTTAAAAATAAATAAATACAGGTACTCGTACCGAAATATCAGCATATACCGATTTTTTTTATCGATATTGAATTGAAATATAAAATTATCAAATTAATTAATTGTATCCAACCACTCGATTTCGGTAATTTACGCACACCTATCTTTGGGAACGACACCAGAGGTTAAAATTTCAATCGTACAAATGATATACATGAGTTGCATATTTTATATGCCAAGGAAACTTGATATACATAAATAATTACTCCTACTTGATGACAATCCAAGATGTCCAAAGTCCAAAAATTTCCTTGCAAAATGTCAAATGTAATGTCTTCATTGTTGTTCACGAGGAAAATACCAAACCCTTTCTCACAAGTCACAATCCCTTTATGCAAAGACTTTTTTGTTGAAGAGTATAATTTATAAGCCCGTTGTATGATCTTCATAACAATAAAAGTCTTAATATTATTATTTTATAAAATTAAGAATGTATTCTCGTTCATTGTTAGAATATCACAAGTGAATTGGAATTTAATGATTAATATATATAAATGGATGCAAGATCTAATAGCTTAAGCTTTTGAGTCAAGTTAAATTCCAAGCATGTATATGCACACACAACGTGCGAACTCTCCGATTCTTTCCCAACAATCCTTAAAATAGCAAATCTTTACTTTATTAATGGTGGCATAATAATAAACTTGAATATAGACTCCTTTTAAATAAAAAAAAATAAAATCAAATGACTCTTGCAAAACTTGACGAACGCTATTCTTTTTGTGAAACAGAAAGGAAAACTGCCTAATTTAGACTTGTTATAACAACATATTTCATAGTCTCTGTATACATCATTTTCCTCGAAGGAGTTTATATTACATTATATTTATAATGACCAAATTTGTCCCAATTTAGTTATTCATCATTCTGAAAGCCAATGCTTGGAGCTCATTCAAGTCAGCTTGAGATGCAGGTCTCTTCTTATTACTACTACTAGTACCACAATTAGTAGCTCGAAAAGAGAATAATTGATCGTCTTTGCTTTGTGTCTCTTGCATGTTCATTCCATCATTGTTCTGGTGATCAATATTCAACTCCAGCGAGCTCTGAGGTGACACAGAGGAATAATTTATATAATTATAATTACTTGGATTAATATATGCCGGAGATGAAGTCGGCGCCACTCCGGCCATGTAATTGCCTGCAGTAGGCCACTGGTTTTCTGCATAATAATTCCTTGAATCAACGAGGCTTTGTGCCATTTGAGATTTCACTTGCAGTAGTTGAGCTTGCAAGCATGCCACCTACATGTATATATATGTGTGTGTATGTGTGTGTGTGTGAGAGAGATCTAATACAAATACATATCACATATGTATGGACATTGTGTCGCGTAACAACCCACCCGAGTGCAAAATAAATAATGCTCAATTTATTCCTAAAGATCAGCAACAGTTGTGACATTTTAGGCAGTGCTAGAGTTTGAAGGCAACTGTATTATAATATTCCTATTTTATCATCACAGTGCAAACCTATGATCTGTTAATTATTATGGGAGGATCATAACACTAAGAATATTTTATGAATTGAAGAAAATAATGCAAAGAAGTTGTGATATATATATATATAAGCTAAAGGGTAGCTATTAAATTAATAAATGAAAAATATTTGATTTGAGCATAAAAAATCAACCAACCTGTTGTTGCAAGGCAAAGATATGAGCCACACAGCCATAAACAGGATCTCTAATCCTTGCTTGAGCTTCATAAGCAACGGTGACAACCGCCTCGCATCGATCGGCCACCGGAATATGCAGCAACAATTTGGAAACATTACTAGCACCAAAAACTTTGTGAATGGCAGCAAATCTAGCCGGGCCTTGTTCTGAACAAAAATAAGGTGCAAAAATACAGTCAGTGGCACACTTTCTCCTTAGAAATTTACATGCACCACATGGAGAGCTGCTGCTAGTCCCTGCTGTTTCCATATTGAAGTTAATTAGAAAATAGTCTAGAAAATTTTGAAGGCGCACGAGGGCACTAGGAAATGGAATCAATTAAGGAGTATTAGTAAGTGGGGCATGCAGCAGGTGTTTAGAGACATAAAAGGGTGGGGGTCACAATAGGGGGACATGGAAGGTCTTTGTGTGGGGTTCTAAGGGAACATTAATTAATGGCTTGTGCAAGATAATTGTGTACTAATTCTAGTAGTAGTATTTTAAAATATGGCTTAGACAAAATATTTCTAATTCTAATTCTATAAATATGGTTATGGAGTCTATGTCATCCATGAATTTTTATTTCAAAGTTTGTTTTACAAAATAATTTTCCGCCGAACGCCGCTCTGCTCTTGGGAACTGCTCTGTTGCATTTGTTGCTTTCTGGAATTTATTTTCTTTGACTTCCACGCGTCTGTAAAAGTTAGAGTGTATTAAATAAGTTCATCCATGAATTGTAGTCCAATCCAAAGCTGATGCACCCTCCAAAATTCAATAAAAAACGACATTTTCACGTCATTTTAAGTTTTTAAAATAATAAATCTCGGAGAATTATTAAATTCACAACACTTTTTGTTATTTTTACAACAAAAATGTCGTTGTAGATGTATAGCGACGGTGAAAACCGCAGCTATAGGATCTATAGCGATATTTTTGTTGTGGAAATAATATTTTATGTTGTGGATTTAACAGCTCACTAAATCTTGTACTACTACTTTTTGACTTGGGTTGTGGTGATAATAAATCAATTTGTGTTGTAATTTATCGCCTTATTTTAATGACAAATTCAAAATAAAATAGTAGTCAGGTTATTATATTCTCATAATTTTTTAGCATTGTTAATGATGATTCCTTTTGGCTTTAATTTGTTTCTATTATTAAGTGAGAAAATTAAAGGATCATAGAATTTGTGAGAGTGAGTTGCTTTTTTCCTGGGTTCATAAACGCTGGGTAGATTTAGATAAATGAGTTGTGATGACATGACACCAGCCCAGCCTTCCTCGTGTAAAATGCTTGATTTAGTAGTCGGACAAAATTGGCTTTAACTGAAAGTTAAGATCAAAAGAAGAGCTTTGCTAGCTAGCATTCAGATGCCTCCAATATATCCACCTCATCTCTCTCTCTCTCTCTCTACCATTTCCCATCTCCATTAGTTTATGCGGGGAATTTTGAGATGGATGTTTAATTCATAAAATAAAATAACTGTCCTCGAGACTTTTATTCATCTCCTCTGGTAAAAAAAAAAATTTTAACCAGGGTTGCAAACGAATAATCCTCCTCCTAAGATACAACTAACTATCTAACTAAGCACGGGTGAATTATTGCAAGCAACAAACTTGAAATAATCCCCACCGAAATGGAAGTTTATTTGACTCAAAAAAATACTGTTGATTCGATTCTCTGTTTTTATTTTATTATTCTTTTATTATAATAATGACCAACAGAGAAAAGTGGAACTAATCTTTTTTCCATCACTTGCCATAACATTTATACGTTACTGAAAATGCAAGTCATTTACATCAACAAAAACACAAGTTAGATCGACAAAAACTCAAAACAAGGCCATTACACAAAGCTGGTCCGGACACAACCAAAAAGTGGGATCGCCATAACTTGTAGTTCCTTTGATCCCTCGCCTGAGTCACCTTTTGTGATGAAACCTCACCTTCAATAAGAACTGCATCTTAACCTGTCCAAATGTACAATACATCAAACTCCGTTGCACAGCAGATTAATACAATCTCTTCCAGCATGACAAAACAAGAAGCATTATCATCATTAGAAAAATCAATTTTTGGCTGATTAATATTACTTTGTTGCCAGCATCTCTTACTTTTAGGCATCAGGTTTGAAATGCAGTATCAAAGGGATAATTGGATGGTTTTGATTTTTGAAACTTCCAATGTACCTCCCTACACATTACAATTTTTGGAGATGGTAACATTTTATATCAAAGTCGTTTAAAACTGAAATGGATAGAAAACAGCATACTGGTGGCTGATCACCATTAGTATCTCTATTTACTAATTCAGATTGCTATTTGAAAGTTTTTACTTACCAACACGAATGATGAGAGTACAATTATTATTAAAAGACCAGCTCCATTCTAAAGATTTGAGATTTTTGGGTATTTCATTTTTTTCTTTAAATTCTGTAGTATAGAGGCGAACTATTTGCAACTTAATACAGAATATACTATAGACAAATCATATACTGATCAATAACTTACTTGAGCTGTATTATAGACGATATACTCATTATACATCAGCTCTGATGCCTTCACATTTGATGACACTGGCTTTCCACAAGGCACGACAACTTCATCCCTCCACTTAACATATTCTGACCCCAGAGGTATCTTTTTGCCAAGGCCTTTAGTAGAGTGCTTGCCTCGAGGAGGTTTATCCATGTACTAAAATTAACCAAAGCACATGTGTTAGCTGCAAAGGTAAGAAGTGTACACCAAAATAATTACAAAACACACATTCATATAAATGTGAGCGAACACAATCACCCAGAATCCAATGCCAACACAAGACGGCGCATGTCTAGGACCCATGAATCCATCAATCAGTATTAATGGCTATTATGCATAATTGCATGCATATTATAGAAAGTCAGCTTACCATGGCCTTCTTGAGCTCATGAATTTCGCCCAAGGCAACTTCACTTAGAAGCATTAACCCCACGGGATTTTTCTTGTCAGTGAAACAATACTGAGCACTTTTACTGACCATGTCAGCAAAATAGACCCCCTTGCCGAACTAGAAATAAAAAAAAAACAAAACAAAAATTATCAACTTTTGTTTACTGCAGCATTGAAGTATGCACATGTCCTGGGCTTGATTATAGATGCCTGATAGCGCACAAATTGTAAAATTTAGTGAGGGAAAGAGTGAGATAACCATATAGCCAGTTGCTGGAGCTTCAGGAGGTGCTATTCTCAATCCTTGGCTTAGTATACCCACAAAATTGGTCAACCGAGAACCTATAATATGCAAAATGTTCAGTTCCAATTTCAATTTCCAAAAACCTTTTTTAATGGCCTTAAAGCTCCAGAGGAACCCCACATTCTTTTACCAAATCGTGATGATAATTAACCTATAAGAAGCAACCAGACATTTCAACTTACCATGCCAAAGAAGCATTTTGTTCTTAAGTGTTTCTCTGTAAGGAGCAAACTTGTCGAATTCCCCTTCCCTTTCAAGTGTAAAAACTTCTTCTAGTTCAAGTGCCCAATCCTGAGAATATTGCAAATTCAGGATGTAAATTATTTTGAAGAAACTAGGAATCTATTCAAGCAAGTAGCAACATTTAAGCATCCACCAAAACCTATCAAATATAGGCTCACCGTATGCGTTGGAGCATGTGTAGTTTGGAGATACTTCTCAACCAACCGATAATCCTCACTATCGTGAGGAAGAGGAACCATATCACAGCGAAGCTTCTTATACTTCTCATCAAGAGTGTGATCATCATCGTCATTAAAGCCTACAAGCCTGGAGGCAATTTCAATGTCTTGGAGAGCTTCTAGCATTTTGACCTATATAAAAAAAACAGTAGGTAGCTGTATGACTTGCCAAGACGATTAAATTAAGACAAATAATCCGAAGTAGTGTTAAATTAAGACAAATAATCCAATCCCAAGTATATTTTTTGCAAACAAACATAGCCTAAAGGTAAGGGAAAATTGCTGATAATATTGGATGATTTTGAAGTAGGTTTGACTGTTAAAAAAGGAAAAACTAAACTATACAACCCTGCCAATGCTGATACAGATATACAGCAGAAATTTAATAACTTGATACATGAAATCGTTAGGCCTTTTTGGCAAAGTACTACTTTACCTTCAATGGATAGTTTCAAAAATTAAATCTTTTACAGCTCAAGAAAAGATTCTAGTTTACCTTCAATGGATAGTTCCAAAAATTAAATTTTTAACAGCTAAAGAAAAGATTGCTTGTTAAGGGCATGAGGATTTCTTTACAATGGACCAAGGATTCAATTTAGAACCACGCCCGAAAAAAAATAAGAGACAGATTACTTGATGACCAAACATAAGAGCTCAAAAAGAAAACTATTAGAATGATAAGAAGCAAAATAAAGCATACTTCATGGTAAAACAATTTAGAACAATGATGACATGAAGTTTCGTTGTGAATTGAATGCAGAAAAGGTGATCAAACTTGAAAGTTTGTAATATAAAAAAAAAACATATCAAATCAGTTATCACGTACCTTTGACTTGAAATCATCCTCATCCCTAATCACATGCGGATGGACAGAAGGAATGACAGTAAAAAAACGGTTGCTGGCATCAACAATCAGGGTATCTCTGACAGCAGGATTGTGAGCATTACTACTTAATAGATTTTGTATCTCAGTTAGTGCCTCAAAACCTGATGATACATTATTAGGATCCCTTAAATATAAATGTTGATAACATAATTAAAATCTATAAATATATTTGCTAAAAAATTTGCACATACAAATTAACCGAGTTCAATACAAGTACCTTTTTGGATATTACTTTTGCTTAGTTTCCCAAGGGGCATTTCAGACATATTGATCTCAAATTCCATCATCGCAGATCTGCAAAATTTTAGTTTATAAAAATATATACTTTGACATAAACCATTAAGGCTATGTTTGTTTGCAAGGATTATAATCCCGGGATTATAATTCCAAGACTATTAATCCTAGGATTATAATCCCGGAATTATAATTATAATCCAAATACTATTAAGCCATTTTATAATCTCAGACTAATAGTCTCTAGTCTAAATTTGAAAACAAGCAAGATACTTATATTAATATTCATATCTCAAGTATAATCCTTGCAAACAAACATAGTCTAAGAGCCTAAGAGCCTAAGAGGAATGGAGAATGGGTGAATTTGATGTAAACCTGTATGTTTCCACATTAAAGAGCATCTTCATCAACTCCACTAATGGGGGAGCAAGTTGACTAACCGAGTCTTTAACATTATTTTTCTGATTCAACTCTTTATTAACCCCATAATCCTACACACACAAAATTTAAATATCAGGAAAAGACGGAATAGATTAAGCACCTATTTTCACATCTAGAAAATGCTTATTCAAAAATAATTCAGAAAAAACCATCATACAATGTCCAAGGGAAAGAATCTGCCAGGCATCTTTTCAAAATTTTTCTTCATTTCCCATGCCTGCCATTTGTTCCCTGTTTTCTCAAGAAATAATCGCTCAAATTCTTTGATTGCATCAGCTTTATACATCTCTTCTAATTTGACTCCTCCAATTTTTTCATTTCCAACACGACCCCATTTACGGAACACATAACAAACAGACCCGTTGTCCTCTTGAATGATCTGAAGGATATAGTAACTTCATAGAGAAAAAACAAACAACAGATATAACTTATCAAGACAAAAAAAAGCATAAAGAACTATAAACTGGCAAGGCAAAAGAAAAACACAAATTAACAAACAAGCAAAATAGAAATGATGATAAGTTCATAAAATACATCAAATCAAAAAGACCAAAAAATTATGAGGCAGAAGGAGATACAGTCCCACTGTTACTAGGAGATAAATTTCCATATGCTGACAAGAAGCAAATCCAAAGGAATGGTTAAAAAAGACCATGAACCAGGTAAACTGTGAAAAAACTGCACAATCCTCATGTAAGCTTTGTGTAGGTAGCATAGACTTGCTACTCAGAAGAAATTAAAAGATATTCATATGGTTGTATAGTTGTTCGTCAAACAATTCCACTAGACATTCATCATTAAAAAATAAATACCCGGTAATTCAGAATTGCAATCAGCATATTATTTTAAGTTTTAAGTTAGTTCAATCGCTGAGACTCTTGAGGTTAACAGGAAATCTATAGTTGAGCCTAGAACAATAGCATTGATTGGACAAAAAAAGGTGGAAGGGTTTTAACTTTTAAACAATAAAAGCTACAGTGACAAAGTAGAATGAGAATAAACTACAAAAGACAAAAATTTGGATCAACCTGTTAACACCGGTTGACAAGTCGGACATGCTCAAAGTTGTATTATAGATGCTTTTCCCATCTTCAAGTATGTGTCCAGAATCTTGTAAGCCAGATGATTCGTGAACAGCACTTTGTCCTTTCACTTTAACAGTAACCAAACCACTGGTCTCTCCAATAGCTTCAACTTTGTACAAATCAAAAGGAAGCTTCTTTTGTTTTTTAATGCAATCAACAAGATAATCCTCCCTAACGATAGGTAATTTCATCCTCCTACCAAGATTAAGCATTTCCAAGTTAAGGAACCAAATTTATAAAAAAACAAACAAAAAACACTATGCCAGCAATAGGACAGCATTACCTTGCCTTCCTTGTCTCAGCATTTTGAGTATCCACAGCTTCGCTCAACACTAAGCAATTTGTATCTGCAATGTATTTTGTAAAGTGAAGCAACTAAGGTTGTGTTTGATAAATCTGACAATTAAAATCTGAATGATTACGATGTCTTAATAAATTAGATCATCTGAATGGTTATGAGATCTGAATCTAAAAAATTGTTTGATAACAAAAAAGCAAGCTGTCTCTTAATGACACTATTTTACCATTTTAAATGGTAAAATTTTATTTAATAATTTTAAATATTCAATTTAATAAAAATGAGTGCATAATATTGTTGAATATATTTATATAAAAAAAATTTATCAAAAAAATTTCATTAAGAGGTACCTCTTAATTATTAAGATTTTATTTTCCGTCTTACCGATTAAGAGGCATTCAGAGGTAACAAAAAACAAAACAAACAGCATCATGTCTCTTAACGAATAAGAAACAGTCCATTAAGAGACAATCAGATGTAAACAAACAGCACCTAAATACAGCTCAGTTCAGAGATTCCAAAATTCAACCAAGTACATGGCTAACTACCTTTCCTGATTTTCGCATGAACCTGTCCGCCTGCTTCCTTAATTTTGCTCTTCCACTCCTCCTGCCCAATCACATAATATATGCAAGGTTTAATTTCTATGACAGATTATGAACATTAGGATTAAAAAAAATACTCGGAAAGAGATTCAAAGGTAGAAGGCAAATTAATCAACAAATCATACCACAGATTGTTTGGTCACTCCATTAATAGCAACTTTCAGATCCCCCAACCTATCATCCTTGGATGACTGAGAATTCCTGTTAGCAACTTGACTTCTAGACGGCGTACTAGATGAGGATGGAGGCAGTAGTCGGACAGGTTTGTTTATCTTTTGCGACTTAAACCACTGAAGGGGCAAAAAAGAGTTTAGATCAATCCAAATTATAGTATGTCCTTCCACGATGTTAAACTTCCATTTTGTAACTTAATATAGCATATGAAACCAAACTATATACCTTGCAAAGATATTTATTTTCTGTTCCTTCTGGAATGTTCCACTTTCCTTTTTCACGTTTAGATTGAGCAGTGGCATATGAACACTTGCTCCAAGCCGAAAGAAACCCGTTGCATTTATACATTCCTCCAGAATAACGAAGACACCCAGAACAAAGTGGGCATCTACCAAGTTTCCCAAAAAGCATGCCGTCGGCACTGAATAAGTAAATCACAATATAAGATGGGGTGGGTAAAACTACTACAAGAAACAAAAGCTCAATGATTTATGATAATTTGAAATATGAATACCAATAGAAAACTCGTGAATTTCTATCTGACCATGAATTTCTGTCTGATTAACCCTAAACTAATTTTCATAACCAGCAACTAAGCAAAGTGAATTTAAATGAGATATTTATAACAAACATCTTAACAAAGCAAAGAATAATATCTACTAAAAATTCCTTTTCTTATTTACTTTTTTTTCTTTCTTTTGTGGAAACATTAAACACACAGTCTCGACTCAGGTAATTTAAGAAAAAGATATGTAGTCCCTATGTACATTCCAGTTGTCCTCGTTCTGGTTGTGCCATAGAGGAAATGTGTGCTCCCTTATTTTTTTTGTCTAAAGTGTTATTTTTCAACAACTTCAAAAGTATGGTCATAGGTAAATAAAATATATTTCATGAACGTGTATAGTGTGTCATTAAATAAGCATCATACGCACCCAAGTAAAGGGGACAACTAAATGGTGTGGAGGGAGTAGCTTCTTTATAGTTCCTATGTATCAAAGAACTTACCAGCGGTCTCGCATGTCAAATTCTGATCCACTTGAATCTTGATTATTGGCTTCAAGCATCTCTCGTAACTCTGATGTTATGACATGCTTTTGAAGATCATCTTTCAGAGCCCATAGTTCTTTTGTCTGGGCTTCTAGTTGTTTGTCTATATTAGATGCTTGTGCGTGTTCATCTCCCAAGTTTTCAGCATTCTTTCCAGATTTTGTTTTGTCTATTGCATCACCTTCACTTTTAGCAATTTTTGACTTCTGGTCGCTACTTACTTCTCTTTTGCGTTTGGCACCATCTTTGGATGTTGATTGTTGTAAAGGCTCTTCATCCTTCTTTACCTCAACTTTTGTGCCTGAAAGAGCAAGCATAAGTGGCCATGAATAGACTATATATATAATCCTTGTATTAATTAATCAAATACACTTCGCACACCTTTGCTACTTGAATGCATAATCAGAGCAGAAACAGCTGTCTGATCAGAAGCAGAAAGGTTATCCCATCCGGAAATTTTCTTTACTTCAGTAGTTGGAGACAATTCTATGAAACAATTAGCATGGTGCCATGCCAAGCCTTTAGCACCTTGACCCACAGTCTTGGTTGATACACGGACCTAAGCATACAAAAACAATACAACAAACCGAAGGATGTAATAATTTTTTTACAAGCGTTAGAGCCGAATATGCCTTACATGCTACACTTAACACTTAACATCAATGTACATAGTAAATACATAGAGAATTGAACTGATCCAGAAGAAGCAACGGACCTTTGCTATTAACCTATATAGTGACCACAATATAGGCTCGGTTATCACATCCTTTGGAAGTTGAAGTTGTCAATATTCAAAATTGAATCCATATAATTCATATACACATGACTTCAGCTTAACTAGAAAGTTAAAAAGAAATATTCAAGATTCAATTTAGTGAAAGAGGTGAAATACATTTACCACACTGCTCAGCATATTAAAAATCCTAAGACTAATTGAACACAAAGATTTAACTCTAATAACAATTATGTGCAGTTAACACAACTTTGCCAGCTATTATTGATTCGACTTTTTATTCAGAATATATTTACTACAAAAACTAGGCTCCTAAGAAAAAGACCGCCATTAAAGAGAATATTTACATGGATTACATGGAAACCAATATCATTCAACCATATAACATGTATAGAGTATAACAATCTGTAGATGAATGCCCATTCTTACTGCTTGCCCAGGCCAGTTATTAATGATTCTCACGACCCAGGGTTAAGTTTCATATCCTTAGGTGTATTCATGTCCTAACGCATATGAGAGGTTTTGCTGGACACACTGAAAAGGTGAAAGGAAGAATGTGCATCTTTTCCTTCCTATTTTTCGATAATAAAAATGTGCATCTTATTACAGACAATCACTACTATTACTAGAGAACCAGTGAAGACAACTTGGAGGCTTGGACACTATTCCACCAGATCTACTAAAGGGAACACAGTCAACACACACAGTAATAAGACCAGTAAATACTATGGCATAAAGACACCACGGTTATTACAATGCCTAGGTAGGGCTAATGGATGATAACACAAGAAAAAAGTTCTAGTACCTAGACTACGAGATAACCACAAGGACTTGCGTTAATGGCTTAACAACAGACTCTAGCCCTCCGCTGGCTGTTAACTGAAAACTGCAAAATCAAATCTCTTAAGTGGATCAATAATTCTAGTCAAAAGCATCCCATTCCTTTCTAATCTAAGCCTACAGAATATGCCTCAGAACCAGAATACAGATCTAGACATGTATGCCACAAGTAAATAACCAACCTCTCCTTTCATGATCTTTTGGTTGCAATGCCTACAAGTAGCACGGGCGGTTTGGGAAACTTCAATCCCAGATTCTGTAGCTGCAGGAGCAGCAGTTGTTTGGGGCCCACCACCCTCCGCATATTTCCTTATCATCTGTTGATCTTCCCATCGAAGCAAATCTAAGCCTTCAACATCATCAGGACTAATAGCATAGAAAAAGGAGTATAAATTCGGTTTCAAAACAAGCAATAAATCTTGACTATCATGTGTTACATCAAATGGAACTCATAAGTACGAATAAAAAAATACATACGACTTTATCTGCTTCGCTTTCTTCAGTATGCAACCAGCATGGTTCCACAGCTGTTCCAAAAACACACGAGATTTTCGATTAAACAAAAAGAAAACGAGATTTAGGTTTTATTACACTACAAGTGAATTTATGCATTTTATAAGGAGAAAGCAACATCCACTATCACACAATCGAATTGGTTAGAGAAACCACAACTGTGAATGTGTTAAAGAAGTATCCCCAAGGCCTTTTGAAAATCATTTAAGGCTTTCCACTTAATATGAAAGAAGCTATATACACATAAGAGCAGACAACTCAGTAATTCCAAAAAACAAGCTAGTGATACAAAGTTCAAACCAAAAAAGTTAGGTAAGATTCATCAGGAGCAACACCATGTATTTGATGTTCATATGCACGATTTACTACGTATTTTCTCATATATATATATATATATATATATATGCAATATCTCTTAAGCTTTTCACACACGTGCTACAAGAACAATACTGGGATATAGGTTGAGGCATAGCTGTGTAGAATTTCTACAGTTGACAAGGAGAATCTATCAACAATATTTCCCCTCAAATACACCAAAATGCATATTATATATGTTTGCCATATCAATGAAACCAACATGCAGTACCAAAGACTAAATTTAGTAAAAATTCAGTAACAACCACAGTTGCAGCCCCCGAATTTTAACAAAAAGAGAAAATAAAATCAACATACCAAAAAACACAAAAAATAATAAATGAGAGGGTAAAAAACTAAAATTACAAAACAACTCAAGAAAGGGCGAAAATCCATGCTTATCTTCCCACACTGGTCACTGTACATGATACCCACTACCACTAGTCAAATAAGCTAATATACGAAAAAGAAACACAAACCCTCAAATACCAAAAAGCCATTTTTCTGAAAGTACTGACATTATCGAAACAAAACCCACAAAAAGATTTGTGGGTTTGATCATAAAAAAGGAGGTAATCAAACATACAGGCATGAAGCCGTCGAAATGGGAGGATTGGACCATCTTGCCAAGCCTGAGTTTGTCTTTGTCGATGGGACTCTTGCAGGTTTTGCATGAGGATCTCCCTGATTTCGCATATTCCGCTTTCCATGGATTCGGAGGGCTCGCCATTCCCTTTTGTCTATCTTTCACTTTACAGTAAACCAGAAATAGAATCCTCTTTTTAAGTTCTGTCTCTCTGTATCGATGGAGAATTATATATAGTAGTCCGTAGAGCTAAGAAGAAGAATGTATGTGTGATTAGGCGAATCTTGAGCGAATCAAGCTGCTTCTTTTATATTATTATTATTATATAAGGAGCTTCCTTTATAAGCTTTTGCGTTTTAGGGGCGGACTCACTGAACTCGCTCGCTCGCTCATTTCTTTATTTATTCGGAAAACTCAGTGTACATAACATGGGTGGGTGTTTTATAATTTTAAAATATTTGGATTTCAATAAGTATAAAAATACAAATAAGTTTTATCGTCCAATATTGTCTGCATCTTGAGAGACACTTTGTGGAATGATTTTTGAAATTCTTACTCCTTAGGCCCAAACTATTATTTTACCCTAGCTTATTAGCTTGGTAAAATTATTTTAGAAAAAGCACTTTTAGTGGATGCTCTGTTTTAAAACTTATGCTAATATTATTATTATTATTATTATTTTACCTTTAATTTAGAAAATGGACAAGTTAATTCTAAAAGGTAACTTTTTGACTTTGAAAAGCCAAGAGGAATTTGTTGAATAACTTTTTATTCCCTTTTCAAAATTAATAATCTATCAGATTGCAATGCAAATGGGAAGTTTTTGTAGTGTGATTCTTATTAGAATAACTGTAGAATGTTAAGATTAAGCCCGTCAACACAATGACAATTGCAAAACCAGATACTCCACAACCAAGAAATTTGTTAGCCCTCCCTCAGCTTCACTTCTGAGCAAAAAACATACTCTTTCAAAAAAAGAGTGCATTTTCATTTGATTGATGATCATAAATAAATCACTATTTTAGCTCTAGTTTTACTCTGCTGCTACAAATTCAACTTCCTGTCTTCACCAAGACTGGGGAAAAAAGTTTGTATTTACCTTACCTGTTTCTTTCAGTACTAGATTGCGAGGGAAGTCACTAATTATTCAACAATTGACCGCACATGATGAACAAGAGACCTCATACTAGTTTTCCTCCTATGTTCCTAACCTAAAAACAACATGTAGCTTCCAAGTTCACCTTGGTTATATCAACTCATAAAAATAAGAAAAATGCACCAAACAATTTATACGTAAACTAATGATTGCAATCGTCACCCTAAAATATCAGGCAAGGTAATACATTTCCCACAATGGCCGAAAATAATTTACTGCTTCACATCATCATCATGAAGACCAAAGAACATAACCAAATTCCATCTTGTGCTCACTTGGTGATGCCCAAACATGATTAAGTTGGGTGTTCCAATAAGCCAGTACATGCATATATAACTTTATCTTACAACTTCAGTTCAGTTGAGATAACCACAACTTTATAACTACATTGTTTTCCATCCATCAACAGTCAAATACCGAAGAGAAGAAATCCAAAAAGACTTCATTCGAAGATGAACGAAATCAATATTAACGTCTCTAAAGATCTCAGTTATGACTAGTTTATCATACAGTTGGAGCTAATACAAAAAAGTTAAAACACTGTCAGTTGACTTTTGTATAACTACTCGTATTTATTAATATAAATTTCATTAAAAATAGATCGGGAAGAAATAATGTCCCAATCAGTACAACACCCATACCAACTCTGAATATTTTAGAGCGGGAGTACTTGCGAAGAATGACAACTCAAAGAGCAATATAAATCAGCTAACCAAATAAATATCAGGTTTGCGGCAGTTGAGGTGCTTGCATGAAGAGGTACTGCACAGGAACAGTAAAAAAACCATCTTTCAGAAAACTGTTATCTCATATATCCAAGATGCACTACTGCTTCTTTTGAATTACCTCAAATGATTTCCCTGATTTTTCAAATTCTAGCATGCTGAGTGCAACTTCACAGCTCTGTGAAACAATAGGCTCAGGATCCTTTGCAAATTCCTCAAGAAGAGCTACACATTCACAATCTATCAAAATAATAAGAAAATGTTAGGAAACAAAATAAAATCCGCTTTTGTAAAAGGCTAGAAAACATTTTCGTGAGGCTAAGGAGAAATAAAAATAAAGGAAAGCAGGATGGGGTAACCAGCATGGATGTAAGCAGCAAAACTGGAGCCATAGTGAAGCTCATATACTATTAGTGAAAGTTCATATTCGAGACATCAAAAATCTTATAGTAGATATCATGGTCCCGCATTAACATAAAACAATACTGTTTTCTTCCAGTCACTGAAAAGATTCCACAATGCAAGGATGGTATCTTTACTTTACAATTGGACAAAATTTCTCATCCAAACTCAGTTACTGATGCTCCCTCGGCTCTTTTGTCAACTAAATAGCTAAACAAATTATAATAATATTTGCTGGTTGTATGCATAGAGTCACACTCTAAACTCTTACTCCAACAATTTTTCAGGATGGCAACGGTCAGCAGAATGCATGAAGCATGTGAAAGGTGGTCAAACCTGCAATAGAACCAAGGGCTTCAGCTGCTTCATGTCTAACCATCGGATGCTCGTGAACATTCCTAAGTACTGTGGAAAGTGCATCTGAAGCAGCTTTATTTTGCAGTTGGCCCAAGACATAAGCAACCTGCAAAATAAGAAACAAAACCAAAATTAAAATCAATGGTTATCCTTTTGTACAAATATATTTTAGGAGAGAACTTTTTCTTTTTTATCATATCCAATTGGGAAGAAGGGGTTGAGGACAAAGAAAGAGGAGGCCACATTATGCAATGATGATCGCAAAAGTATTTACTCAAAAATCAGTCTACATTATGCTTAAAGAATCTAACAGATAAATCTGAGACATGATAGCATACCTCATGACGAAGGAGAGCACTATTTGCACCTAAAGCTTCAATGATAGCAAAGATAGCTTTGTCTCCCCCAAGGTTTCGAAGCCCAAAAAGAGCTGCATACCGTTCATACATGCCCTTTTCTTCATTCAAAAGAACTTCCCTAAAACAAGTTAAAAGTAGTCAACTAACCAAAATCCTGCATAATAAAGCTTTACATCCTTTCATACATGGTCGTACCCAAACAAACCTTAGTTGAAGTACAGAAGAACCAGAAGCAGGAGCAGCTGGGTCAACGGATAAAAAGGGTGATGCTCCCATCACCGATGATTCGTTAGTGCCACTACCACTGGGCAGTTCTTCAATTCGACTAAGAGCCAATTCACAAGTCTCTCGGACCTCCTGGGCTGGATCTCTAACCAAACTGTTCTTTAAAAGAGGGATATTACTCTCTAAACCAATTGCACCAAGAGCTTCCGCAGCCTGTTAATCCAAAATTCAGAAAGGTAACCAGAACTGTCAGAGCGACAAACTTCACAATGCAAAACAGCACAAAGCTAACTGCACCTTACCTCGTGGCGGACAATTGAATGCAATGAAAAATCATTAAGAACTGTTTCTAGAGCAGGAATAGCATCAACATCTTGCATTTGACCCAGTGCAAATGCAGCTTCATGCGCCAATAGATTTGAAGAATCCCTAGTTGCTGCATGAAAGGAAGGAAAATCAACATTCACTTTCAACAGTTTCCCGAACTTTTTAATTTTGAATCTCACTTGGGGAGAAAAGGCAGTATATCATTCATATATATATATACACACACACTCACATTATATATAAGCAAAAAAAGAGTCTAATTTCCAAAATTTGCAAATATTAATGATGTTTAATACTATATAGAAGTGACAATTTTTGAAGTCATATAATCTTGAATTTTTACATTTTAATATGTTATTATTTCAACTCAACCGTCTTAAAATTGGGAAGTGAGTGCTACGATCCTTTTTGAAGCATATATTATACTTTGACGGTTAGGCCATTGATGCAACATTATTGTAGAGGTTCAGTCCCTTTTGGTATTTTCAGTGGTTCTCATAAATTATTTCGTCTTTCAAATTTTAAATTCTACGGTCATTGAATGGTCGCTCTTTGAAAGGACTAAAATAGATGTATGTATTTCTCACAGAGCTTTCAACAAAATTTCCTATAACTACTTTGTAATGTTTCTACATGATTGAATACAAAAATTGGTCTACTTTAATTATCTTTGTTATCTTCATTGATGAACTTTTACTGTTCTCTCATATTGATTATCGTTTTGGAATTTAAATTATACAATAATCGGTGTGCTCTTATGACTTAAAGTTGACATATCTTCCCAAAACTGATTACTCTTGTGCTTGAAAATCCACGTTTAGTAAATATTGTAAAGCCTTCTGAGATCAATTCATTTTAGTACCTTTTCCAGTAAAACCAATAATATAGGATTTTTGATGACATAGATGAAAAAACTCAGACATGAGAGATAAAGATTGGATCTTTGTCGGGATAGTTTCTACGAAACTGGAGCTAATGATAAAGAGCTACTTAGAATAAAGTTTAGCTCGAATGTACAGCTACAACTCTGATGTCCTTCCTTCAAAGAAGTATCTTGTCTATATGCAATCTTCATCACAAAGGAAATTTAAACTAAAAATAAAAATTTAAACTTGATAAGAACCCAGTAAACCAATATCTTCTAGTTTCAAATTCTCTTTAATTTTTAGTTTTTTGGGTTTTTTTTTTAAGTAGATAGGAATTCAACACCAGTTAATCACTTAACAGTAACATGAAAATATCACAAAAAATGTGAACCAGTTGGGACTTCATTATCATTTATTAGCCAATCCAGAAATTAAAAGGAAAAATATAATTAAACTAACTACATGCAATATGTAGAGAGAGATGACTGACCGAGAATAAGGGCGTTACGGGGGCGAGGGCCTTTGAGATTACGGAGAGAGAATAGGGCTCTGAAACGCTCTGAAATCGGCTGCTTTTGGTCCAGCAGCCTCTCGCACAGAAATTCCTCCATTTCTGGAGATACTTTGAATGATAAACCCTCACAAGACTCCATCTTTCCCATAACTCTTAACAATCTGCTTATGAACAAAGCTGATGCTTCAACTGGGAAAAACTAAGAGGAATAAATATGTTGAGTTTGGACCTGGTGGAGAACAATCGGCCCAAATTATTGAAATGGACTTGGAGTGCAGAGTCTCTTGAGCGGGTCAATCCAGCTCGAAAATTTAATTTCGAAGCAACTGATAAAAAATTAACTTAAAATGAAGTTTGATAAAATTATTATAGGCTTCAAAAAAAATATTATAAAAAACATTAACTGATTTTTCTCATAATTGTCCTTACCTTTCTTAACTTAAAAAACTCACAAACATAGATTTTTTTTAAAAAAAAAATACAATTTTACTTAATTTTCCTCTCCTTTCTTTAATTTTAAAAAACCACAAACAACAAACAAGCTGGTGCAATTTATACTTTAGTGCTAAGATTTATTAGAGGTTTATTTAAAATACATTTTATTTTATATTGTTTGTTAATATATTTTTGATAATGAGAAAAGTTAGACCCATGCCACAAGTCAATAATAATAAAAAATTGGGTTTGGCAAGAATATTAAATTTAAATCAAATAGACAAATATAACAACAACAACAAAAATGGAGTCCTTCTACGCCGACCGGCTATTTCCGACCGGGGTAGTGACCGGCCGGAATTTTTTTTTTTTTTTTTTTTGCTTTTGATTACAAAATAATTAATATGATTTATTGAAACTGAAATTTTTATAAAATATAGTGATTTAGGCGTCCGTTTAGATACACGTAACAAACAGGGTTATACAGTCTGTACAACCCTGTTTGTTGCGTGTATCCAAACGGACGCCTAAATCACTGCATTTTATAAAAATTTTAATTCTAATAAATCACATTAATTATTTTGTAATCAAAAGCCAAAAAAAAAAAAATTCCGGCCGGTCACTACCCCGGTCGAAAATAGCCGGTCCCCTAGACTTTTTCAAAAAAATGGGCTGCGGACATCACTGGGCCCCAACCCACCAAGAAAAAGCTATTACTACCCGATCCACCATTTTTATTACTCAACTGGACATTTCTTGCTTCCTCCTCATCGTCCCTTCCATTTCCGATTCTCTCTCCAGGTATCATCACTGTAACTATCACTCTAATTTGCTTACAAGCAATTCTTTAAATATTTCATAAGATCTCAAATTTCGATTATTTCCCAGTAGAATTTTCTTTTGTTTTGTCCCAAACACTGGATATTCTGGAAATTGTTTTTTAGGATAAAACCCTAAGATATTGCTTTACATTACTTTAGTTGGATCATGTATGGTTTTGTTGTTACTTTATTTATTTATTGGAATCGAATCTCGTATCTAATTTCAACTAATTATCTTAATTTCTTCAGAATTAAGCTGTCTTCATTGATCTGCACTAGCTGCGATGTCATTAGCTATGAATTCTAGAAGGTATTACACACATGCAAATACTCTGAAAGTCTGTGTGTGTTTAATTTGTTAGTATTCATGATGTCTTATTTTTTGCCCTTTGCAAGTTATTATGTTAGGATTAGTTGAATCTAAGTAAGTTTTGTTATGTTATCTAATTGATTTTAGCATATCCAACCTTCTGTTTAGTCGTGGGAGTTAACATGATTTAAAAAGGAAACTACCTTCAAAAGATATAAAAGAGAAAAAACAAGGAAAAAGGAAAGGAAATGCTTAAATATAAATAACTACCCTAAACTATTAACATTTTTTCACTTCGGTGATCAATGTTTTTAATTTTTTCAATCGAGTCATTAAACTATCAATTTTTTATATTTTCATTTAAATTATTTTATAAAAACTAAATAGGCATAATGTAATATTATATTATAATTTAACAACTAAAAATAATTTTAAAATGAAATATCTATTTAAGAGATTCTTTTTTTATTCGAAAAAAATGAACTAAGTAATAATTATGAAAAATACTACTTCTCACCATCTTTAACACCCAAGTTTTCAAACAAAACAGAAGGAAAAAAACTATCTATAACTATTTATTAGATACCAATATCATCTTACTTACAACTATCATTAACTATTGTTTTTCCACAAAATAAAAAAATGGTATTAATCACTTTCCATTAACTTGAGTTCTTAGAGCAACTCCAGCAGGCCAGAGTTGTGAAAATCCTAAACTAAAGATTTGCTCCAGCAGATGGACTATATTTAGTCTAGCCATTTTTCCGACAACCCAAAAAGACAAAATCAGGGAACGAAAATCTCATGGACTATAATTTTAATATCATTAAATGGGAGAGAGGATGAAGAAAAAGAAGAAGGATATGAAGGTCTGTGAAGAAGGAAATGAAGAAGACGAAGTTGGAAGCATTGGATCAGAACGGGTAATAAAAAATAGCAATAGATAGAAATTGGAAGGGTAATTGGAAAATCTATAAATATGTACAATAATTCAATATATTTTACATCTTTCAATCAACCACTCTAATATTTAGCAATTGTAAGTATTTTGTTAATAATAATTTGTATTTTTATTATATTTGATTTTTTTTTATTGATTATTTTAATCTTTTTATATTATAGTACGCGTGATAGTCCATAGGATAGTCCATCTGCTGGAAGGATTGAAGACTAAAGGACATCTGCTGATGTCATATGGACTAAATATAGTCCAGCAGATAGTCCATCTGCTGGAGATGCTCTTAGTTAATGGAGAAAACCAATTAAAAACTAGTCATTAAAAAATAAATAACTCTCACCATTTTACTAATGTGAATCTTCAACTTCAATAGAACTAAAGTGTAGAAAAAGATCAATAGTTCAGAGTAGTAATTTATATTTAAACCTAATTTTTAATTACACGTAGGCATTGATTAGCCTAGTCAGCGGGGTCACATCATTACTTTATGACGTGATATGTTCAATTGAACGAAAGTAGAAAAAATTAATAGTTTAATGACTTGATTGAAAAAATTAAAAGGTTGATCACCGAAGTGAAAAAAGTTTAATAGTTTAGGGTACTTATTTATAGTTAAGCCAAAAGGAAACTATCCTACAACTATTACATTGCTTGGAAATGGTATAGGATCTTCATATCTTTAACAATAGACTTGTTTTTGTGAAGCAATTGTCAATTGGGTACTGGTGTAAATATGAGTGGCAACATGGTATGGCAGACTACCACTCTGAGGTCTACCCTGGTCTGAGGGTCTCTTATACATATCCCTGCCCCAACTCCATTTCAAATTTTCAAATGTTTTAACAAACTTCGCTGTTCTATTGTTGCTGGGTTATAATTTTTTTGGGGGGTCATATTTCCTCAACTTTCTTGTCAGCCAAACTGGCCAAAGAGGAAAGATCACAGTATTCCAAATTATCAAATGTACTTCCCCAGTGGTAAATAATGCTAAGTTATCCACTTATGATGGACCCATCCACATTCCTCTAGAAATCTATATAAAGAAAACAATTATGAAGCAAATCCATGACTGAGAGACTGAGAAGTAAGGCAGGTAATTGAGTGTCCAAGGAAAGCTAAAATTTTGGAGACATGCGCAGGCATACATGAAGAACTGTAGAGCTTTATGTTGTTTAAAAACCTGCTACTGAGTACTTATAAATATGAAACTAAAATTGCTATAGCGAGGACCCTTACCCTTGTGTTCCCTGAACCCAAGTTGGGATTACCTTTTTCTTACCTAACCTGCCTGGAGTCCATTGCTTTCCTTTGGATCATTGGTTTTATAGATTCATCTTTCGTTCAGATAAAAATGACAATTCTCAATTTGATTTTGCCTTAATGGTTTAATATTATTTTCTTGTATATGTTTCATTCGTTATGAAGGTCAAAATATATCATAATATCATATAATCATTTATCCCTTGATTCACTTCCCTATATCAAATCACTTCAATTTCTAGAAGAATGCTTGAACAGTGACATGCACTATCATAAGTAGGGATGATTCTTTAAATATCGCCTCCATTATCTACAATGCATATACTATATTTTCTTCAGTAACTGAGGAAAGCATCCATTATAACTTATAAGTTTAGTGGTTCCCATAATTCAATAATTAAGACTCAATATTGAAGTTTTATCTGTAAGGTGCGCACACATGCACACACATATGGCTCTTGCCTAGGTCTTCTTTACTTCAAGACGCTCATTGCTTTTGTTTGTTTTAAGACAATTTGATGGTATGATGCATATATGTTCTGCCACAGATGTCCTTTGAATATAATTTCTCTAGTAAGTCCATAATGCCTAGAAAGTTGGTTCTACTAGTTTATTATATGTTTTCCGATAATGCAAGGAAAGCTATAAGCTTTATACAGTTAAGCCTGTGAATGAATCAGGATCATTATTTTCTGTACTGACTGTGTATTCTTTTCTTTGTTATACATGACTTCCTCCCCCCTTCACTCTTTCTTGAGTTTTGTCTTTTTAATGTTTTATTTACTGTAAACATTCAGCATTATGTGGTCTGGTCATATAATAATTTATAAAAGCTATTTGCTCCACATTTTATGTCAGTCATTCTAGCTCTTCTAGTAACAGTCTGCAAATGCAGGGACTATCGTGGCAACAGAGCTTCACTTTTCGATGATGTTGAGGATGGTGGCATTAGGGCCTCTTCTTCTTACTCTTCACATGAAATCGATGAGCATGAAAATGATAGAGCAATAGAGGGGTTGCAAGACAGAGTTATTATGCTGAAAAGGGTAACTGATTTAATGCTTCTTAAATACCTCCTTGTATGTGGTATGAATATATATTCTTATTTAGAGAAGGTTAACACAGTTATATTCGAAAGAACTATTGAAGCCAATCTAAGACACCTCATATATCTAATAGAATAAGAAAAGAAAAGAAAAACTAGGTTTAGTAATTCAAAATGCATTTTGTAGTTTTAGAATTTCTCATAAGCATGTTTTCATTTGAATCATTTAACAGTTGACAGGTGATATCCATGAGGAAGTTGACAGTCATAATCGCATGCTGGATAGAATGGTATGTATGCCAGTCATAAAGTCGATGTCCTGTAATTGTTGTTGATATTGAATTATTATGCTGTACTGAATGTAGTTTTGTCGTTTAGGGGAATGATATGGATTCATCACGGGGTATCCTCTCAGGAACTATGGATAAATTCAAAATGGTATCCCTTTACACTATTTTTTATTCTAGTGCAATAAGTCCTGTGTTTTGCATGCATATTTGATTGGTATCTGTGTTTGCTTTTGTTGGTTAGCTAGAATACATACGTTGTTCTGTTGCTTATTTCAAGTTATGATTTTTCCTAATCAGGTGTTTGAGACCAAATCAAGCCGGAAAATGTTTACACTCGTGGCATCTTTTGTGGTGGTATTCCTGATTGTATACTATCTCACTAGGTAATTAGGTTGATGAAATGTAACGCCCACTACTACTTCTTTAAATTTAGGTTGCTAGAGCATTCCTCTAATATGTAATGGTGACTTGAGTTTGTGTAAAAGAAAAAAGAATACTTGAATGAATGGACATTTGGATGTGTGGATGGATAGCATTTGCTATGCACCCGTCAACAATTTGGAAACCTCTTTCGCATCTGGCGTTACATTTTGTGCTTAATATATTGAGGCCGAATATGCTGAAGCAATGTAGCTGACCGACCGAGTTAGCCACCTGATTGAGGCAACTTGGTTGACTTTTGCAGTGCTTGAATGTTGTTTGAGTTTTGGTGGCGGGGTTTTAATATGATAATAACATGAACTTCTTTTCCTCTTGAAACGGAGTCTATCCTTAGCTCCAAAGTTCTGTCGCAATTGATGTATTGGTTCAAGAGTGCCCATAACTTAGCTA
This sequence comes from Panax notoginseng, assembly GCA_016801055.1. Taxonomy (NCBI): domain Eukaryota; kingdom Viridiplantae; phylum Streptophyta; class Magnoliopsida; order Apiales; family Araliaceae; genus Panax; species Panax notoginseng. The sequence goes on along the minus strand of CM029015.1, from coordinate 226,437,095 downwards.
ATGAAGGAGCTCCTTGTTTCTCGTCAGTTGTCACATATCTTAGTCAATTCGAACTGAAACGACTGCAAGTTAAAACTTGCATAATTCTAAAATATATGTGAGTTGCAAGAGTTTTAGAACACGTATTCAGTCTTGTCCCATGTTCTCGAAACGTAAATAACCAAAATATAAAAACTATGCACCAGCCGGGAATCGAACCCGGGTCTGTACCGTGGCAGGGTACTATTCTACCACTAGACCACTGGTGCAATTTAGATAGGCTGAGGGATGACAAACAATTAAAACTTTGTCATTTTTTTTGTTTTGTTTTAGTTTTTTTGGGTGGAGAGGGTAAATTGATTCTCTTTTAGAACATCTCAAGCAGATGGACTATTTGTTGGACTATATTTAGTCTATATGACATCATCAACTATCCTTTAGTCTTCATTCTTTTCAGCAGACGGACTATCATGTGGACTATAATAAAAAAAATTAAAATAATCAATGAATTTAAAAATGAAGAATAATATATCGGAGGACTATGATTTTTCATCTAAAAATTAAATTAAAGAGATATTTTTCTCATATGAGGTTTGAAATTGGCAAAAATGAAACTTTCGCTACAGGCTATAGCGTGTTTTTATTGAAGGGAGGCAATTATGTAATTGCAACAAGTTTTTTTTTTATGTTTAATGACTACCTATACAAGTTGTAGCGGCATGACTTTTAATCAATTCAATCTTTGCCATCTATTATACTGATCAAACTTAGTTGTTGAAATAGTGCCCAAAGCAACCGGTTGTTTGCCACAGATTAATTCAACAATTGACAATTAGAAAGAAGATTTATGAAACCATGCATCTAATAAGGGGAGGCCAACTAAAATTAAGATTCACTTTGAAAAATGTATATATATTATGACAGATTCCTGATAATTAACTCCCGTCCAAATTAACCTATTTATTACAAAACTTTATATGCATGCCAGTAATGCCAGCATAATTAACTAGAATCACCGATTAGTTGCCTTAGCTTGAGCAACTGAGCTCAAAGTTCCAAGAGTCTAGGTCAGCCAAATGATCCAACCGTAGGAACTTCAAACCTTAATATGCAATTTAGCCTGCTTGCTGTATCGACATGTATCACCAAAAGCCAAACAAAAGCCAAGTAGAAACATTCATTCATATAATTAATTATATCAACTTGAATTAATCTATAATATTTCAAACTTACTTCTATACTATTATGTGTTTCCAGAAGTTTTCTGCCTGAAGCAACTGAATGTGCTGCAGAAGGTTTAATTCCTATTAGGACTACTCAAACCCTAGAAGAGTATTGCTGGGGATTAATTGTCTCAGTACGGAAATATCCTACCTATACTATATGAGAGTAATAAGCTCAGATATTTATAGGTAGCTAGTGATTCTTCCACATAATTAATTAAAATTACAAACTTTACTTGGAAGTTAGAACCCTTGTGGATTTGTTGTCGTCCATATTACATAATTTATTATCCACGAGCCCCGAGACACAAACTTGTGAAGGTGATTAATTTTGGGAATTAATTAAAGGATTGGATTAGTGGCTAAAAGGACATGACGATTTGAGCATTACTTGGGTAATTAAGGGTATTTTTGGAATTTATCCGTAGGTCACATGTAAGAATAAGACACACGTCGACCCAGACATGTGCTAGGCATGTGATCACTTTACTCCCTCCATTTTAATAGAAGGGACCTTTTTGATTCTCTGAGCTGAATACACTCAAGAAGACTCTTTGGATATCTGATACTCAGGAATGCTCTCGTATGCTGCCATATGTTATCGGAATAATTGATCACATGTTCTTCTTCTCTCTTCAATTTATCAATTAATTATGTACTCTTCGTAAATTTCTCTCCCCCTCAACCAACATGAAACTCTAACCCTAACAAACCATACCTCATGACTCTTTTTATTATATAGTAGTATTTAGGAACATGGGACATAAGACCTTTTTCAGGGTTTTTCTTATTATCTACTGCTTTTGCCACATTCATTTGGCAATTGTAGTTAGTAGGATCTTGATAAGTTAAATATATAGAGTTAATTAACTTTAAATTATATACAAGGCAATTACATACAGCTCGTATATATATATATATATATATATATATATATATATATATATATATATATATATATATATAAATTCCGTATTGAAACAACTTCCTTTGCACATGCATGCACTCAAGAAAGATCAAATATCCAGAAAAGTAATGAAAAATGGAAAATAACCTTAATTAGTGAACTTTATAGATCGATCAAAAGAAGTGTACCTTGCTCATTACGAAAAGACGAATAGATTGTAGCAAAACAAATAAATATAAAGGGAACAAATATATAGCTACCTCAAAAATTTGTTACCGATCGAATGGAGGATCCCAAATTCCAGACGATTGTTCAAATTTGTCACCATCTTCATCTTAATTGAGACTTGTTTAATTTCTTCATCGATACCTCCATATGATGAACCCCAATTAAGCTGCCAACAAAGATGCATATATGCAAAAAGTACCATTTCACAAGTAGCTAGTTAGTAAAATGGTGTTTTTTGCATTAGCAAATATATATATATATATATATCAATATCACATGTACAGCTCTATACAAACATATATAGAAATACTATTACTTCTAGCTAGCTAGCTAGGACCTAGGGATCATGGCCAAGCCGAAGCTCCAAATCCAATGATCCATCATCATCATCATCATCTTCACATTCACTTCTCCTCTTTTCCTCCATCTCTTCCCCGAACTTCGCTGTCCCAAATTGCAAGCTCAAACTCATGCAACAATCCTCTCCAAATGGAATTGTGCGCAGCGAATTTTGATCATGAATTGAACTTGTGGGGGCAGGAAAAAATGTTCGGTAATGAATTTGTGCCTCTTGAGCTGCAGCATACCATGGAGTGTAGGGGTGATAAAATTGAGGACGACCTGTGAAATTATTGCTCTCTTCTTGCTTAGTTGTAGAAGGAGGAGGCCTACTAGTACTAGTCTTGGCTCTATCTTTCCTATGGATATTCATGTGTCCACCTAAGGCTTGCGCCGTAGTGAAGCCTCGCTTACAAAATACACACTGATAGGATCTTCCCTTGTCGATCTCTAGCTGATCATCAATTGAGTCCATAAAAATAATTTCTTTTCGGAATCTAAAGAAATTATTAGAGATTAATAAGGGTAGGTAATTAGAGACCAAAGGGAATTAATTAATATTGGCAATGTGAGCTTAGTGTGTGTTAAGGTGAGGAAGAGATCAGAGAATTAATTAGGACAGGGTCTCAATTAGTCTCATTAGGCGTTTAATCGCTGATAGATAGATTAACTTCATTAGCCGGCAGGGGAGCATCCCTCTTTTAACCAACAGTTAATTATTATTTTAATTTAATTTGATTACTTTGATTTACATGACCTGTGCATGGTAGCTTTCCAAGGCCTGGACTTCTTAATTGACGCGGTCTTAATACTCTTTTTTTCCAACTCTCGTGTTTAATTACATGATTGTGTTTATGTTCGTAAACTTTTTGTTACATGCATGGTTTAACTTTATGACCATAAATCCCCACCAATCATGTTGCATTAAGTTAGGGTTAATTTTATGGGTTCGTTAAAACAATACAAAAAAACTCAAATAACATATATAAAAGAATACGTAATATCTTAAGGTATTAATTATATATATATATATATATATATATATATATATATATATATATATATATATATATATATATCAACGTTTGTAATAATTATTTAAACTTCAACTTGACTTATAAACATACATACATACATGATTTCTATATAATTGGTCTGGTTGTGACATCTTTTTTATCATTACGATAATTTTGGTAATGCATTTAAAAAAAATTTATTCACCATCGACCGTACGTGGATAGGCAAATATATAGCTAGCTATTAACAGTTGCAATATGTTAATCACGAATAGCTCCTATTTTATCATTATAATAAGGATAGATAGGAAGCTTCCTACAAGCATATATATATATATATATATATATATATATATATATATATATATATATATATATATATATATATATATATATATATATATAACGAATTGAAGTGAGAAAATATTTAAAATAAAAGATTTGTAGCTTATGTTTGTCCTTAATAAACCTAGAACTGCCTTTTCACCTCGCAGCTAATGGTAATGGGATATATATACACATATCTTTTGAGTCATCACCAAAATCAGTGTCATATAAATGTCATTATATTAGCAAGGTGTGTCACATATGATTAAATTAATTAATTGAATATAATTACTTGTTGGTTAAATTAGGGCAATTAAGAACTCAGGGAAAACAGCAATTCCGATTATTGATGAACTAAGCTATGATCTAAGATGCATCAAAATCAATTTGTATGTCTACTCCAAGCAACATAATCTTACCGGCAACAAACTAAAAGAAGACATATATATATATATATATATATATATATATATATATATATATATATATATATATATATATATATATTAATCATACACAGTATAATTGTTTTGTTGTCTGTGAATATGTATAAATTGTAACAATATATGGTGACAAAGACATTGATTAATTCGTTTTAAGTTATACTCCCTCCGTCCCAAATTAATTGCTCAGTTTTGACTTTTTAAAGTCAAATTGACCATTTTTAAAACTAATATTTTTACTATTTTTGCTAAAATATAGGTGAAGAGATTATAACCAAAAGAAAGTATATACAATTTATTACTAATCCTAATTTTTATAATTTTAGAAATATATTTATATGTGCTTAATTATTAATTCTAAGAATAGTCAATTTGACTTAAAAAAGTCAAAATTGAACATTTAATTTGGGACGGAAGGAGTAACATTTATTACTGCATAAAATACTTTTTAAAAGGTTGTTGATATTGTTAGATTAATTAAAATCAACGTTGTCAAATTATATTTATTTTTAACAACATTTTTATAATTATTCTAAATATATTTAACAGTACTTTAAGCAACACTTACATTTTTGTTGCGACAGTATTTGCTGCCAAATAGAAGTTTTTAGTGAATCACGCGTTATGCACTAATTAAGTTGTGATAAAATTTAATCAAGCTTTTTTTGAAGCCAACTTGCTCAAGCGGCTCAAATCTCAATAGATTGGGTCGTGGCTATATATTATTGACTCAGTTTCATTGAAATAATTACTATATTAAATGTATATACCAACTGTTTCAACTTATAATAATATATATTGACGTAGGTTAGGCTGCAAAATGGATGTCAAGTTGCTAAATGCATAGATCTCTCTCTTGCTGGCCACAATTATTATATATATATATATATATATATATATATATATATATATATATATATATATATGGACCGAACCGGGGGAGTCTAGGGGTCATACGATCCCTCACCTTAAAATTTTTAGGGGTTATTTATTTTTTTTATGTATTTCTTTTTCTTTTTTGTTTTCTTTTTATTTTTAATTTATCATCAAAGTGAAATAAAAAAAGTGGTAATAATTCTCTCTGCAAACTAATTAAAAATTAAAAATTAAAAAAATAAAATAATTTTTTTTTGATCCTACTATAGTGACCATAAGTTCACTATAGTTCTATCTTATCAAGTTCTTCTTTCTTTTTTTTGGTTGCTGGAATTCATTCTTTCAAGCTAATTAATCTCATGAACCACAATATAAGGTTTGGAATATATACTATTATAATTTGTAATTTATCTATAAAAGTAGCTAATCAGTTGACTAAAAATTTTAAAATCTGATTAATAGTCTCGTAGTTCGAAAAAAATTAATATATATATATATATATATATATATATATATATATATATAAAGTCATTAGACTCACAACTCAAAAATTGACAAGGGTTATAATAGGACATTGTGAAATATTTTAATTGGGCAAAACAAATTTGAAAGAAACACTCCAAGCGTTAATAAATAATTTTTTTACTGATATATTTTGACTCTCTCTATAAATGTTCTGGTTCTGCCAATATATATATATATATATATATATATATATATATATATATATATATATATGAGCATTAGTCTGTTATAGTTAAAGACTGATCCGTTGGAGAATATATATAGATCGAGGAGAATTACTTTCTAATACAAAGAACAACGAATGCTATATATATATATATATATATATATATATATATATATATATATATATATATATATATATATATATATATATATATATATATCTTTTAGTAGTGATCATTATTCTGTGTGCTGTACGTTTAATTATTTTTGTTGGGCGTCGCTTATTAATCTATTATTGTGTAGAAAGCTACAAATAGAAAGGACAGACCATAAATCCTTTAATTAGTCCTACATGTTGTGAGTACATAAATTTCTTTGACTTTTAAAGTGATAGAAATGTTCATATATAGGAGATCAAAAGGATGTATGATCAAAAGACAAAACCCTTTTAAATTATTAACCTAGCTAATGTAATTAATTAATAGTTTTTTTTTGTTTTGTTTGGAGGTGCACGCGTTAACCTTTTGTAATTAGGAGTAATTAAGAAATTTGTTAATTTATATAAAGTGGTAAATATATACGTACTGTATATAGATGTTGATTTTGACGAAGTCGTCGTGAAATTATTAGGTGAATTTAGTTGGATTTTTAGTTATGGACGCTAGCTCAGAAGATTGAAAATGGATGATATATACTTAAGAACATTAATTAATTAATTAATTAACTCCCCCCTAGCTACAAAATAATTCATCCTTCGCATCCATAATCCATTCCATTTTGTCCCTATTTTAATTATATCATATCGATTATCCATTCATTTCTCGATTAATAGGATCATATTTGTTTTAATAATATGATATATCTATCTTCTATTTTTCTCTCTTTCTTAAATTCCCCCCCCCCTCTCTCGTCACTTTATGCAAGAGATAGATACTCATACAATCCTCCTTCAATTGAATTTATGTATAGAATTATATTCAATGCCTCTATTTCTTATTTATTCGGGTTTCATAGCTAGTAAACAAAAAAGTATTTCACATATATGTTAAAAACAATAGTAATAATAAAGGAAGGAGAAACAAGAAAAGTAGGCCATATGGGTCTTTCTGACTAAATCCATCTCAATCATCATTTATAAATTATGTATATGGCAAAATAGATATTATATAAAATTTAAAAGATTAAATAAAAAAAAAATAATATAAAGTTGAAGGACATTTTTAAAACAAGTCAAAAACAGATCTTCCGACTTTATATATTAAATTAGTAATCGTTTATATACAACATACGTATTTTTAGTTTGCTAGTTAATGCACAGTTTTCGTCGTCTTCTTGTTTTTTGTTTTGTTTTACTGTTTCTTTTTTTTTGTCACAGTAGGAAAAAATATTTTTATTTTTATTTTTATTTTTGGTTTTAATTTTTTATGTTGGAGAGGTTAAACAAAGAAAAACATCACTATAACTTGGAGGAGGGGAATTATATATAAGCTGGACCAATAAACGAACGTAGGGGTAGGGGTAGGGGGATATCTCATTATCATTCAAATGTTAAATAAAATTGACATGTCAAGTCAAAAGTGTAAGGAGCTATTTAATTGGTTGATGTAAAAACAATATGTATGGAGTTGGAGGAGTTTGAATAGGAGTCAAGTCACTTTATCATATTAATAATTAACCACAACAAAAGCTTTAATTACTCTATTTTCTAAACCTACCTTCCTTCCCTAATACCCCACGGTGCTGAACGCAATACGTAGAAATTATGTTTATATATATATATCTGAAATTGAAAGCAATGGGAAGAAGGAAAGGTAATTGACTGAATGAAATAATTGGAAGGAATTTTAACAACGAAAAGAATATTTTTATTTATTGTAATATAAAATAACATAATATCTTTAAATAAATTAATAAATTATTAGTATTAATTTTATTGAAGGTAAACAAAAATAGAATTAAAGCAGAGCAGGACAGGACAGGACGGACAGGACAGGACAGGACAGTTTAGCTTAAAATGGGACTCATTTTAATGAAGGGGTAGCATGCAGCGGAGTACATATATAGGTCTCTAACTCTTCCCTTTCCTTGTTGAGGCTAGGATTAATTTCCTTTTCTGGTCAGCATCCCTCCTATGATGGGATAACTAACGAGTGAAAGGAAGGAAGAGAGGAAAAGTTGTCCAAACATTTCACTACTATTTCCCCCGACAAACATTCTCCATATCCCCCCTATCAAACAAGCCATGTTCCAAATGACTAGTCCAACCAATGGAACCATGAAGATCTGTGCCCCTTGGAAATCAAATTTTCCCTTCTCATAATTCTCGAGTTTCTCTTTTTCAATAGCTTTATTTGTCAACCTAAACACAGTTTTTGAAATGCCAATCTTCTTCCTAACACAATCCATGCATCCGAATAAGCTTCCGGACACAACTTTGATCACCCAAATTCTTTGTTCGTTCCACCATGTCCGTAATGAGCCTCCACTCGACAAAACTTCATACAAGTGCTGCAAAAGTGAAGATACCCATACAAATGCAAACGCCGCAATCCATGGATCTGTTACCTGCATAATTATTTTTATACACATTTTTATTTTTATGCACAACATTAATTGCGAGGATGTGTACGTTGCGACGGTACTTAATAATTTTACTGCATAATTTCCCACAAGTGCACACAATTAAGTATTGATTTGACTTTAGTAAAGTAATATATATTACGACGATGATAATTAATTCGACTAACCTTTGGGAAAAGAGCGATGCCTTTGAAGAAGCAAAACTGAGGAACAATGCCATATATGAGGAGTGAAAGGGAAGTCAAGGGCTGGAAGGCAAAGTATGCGTAACACATGCTATGAAGAAATGACATTCTTGAAATTGCATAGGTCAGTGGACTGAATTTTGAGAATCCAAGTTCTAGGAGATTTCCATTCCATTTCCTTAGTTGAACCAATGCATCCTTCATATCAATTGTGGCACAACCCAAGAATGCTGGTTTCTTTGGGTAGCAGTACACTGATTTCCATCCCTTGCATTGCAGATAATAGCCGGTGAAAGTGCTCTCCAACAGGCACTCGTACGTGTAACCTATCTGTTTAAAGTTCCATCCACAAAAATCAGAAATCAAGTATATATCGCCTATATATATATATATATATATATATATATATGCTAATTAGTTGTGTTATGTCTGTCTTGAATTCTAATTCGGATTTCTGTTACCATAGTTTACGTTGTAAAAGTAATTCAGGAGTTTTTTTTTATATTTTAATTATTAATTTTTAAGTAAATATGAAAGAAAGAAAAAAATTAAACTAGTTACTACAATATTACGCTGCCAGATTATTAGATATAAGGTAATTGTGTGAGGAGTGTATATTAATCTTTAAAACTTGCCTCGGAGCCCCATTTTGTGCCTTTCTCAAAGCTGCAACTTGCCAACACATGTGCTTCCTTTAGCTGCTGCTCCTCCGTTGTTTCTCCGTTATTGACAATATGTTTCTGGTTGTTACCATGTAGCGACGCAATGAACATGTCCGAATTACCAAAACTTAATGCAGGTTGATGGAGATAAGTAACTAAATAATTAAGACAATTAAGATTATGAATTAGTAAAATATTATGCACTATATATATAATATGTCACATTGCAAACTTGAAAATCAAAATCACAAGTTAATGATGTACTTATGTACCTTCTTGATCATTAGGGCTGCCGAATAATGCCTTTCTCTTTAGGTAGTAGCCAGTGCCAGTCAAAACAGGTCCTCTTAGTCCATCCATACCTTGCCACTTGGTCTATAATTGGTTGATTCAATTCAAAAGTAATTATATAACTCCAAATTTTTTGTGCTTAATTATTCCCAAGAGAATAGAGTAAATTGTAATAATTGAAGGGTAGAGTAAAAAAGATAGAATTAAATTAACCTTGAAGGCAGATCTCGCTTGGCCATCATAGATGTCATTGCTGGTGACATTGTAGAAGACTTGAGGGTATTGAACGAAAGCTAATTCGGAAGACATGTTTGGATCAAGGTGGAAGCACATTGCTTGCTTAGCCGAGGTTGGGTCATTGCAATACATGTCGCAATCTAATACCATTACGTATGGGAAATTACTAATTATTCCAGACACTCGAAGCTGCAACAAATTAAAACTAATCAACTTTAATTTGTAAACTATATATATACTACCATCAACAAAGATAGACTTTTTTCGTGAAATATAATTTTTGATGGACAAAGATCGATGAGTTGTGCATGATACATACAAGGGCATTGAGAGCTCCGGCCTTGAAACGATGAGGGTAAGATGGTCTTCTTTCACGCGAAACATATACAAGGAGTGGCATCTGCTCATCATTCTCATCATTCTCATCATCTTCATTGCCTCTACTACTATCATGAATCACCTAATTTCACATATATATATATATATATATATATATATATATATATAGGGAATACATCTATAAGTCGTTAGCAAGAAATTATAAGGATTCATTGAAATTTTCACGTGGAATCATCAGAATGGTGTTCAATTTTTTTTATATATAGTCTGGAAATTAATTTTTCGGAGTATGTGCGTACCTGAACTAGAGGTGCACGGCCATCACCGGTAATGTTGTTCATGTCATCAGCTTGAGCATCATCTCCTCCACTCTCCACAACTTCCTTGAAATGTTCATACTTTAACTGTATCGTACGTAAGTGTAATCACAAGTGCTAATTAGGCATGCACTATATTATTTTTTATTAATTTGCTTTTTAGTGTCGTACTATATATATGAATATAACAAGATAATCAAGTGTTTTATTATACTATATTATTCATAAATTATATTTTGTCTATTAAAGTTTAAACCACCTCGAAAAACACACTACCACTGTACTGTTCTTCAAAAATAAAGTCTTATTTTGACTTTAAAAAGGGAATTTATAAAATTCAAAATTTTAAAAGTGGTGTTCATTCAATTTAATATTTGATAGTTTAATAGCTTATAACATTCACATTATAATGACTTATAACGTTAAATGAATTTATATTAATTTTAAAATAAAAAATATCAAACATTAATTTTAGAAAATCAAAATAATATTTTTTTTCCGATGCATGGTCTATAGACTACTAAAGGATTGCCTATATAGTTAACATCTACATAATAAAATTAACGCTAATGATATATTGCGAATATTTACGTCAATTATTTGATTACCAATTATGTAGATAGGTATTAATAATAATTTATTTAGAGAGATGTGTAATAAATGATATCTTTATAATTTTTACAAATTATATGTATTGATAAGGTTTACCATTATAATTTAACGTAAATTTAGGGAATTGATATTTCCACAAGTGGGTCCCATTTTTAACTAAACCAACCCTTTGTGACTAACTATAGAATTTAGTTTTTATGTCTAATTTGCCATTATTTAGTAAAAATTGAATTCTAATATATTTTAACTATTGTTCAAAAGTCTATTCATATTCTCTTTTCTATTGAATTCACATGTATTGTGTACAAACATGTATAACAAAAAAAAAGTATAGACATATCACTGTAAATATATATTTAGAGAAGGTAAAATTAAACACAAACGACTATGTTGCCCTCCCTAAAGTCTAGCTCAACCTTCAAACTTTGTAGTGATGTTTTTTTTGTTAACTTGGGAGATGAGTTGAATCTAACATCTCTTGCTTCTAAGTATATTTAAGTGATTAGTATAAAATTAATTTTAATTAATTAATTAATATAATATCGACACATGGATAAGAGATTTATCTCTGCGTGTACCAATTTAATTTTATATGTTAATCGGATCCACCAACTCAACCAAAGATTGAATTTATTATTTTATTTTTTATCATTTCTCCAACTGACTCGTCATTTATGACTCTGACACGGCCCTATGGACGGATTACATAAAGGACAAGAGTTAAATTAATGCGCCATGTTGAAGTAAAAATTTTAATCATTAATTACTCCATACGGGTGCATGCACGAAGGTGTATGTGGACAAGAATCCTTCTGAGGTGACAGGGAAAGGGCTACCGATCTAGTTACTGGTTGATTTTTTTATCAAAAAATATATTCTAATATTTATTTTAATTAAATTTTTTATAAAATTTAACGATTTATATATATTTTAAATATATATAAAAAACAGTGTTGCACAATTATTTTTTATATATATTTAAAATATACTTAAATCACTTAATCTTATAAAATTTCTTCTTGAAATAGTAAATATTATACATTTTTGGACTATAAAAAAATTTGATTCTTTTTACCGGCCCTATACTTGATGTGGACATAGCAGGTAGCAGCTTTATCTATTTTCGAGGTCGAAATTAGCGTTTCGACAAAATTACATGCATCGGAGTACTAAACAAATTGCAGAAAAAAAATTCTTTTTTATACTTCCTCCTCTGTTCTCAAAAATGTAAAAAATATAAAAAAGTCTAGGCGGACAGTTTTTAGGACTGAAAAATTGGACGGATCTAATTTTTTTTTCTTTTGAATTTTAAATTTTTTTAAATATTTTTTTTAATTAAATTTTTATTAAAAAAACAATAATTTAGATATAATTTAAATATTTATAAAAAAATAGGATTAAACACTGTTCTTTATATATATATAAATTATATCTAAATCAATTACTATAGATGTATGCCACTGATATTTTTTCAATATTTTTTAAAATTTTCAAAATAAAAATATCATACATGACGACGGTGAAACTCATCGCTATATTCACTATAGAATTTATAACAACAATTTTGTTATAAAAAATTTATGGATTTATCAGTTTCAAATTTATATATATATAGAGAGAGGAAAGATATATCACCTTGATTTTGTCTTGTTCAACTTGAAATTCACCACCACGAATATCTTGTTCATTGCCGTCGGTTAAAGCTGAAAAATAAGCCCCGGGGCACCTTGTCTTGATATTGTACTTCCGGCAAAACGGAATCCACCACCTAGCAAACACAGCAGCTTCCCTCATTCCAGTCAAGGTCACCGCAGCGCCACCGTCATCGGAAAGATAGACGGCAAGCTTCTCCGGCGGGTAGTCCAAGCACATAGCCGATATCACCGTATTCATCACCTCTAGGGTTGGCTCCTTCTTCGGATCAGCCGTACAGATAAAAACATCCACCCCGGGCAGCGATTTGTCTCCGGGCAGTCTTTCCGGGTGCACGGACCGGGACACCGGCCTCCACCGGAAAGATTGACCGAAGAACCATGCAAAGGTTAGTATGAGTTCGGCGATAATCATGAAAATCCATGACGTCGCCGGAAAGTTGTGGTCCGGCGTGGAGTTGAGGAGAGAGAATAGTCTATAGTAAAAAACGGAAAGGATGAGAAGGAAGTGGAAGAGGATGTGAGTTCTGTTCATGGTGGCATGAAGTTTATGTACGGTGGCTGTGTGGAGGAGAGAGGTTGTGGAAGCCATATTTTTGGTGGTGATATATGTCCCTTTCTATTTATTTGTTTGGTAGCAATTTATACAACCAAGAATGCTTCCCTACATAATCTAACCAGAGTAAGTTAAGCATGGTTAACTTCTAACGACAGTTCTAAGCAGCGTAAGACGAGAACAGATCTTCTGTTCTCATATATTTATTTTTATTTTTTTTGTCTTTCATTTAAATTTTGATATTTAATTTTTTATTTAATATTAATTAATTTTAAAATTAAACAAGATATTATGTGTCAAAATTTAAATAAAAAATAAAAGCACAAGATCTGCTCTCGCGTAAGACTGTGTTACATTTAACACGTGCGCTTAAAGATATTTGTGGAACTAATTCCAATTGGTATCCAAAATAGTGAGTGCGGCCTTCATGTATTTGCGATGTCGTGGTTTGAGTGGTGGGCAATCCTACTGATTTGTGGCCCTTCTGGTTTTGGTCCAAAGGCTGATAATACCGACTTTACTTTTAAAATTAACATAAAAGTAAAGTTGTATAAAAAAAATAACTTATTGATTGTATGCGTCTTCTAGTACGTACATCGTCTATGTCAGGATCGGTAGAACCATGATCGATCTTCGCTTGTAACTTTTTCTTGTAACTGGTTGGTTGATTACAGAATTACTACATTTATTGTGATCATTACTTTAACAGCTACTCCATCATAATTCATATATGATCGATCCCTTAACTGTCACTATTCTATATCTTGTGAATCGACATATATGTACTACTTAAATATATTTGTCAATCTTCTTATGTAAAAAGTATTAATTAAAATTAAAATTTAAAACAAGGGTTAGAGCTAAGTATGCTTCAAATAATTAATTTTTTTATTTAAGTTAAATAAAGAAAATTTGAACTAATCATAATAATTTTTGCAAATTACAATAAATATTCATCTTCCATACTAAAAAAAATATTTACATACAATTTAAAAACTTATTTCAATTACCTGTCATAGTTCAATTTGAATGATTCTTCGAATGTTCAAAATTTCAACCAAATTTATTTTCTATATTCAAACAAAATCATGAATTAATTTCAAAGAATAAACTAATTTTGGTAATAAGTTTTATTTAAAATAAGAGAAACAAATCAACCAAAATTTATTCTCAAACTACCAAAAAATATACAAGGTCCATTAATTAGATACAGAGAAACAAAATAATTAAAACAACTAAGACTAAATTGTCGCACCTTAGATCTTAATGTATCTTTAATTTAGTGAAGTTTAATTGTTTCGTAATATTAAAATAGTGATGATATACTTATATTGTATTCTACAAAAAAAATTGTCCAAGCACATAGCCGATATCACCATATTCATCACCTCTAGGGTTGGCTCCTTCTTCGGATCAGCAGTGCATATAAAAACATCCACCCCCGGCAACACTTCGTCCCCGAAAAGTCTTTCGGGGTGCACCGACCGGGACACCGGCCGCCACCGAAAAGATTGAGTGAAGAACCATGTAAAGGTTAGTATGAGTTCGGCGATAATCATGAAAATCCATGCAGTCACCGAAAAGTTATGGTCCGGCGTGGAGTTGAGGAGAGAGAATAGTCTATAGTATAAGACAGAAAGGATGAGAAGGAAATGGAAGAGGATGTGAGTTCTGTTTACGGTGGCTTGGTGGTGTTGTACGGTGGCTGTGTGGAGGAGAGTGGTTGTGGAAACCATAATTTTGGTCCTTCTAATTAATTAGACACTATGAATTTATTAATTATGTCTCGTCTCGTGTCTCCAATACCATATAAATAATATGATTTATCCTAAATTTTAAACCGCTCAAATAATTTATTAAGGCGCATAGAAAATTCAAAATTAACTGTAATTTGTTAGGCGGACAGAATTGTAGTCTTGTAGTAGTATTTACTTGTTGTCTTGCATTTGCATTTTCATTTATGTTGCATATGTCATCTATGTCATACCGCCAGAGGCCGTGGCTGTCAGTGTCAGTGTCAGTCCCAGTGCCCGTGTTAGTGTCGAAAGAAAAGTCATAACTTTCTAGACATACAATTTTAAGTAGAAAACATTTACTACCGCGTGAGTTACAAAATATACAATTTAATTTTTTTCGGATAAATAATAGTATTATATTAAATTTTACAATTAATATAATTTTTAAAAATTTAAAATAAAATAAATTTCCTGATTAATCGTTTTTATTATATATTACTATAATTATGATAATTGTATCAATTAAAATTAAAAAAAATACATATCAATATAAAATTTAATATATTATCATTTAACTTCAAAAATTAATTTGTATTTTTAATTTTGTAACAAAAAGTATTTTTTTTGTTTTTATTTATGATGATACTACATATTAAGGCCGAATTACAAAAGTCTCTTAAAAAATTGTCACTGAATTTTAATTTAATTTTTGAAATAGTAAAAATCTCAACTGAATTTTTTCAATGGCTGATTTGATTATTTTTTTTTTGTGAAAATTTTTATTAAAAGAGAAATAAATGAACTCATTTAAGTAAAGTGAGAATATAAACTTACAAACTTCACTTAAATAAAGTTTTCCAGTAACTCAATATTAAGTATTAACCAAATTTATCCGCGACAATTGATTTGATTTAAGTGGGTCCTTCGTAACAAAAAATTCAATTGATTTGACATCAAGGTTAGGAGTCAGTTTAATTTTTTTTTATTGTAATAACTGCTCTGGGATATATTTATTCTATAATCCCTAATAATCTCTCTGATGATTACCATGTTTATTAATAATCAAGGGAAACTGACAGGAATATCTTACCGAAACCTTTTTTGGGTAGTTGTATCTTATATATCTAACCAGGCTTATAATATTTTTATTAACAAAAAAACAGGCTTATAATATTTTGATTTAAAAAAACGGCTTTTAATATTTTGATTTAAAAAAAGACTTATATTATTTAATTTTGAAACGGATTATAATCTTAAAATAAAAATATATATTTAATTTTGAAACAAAATATGTAACATATGTGTGGAGTATTTTATTTTTAAAACTATTTGATGATGGACTCGTGGTATCAAATATAGCCTACTTAAATTGTAAACCTAACGGGGGAACTATAATGACAAGGGAATTAAAATATAAACATCCTCAAACACCCCCCCCCCCAAACAAACAAATCATACTCCAATAGGAATTGAATTCATCAAAGCTTCAAATATGTTTTTCAACGATATAGGAACCATGTAGCAAAATATGAAAAATTCAATGCTTCTTTCCCGTATTCTGGAGCATGAGCTGAGGTCCAAAATTACCTAAAAGAAAAAGAAAAAATCAGGCCAATGCTGAAATAAGTACTGGCTGGCAACTAGTGAACAATATATATTCATTGGACTCTAATGAAATGACTCCACAAAATTCACAATAATCCATTAGGTTATTTTCAACAAAATCAATGACATACCGCCAGCCTCGGGTTCGAAAGGGGAGAGAATGTGTTAGCAACTAATTACACAAATCCAAATCCACGATGAAAAGCAATCAGTCAGTCAGCACGAGGCAAAAGAAAACTGAAGCCTGAATTTTCACGAATAAGTGGTGGTGGTTCGATGTCTGCTATATCAATCTGATCCATTGATTTAGAGATGTCATCAACTGAGAATGGTATGCTGCGTCATGGTTTACAGTCAGTTACAAACAACTACTACATTTTATGAAGACGCGAGGGATAAATAGAATAACAAATGCAAATATACAATCACATGTTATGGTCTAATCTTTAACCTTGAATCATCATCCAACAGGAAGGAACTGCTGACAGCATTATTTGAATCTTCGGTCATTAACACCCTCATGTTGGATATTACCTGTCAATCAAATAATCGAGACCAGATGTAAGTCGTATATTTTTTACAGCTCTACTTCATTCAATAGTAGTTAAAAGTAAGGTCTATCAGTGCAGGTTGGCAAAGGCATTAATGGTAGTGAAGAGTCCAGCATTTTCGACAAGAATGAATCAATGACGAGAAGCCCCCCCCCCCAACAAGCACCTTCATTTCCCAGCTGACTCACATCTTGATTTCAGGTCCTGAAACACACTGTTTTTCGACACCAACTAAATAGAGATTTGATGGACCTATTCTCATTTCTATCACCAGTAATGTTAAAGAGATGATAATTTACAAGACTTAAAATCGAAAGCCAAACAAATGTTACATGGTGAAAAAGAACGAGTGAAGGAACATCAATGCAGACTTACATCTGGTGAAACGCTATGTGTGCCATACTTGTCATCCCAATACATAGTGCTGATTCTATACAATTGTTGAATACTAAGCACCTGTGGAAGATTAACAACTTCAGAAATTGACCATATACTGGTTAAAGTAAATGGTTCATCTTAAAAAAAAATTGATAGCCACTTACAGGGCACAGGTCATGACTTATTTCATCCAGCGTCTTCTTTGGCTTCTGATGTATGACCTAAATTAGGAAATCAAGATTAGAATGCATTAAATGGTGTCACCAACTTCTAGACAACTACAAAAGTTTGTTCTTGTCGCAGAGGTTTTATTTTTTATTCTTTTGATTCTCCTAATCTTTAGTTTAATTCTTTCCTGTAGTTGTGGAGTAATATCCAAAAGCCTTCTTTCTACAGATGTGGGCATACAGGTTGCAGTGGAAAAGAGAAGATGAAGATATAAGAAAAGCAAAAGGAAAATTATACAAACAATAGGTAAATGGCAATGCTGGTAAACTTAAGATCAAACAACACTGTCGGAAGATTCTACACGCTGTATGGAGTACGAGGTGAAATACCAGGAACCCTATGGCCTGTCTTATATGCTTGAGCTCATCCCAGGCTGAACCTGCATACTGGATATTTGTTTCATTCATCAGTCAGGAAACCAAATTAAGAAACATACCAAGAGAGCGAAATGCAAAACAAGATTACCTCATCAGTTGCCTTGTAGCACCAATGTTCAAGTTCAGCTAATCCAGCCTTGACGTACTCACCATTGCTAAATGAGCAGCATTCTCGTCTCAAAAGAAGGCTGCAGCAACAAAGGTGAATAACTAAAAGGACAACTGTAATTAACAGAATTATCTTATAGAAATGTAAACAATTATCGAGATGTTACTAAACAGAGAACCTGTTAAATAATTGCACATTGATGAAAGAAAATATCTGCGTAAACACTTTACGGACTAAAAATGGGGGTACCTGAGAAAGAAAGAAAAGTGGTGAAAGTTATCAAGTTAAATGCATTTAAAGAAAATAAGTGATATATTATACAACTACACAAGGACATAAAAAATAACTGAAATTAAATGGAACCCAGAATCATCAGATGGAGAACAAATTGGATTGAAACTGTAAGAGCCATGAGGTCAGATAAATCTCAAAGAATCTTCATAAAGTGGAACATAAAGTCAACTGCATATTATACGATTCCAATGATTTTGATCTTATTGAAAGTCATATTGGCAGAAATATGGCAATCACTGTTGAGGTCAGAAAAATGTATGTGAAGGGAATTCTTTGATATTATTGTCAATTTGGTCATCATTGTGTAACCAATATTTCCAATTTTTCATATAACCTATTGAGTGCACAAAAGCTTGGATCAAAATGTAAAAACCTAAATAAGCATGAAAATTTGATCAAGATAAAAATAGCGCACTTAGAATCCATGAAACATAATAAAATTGTTATTACGACAAGAACTATAAGAGCAATCTTCTCGTTGGTTATCACCATTGTGACGGAATACTGTGGTGAGCACATAATCTATAAACAACATTACTCGTTAGGTGGTTTTTGGTTTGGTTAAAACCTAATTATAGGTGTGTTAGTCCGTTGTCTCCTAGCTAAAATAATTAGTGACCAACCATGCCAGGGCATAAAACCTGTCCTTAAGCAATGTAAAGTTTACATAACCAAAAGATAGAGAAACGACCACATTATAGATATTTCACTTACATGATTAGATTTCAACATATTCAAGAAATTCCCAATACTCTTTACAATCCCTTGCCAGTGAGCAGTCAAAATCTCTTGAGCAGCAGCATTTGCAAGTGTACGAGCCGTCCCCTTAAGTAAGCTTGCTCTTGATATTCTGGGTGCCTACGCCATTTAGTTTCCAGATAAATAAATTTTGAAGTGGCTTAGTAGTTAGTAGCAAAGAATGATTTAACATATCATTATTACTTTTCTTAAGAGAGATTAACTTGTGTTAATTTGTACATAGTACCTGAATGCACAACCCAAGCAGCGGAGAAATCTCTTTCTTCAGATTATCACGGATCATGCCATATATCTTTTCCACATATGCTGTCAGTTGCTGTTTGAACAGCAAAGCAGGATATTTGGCTTCAACTTGGCGTAGTGTATCCACTCCACCAGTCAACTCACCGTTGGAGAAAGAAAGGTTAGCGCCTTGTGGAGTTCCACGGAAGCTCTGAAGAGATAAATATTAGATCCTTAACAACATCTGCTGAATAGCAAAATCTTAAAATCAAAACGATTTTGTTATTTTACCTGTGTCATCCTCCCAAATAGAGTAGCTGACGGGGATCGCCGGTGCTGTGGAGTCATCCCAGCAGCACCACCAGCTTTCAGTGTACGTTGCAGCAGCAGCAACAGAGTTGATGCATTGGATAACCAATAGGCTAAGGTTTCATTGTTGTCCTGTGTCTACAATTCACATAAATATATTTGAAGTTCAAAAGAGCTCGTTATTTTAATGTAGATTAGCACTGCACCATAAAAGGATCAGACAGAGAAATTCATATACCTCAATAGCATGTCCTATGGTTTGTATAATCCGGTCAAAAATGTTGGTCTTTTCAACTTCAAATGATCTCCACTGCCTTAGGCATTTGTATATGATGCAGGCAGCAACAGGTCTGCCTCTAGAGAATCCTAGGTGCTGTGCGATGCATCGGATAAGCAAGTCCTGGTATTCCTGCTGTTTCTCATTGAGAGATTTTTGGGGTCTCTCCTCTACATCAGGATGTTCCCTCAGGTGATGTATTGGAGGACTTGGGAGATCCTAGTACAATATCATTTGCAATCAACAAAAAGTCCAGTAATCGCAGAAAAAGTATGCTCAATTCTGTAATTTTAGTCAATTCCACTTACTATAGCAGCTTTTGTGTTTTCACCCCTCTGTCAGTTTCAAAGAAAATTAAAACCATAGAAAATGTGAGTAATACACAAGATTTCTTAGTCCAAAGGAAATGAACCTTTTCTCTAGGAATACCTGAATAACCGACTTTGAGCGTCCTGAAAGGAGCTTATGATTTTGTGCCATTGACAGAACCTGCTGACGAAGAGCTTTATTTTCCGCCTCTAAGTCTGATAGGACCTTATTATTCTGTGCCATGGATAGAGCCTGCTGACGAAGAACTTTATTTTCTGACTCTAAGTTGGTGAGCTTCTCTTCAAGCCTATTTGCAGAAGGAAAATAATTCCATTAACTGCATCCTATACTATCGGAATTGGAAATGGCATTCTTCTGAGTACAAGGACATTATCAATTGGCCATTGGTAGGTGGCTATTGATGTTACTTTCTATATTAACTCTAGTATACCATCCTCAGTAAGAGATGATTGGCTGGAGTAAACAAATGAAAATAGTGGGGTACTGAACTTTATGCTGCCAATACAACAATGCAAAATATAAAACTTAAACACATTCTTTAAAACTCCGTATATTACATATGTAAAATAGTACTAGTGCAATTAAGAACAAAGGGCCTTGATAGTAAGAACACTGCAGAGGCAATAAAGATGACGTCAAAGGCAAGATTATGTATTAGGTCAATTTTGTCAAACTGTTGGGAAAAAATCATAATGTAAAACTGATTATGTAATCCTATAATCCAGTATATATGCCACTCAGTCCTAACTTATATATGGATGACAACTAACAGCTGCCTCTTGTTATGTTGAAAGAATAAAACAACAAAACAAGGAAACGAAACAGATCAAAAAGAAAAACTCAATTTATTAAAATAGATTTTTGACCCTAATTTATACATCATAAATTACTAAAAAATACTTGTTCATCATTGAAGAGCCGACGACAGCTAGTAGGATGCGAGGAGGGAACCAGATGTAAAAGTCTACTTCATCTTAATCTGCCCTTCTATTAATTTAAAAGTGATAATAAAAATTTCTAAACTATTGCTTACAGACTTGGGGGGTGTTTGATAAAAACTGAATGAATCTGAATAAGTTGAATCTGAATGTGAATGAAAAAAGTTGTTTGATAATTAACATGTCTAAAATATCTGAATGACAGAATTTTATTATTTTACCCCTCTGAAAAAATTCAAAGTTGTAAATTTATTTAATATTATTAATATAATAGTTAATTTTTTTTTTTAATTTTTTAGTTTTTTTAATTTTTTTAACTTTATTCAGCTGCTCATTCAGTCAAAAAAATCTAACTTAGCCATTCAGCTCAATCTTCTGACCGATTTAGCAATTCAGACAATTTTTTTTCAAAACAAACGCACTTAATGGCTGACCGATTCAGCCATTCAGATGTATTCAGCCCTACACAAACAAACAGCCCCTTACCTGAAGATTAAAACGAAAAAGAAAGATATTTTTAGTAAATGAACTATCCTCTGGAGTAAGCTGCGCAAGAGTCTTTAAACTCTTCATATTCTTAGATTTTGCTAAAGTATAAAATTTCTTAACTGCTATGCAGTTTAAAAAGGAAATATAAATAAATAAAATGTGTAATGCCACTGGAGTATTTGACATCTACAGTGCCAGGTGTCCATTCTGGATCATTTAAATATGTTCTCAAGGAAATTGCAAATACTTATACCTCAAAATGAGACGGTCAAATATAAAACAGTACCTCCCAGTTCAGTACTTATAACGGGTATAGCTAACTGGGATTATGCTAGAGTGGACATCAGCGGTGATTAGATCTATGACAACTAAACCAAAACTTGAATGTATTCATAAAACTTGTAATTTAACATTCTAATATTCTACTGGACTAACATTATATTAAATATTGAAATCCATAACTGCACAGGATTTCTTAGTTTTATTTTTTTAATATAGGTAACTGCACTATGGATTTTTCATATCCTCAACTATTAATGCTTCAAAAGATTTAATCATATCTGTTGTAGCCAGAAAATTGCAATGTGTAGACGGGTCGCTACACAGTCTTAGCTTGTTAACCATGACAAGGTGGGTGTTAGTTGCTAAGAAAACTGAAAGGTGAATAAGCTCCATAATAATGGTCACTAGAACCCGCATCGGAAAGAATTCCTAGTTGTAAAGGGAAGTAATTCAGCCCTCAAAAGGGTGGATAATTTTAAAATTCTTGTTGGAAGGTAAGTCAAAGGAAATTATTCTGAAGTAGACATTAAAAAAAATTATAACTACATAAGGGCAATAAAGTGGCAGAAAAACATTGTCCTAGACCATGTTGAACCAATATAATTTCCCCACAGCTTTAAAAGAAAATGAAAGATACAAAGGAACAATCTAAGTCATCAAAGGAAAGTAATTTCTTTATAAACTGACATGTTTGCAGGCAATTTACTGCACTTTTGTCTCCTTCCAAAGAAGAGAAAAGGCAAAGAGAAGACTGGGAGGTACAGGTATAAAATAAGTTCAATGTGTATAAGAAATTTGTCATCTTTTTACTCCACAATCCCCACACTTGCCACCTCAACAGTGAAGTCAAACGTCAAAATAGACATGAAACATGAGGAAATGATATGCAGTCTTCAACATGGCATATTATAACACTAGTTAAGGTCACGTTTCTAGGTTAGAATTCAAATGAAGTTGCAACCACTTCTACTAGATAAAAATTTGCAGCTAGCTTATCACAATATTTATTCAATAGAATGACAGAAACAGAACCCAATTCTTCAATAAGAGAGTTGATCCAAAATGCCCCGTAGTTAATATGTCATAGATTTTTATCAGAATTCAGCATCAGGCATCGACTTAAGATTGACTTGTGATAGAAAATCCAATATTGACTTAAGAGACCGGTCACAAGTCATTTCTTTTCCCATATTCACCTTCTATACTTTGACATCCTCGGACTACTCAATAATGTTACATGAAAGTGCATAAATACACAATTAAATATATAAAGGTACGTGTTCTATAAGACTTAACTAGAGGTATGGTCCAAAATGAAATAAATAAATCCTGCCATAGTTTCTTGGATCAGTACAACGTCACCTTGTACACAGGATAACTGAAGACTATTCCTACCGAGATTTGGTTGTTTTGTGTCAGCAACCAGCAATTTTTTACAAGGTCGCTGAGATAGATGAATCTTACTGCAATCTAAACGCCATTTACAAACTATTTGGGATCCACTACACGAATCCTGTTTCTCCATTCACAAGGTTTGCAAACCAGTATTCTGTGAAACTAATTATCTATACTTCAGGCCTTTGTATCACGCTTACTCCCAACACAACCGTCTATTTAAATAAACAACAATAACATAGAATTGAAGAAAGAGACGGTGACTATAAACAAAAAGATATTAATGTTCAGACTTGGAAGAGAACCGGAAAGTGGGAGACTTACTGAAGGTCAACGAGCTGGAGCAAAAAACCTGATCAAAGGGAATCAGATGATGCTTCTTTATACAAGCCTTCCAGTGGTACTGGTGTGGGAGGGGGAATAAAATCTTTCTTCCATGGAAACTGACTTTTCAAGCTAATCAAAATTTTATTTTGAGATAAGAGAAAGAAAAACTCTAGAATCCAGATTGAACAAAAGAATCTCTTCCCTATGGATTGTTGAAGCTATCATGTTCTCCCAGAAAGTGAAAAGCACGGGACAAGCACATTTAGAAGACAAATACCAGAACCTTAGTGTCTTACGCTGAACCCTATAGCATTAACTTTTTCAGTCTGTGAACATAATAATAACTTGGAAACATACTTTGTTAAAAAAAATTTATCTATACTTCAATGCTTTGCATCCATGCTTACTCCCGAGGCAAGCATCTAACCATCAAGTTGATAAAGAAGGAACCATAACAGAGAATCGAAGAAAGAAACAACGAGTAAAAACAAGATATATTAACGTCCAGAGTGGAAGAGAACCAGAAATCTGAAGACTTACCAAAGGTCAAAAAGTTGGGGGAAAAAACCCTGAAGAAAGGGAATCAAATGATGCTGCTTTATGCGGGCTTTCCACTGGTACTGATGTGGGAGGGGGGAATAACATCTTCTTTCCATGGAGACTGACTTTTAAAGCTAATTAAAATATCATTTTGAGAAAATAGAAAGAGAAACATTATATTGTGTAAAAGAATCTCTGTGCGTATTGGATTGTTAAAGTTATTGCGTCTCTCAAAAAGTGATAATTACAGGAGATAGACATCTAGAAGACAAAAACCATAACCAAAATGTCTTATACTGAAACTCATAACATATTACAGTCGATCTATTTTGGTCTGGTGGACATCCCGATAACATCAATGGAGATTATCTCATAAGATGTACTACCTCCGTTCCTAAAAGATTGTCGTTTAAGGTTTTGACACATGGATTAAGAAAGTATCATTTACCAAGTAAAATTTGTTTTAAATTTCATCACTACCCCTTTATGGGAAGTTGAAAACTATTAATACAAGGGAGAGAATTTCTTGGGGCAATGAGAGAAGGTAAGGGTAATATAGGAAAGTAAATAATTTATTCTCCTCAAAATTTGTAAACGACAAACTTTTTGGAACAAATTTTTTCTTCTAAAACGACAATCTTTTAGGAACGGAGGGAGTACTGTTTATGAGCTCCTTACAACATTTCTAATATTTTTAGCAATTAAATATCTCACTATTGAAGATCTGTCAATATCTGAAGAATGATAAATTCTTCATGATCAGAAATTTAATTAAGCAACAATACTATATTTTGTCAATTCCCCAAACAAAATAAGAAATTATCATCCTAACCCCCAAGGTAATTGGGAGACTATAGCCTCTACTGATTTGCAGGGGGGAAACCCCTTCTATCCCAAATTGAGTGCCCATCTTTCCATTTACATATGCCCCAAATAGAGACTACAATTTCCGAAAATAGACTAAAAATTAACATAATGTTCCAAATTTATCCTTAATGCAAAGCGGCTAAAATCTAGCTCTTATTTAAATACCAACATCATTAACATAATTGAAATGGGAGGTTAACTTGGAAATCAATGATTTTTTTTTGAAAATACATGAGTTTTTAGAAGTGACTTTCATTTTGGAAAAGAGGGAGTTCTGTAAGATTTTACTACTTGAAATAGAAGATACATGCAAGGAAGGTTTATCTACAACTAAAAGAACACAAATGAAACATATTATATATATATATATATATATATAGACATATATGCTAGTCTTGATAAAATATCAAGTATGAAGAAGAGACTGCAAAGATCAGTAGATTACTAATAATTTAATTCTCATTGATATTATTTATCTACAATTTTGTATGAAACGAAGTAGTAACCCATTTTGTGAGGTACCTACTGAATGATGCCAAAATGCCAAGACCTTGTCAAACTAAAATCTAGCTAGCAGGAAATAGATACAACAACACAACAAATTGAAAGAGCTAGTTCCATCAGAAGAAGTCATCAAATGCCCCCTCCCGATCATTTTCCCAGTTTCCAGATCCTGCACAATGCAACCATTGAGAAAAAGAATATATATAATACAGTTTCTTTTTATGCATCCTGTTAAAACAAAACTAACTTGGATCATTGGCACAAAACTAATGTTATCTAAGGAACGATGGAGGGAGATCGAGAAAAAATGGTATGAGTGGCTGAATTAGGAAGTTTCCCAATTCTGATAGTGAGAATATTGATGCATTCTCACTTATATTAGATTTTCATACCAGTAGCCAATAAATTGGCGGATCATATACTAACTAATTACTAGAAACACAGTCCAAGTGCAGACAGATAGACTCTAGCAAAACTAGACTGACCTGAGATTCCAGCTGCTGAAAGATCCTGAACTATTAGCTGGAAAGCACCAGGATTGAGGGAAGAGAGGGTCGCTGGAGTTGAAGCATGAACTGGAAAGCTGAAATCAGAGTCAGTAGATGTAGTATCGGAGGAAGTGGACTTATCATCACTTCGACTGTCTCTAGCAATGAGTCCTGAAGTTGAACTCGAGTTGGATGAGGTACACAATATCATTTTCAGCTCTGAAACTTGGTCTGACATGCTGTATATCATCCTGAGGCACACTAGATCATATGTACTATTAGCCAAATAACATATAGGAGCCATTCAAGCTGAACTTATTTAGAGTAACTCCTTTAGCTAATAGCTAATTTCTATACCAAATACTGTGAAGGGTTTTGACTAAAAAATTTTAAACAATGCTCCTCAGTTTCTTTTCTTCCACCTATTTTCATAATCAATTGACTTCTTTTTATTTTGTTACTATCTTTCAGCTTACCTGATTTATAATCAATTTGATACCACCTAGTTATTATATTCTTGAATTTTAAAAAAAAACTTCAGGTTATTATATATAATTAGTTAAAACAGCTCTAGAATAATTTTAGAATAGATTATGAACCTCATATATTATAGATATAAATATTTAGAAGGATTTTTTTTAGTATATTACAAGGTCATTAAGAAAATTTAGACATCCACCTGAATTCCTATACAATTTTAGAAGTCTCTTTTACAATTAAATTAGATTACCCCGTTTAGGCACCATTCTATTACTGTCTGGATGGGTCTCCTGCAGCATTCCACATATACCAAAATCCTTCACTGTACAGAAGCATCTCAATTAATGTTACATATCAATGATTCATTCCCAACTTTATCCATGCCATCCATCTCTATTCCTGCTTGAGCAACATGCATTTGTTTCATCTTCCGTTTGAAAAATAAAACAATAAATAATGTACCCAGACCACTTATACGTAACATACTTCCATGTTAAATAACTCTTCCACTTGATAAGCCGCCAAATGTGAATTGATGCTTTACTAACACACTCTTCGTCAATAACATCTATTTTAATTTATCAATACCAATTTATTATAAAGAGAATCGCCAAAGGGGGCGTAACCCAAAACATAACAAGTAGCCAAACAATAAAATTCCTAGTTGAGGGGGAACAAGAAGCTATATACACTGCACAACCAAAGAAACCCTATAGGGGTTTAGTTCTACAAAAGAATTCCTATACACCCATCAAGCACAAGGGAAACAAAAACTTCCAAGTGTCGTATCATCTGAAAATTCCAGAAAAAGAAAAGAGCCACTTGGATATGCTTCGTGCACCAAAAGAATAACAGATTCAGCAACTATGATCTCACTTTACATGCCGGGAACTCTACTCCTCCAAACCAGTTAGATATGTCATCACTCATGGATAGAGGCAAGTTTGACCAGGAGAAGACATCGGGCTTGATACATACCCTAATTATAGAAAGAGGGAGAAGAAAACTCATTGGCCATGTCCTACCATCAGTGCTCAATTCAGCTGGTGATCAAACACTCCATCTTTCAGAGGGGTGTTAAGGAGCTACAGGAGACAATTACTCGCACATTACTTAAAAAGTTTAAGCTTTAGATCATGTGGATAACTGGTCAGGTAAAATAAAGGAAGAAAATAAAGTTCAAAGAAAAACTCCAGAAAAGAAATCTGCTAACCCAATTGAAGGCTAAAGACTTGCACATGAGAAAGAAAAATAAGCAAATTCATTATAAATCTTCTTAACGATGCACTTTGATGATAATCACTAAAAATACATAAATTCTGAAGGGTTATGTACTACCTGTTCAAGGATTCTTGTAGTTGGTGAACTCTTCTTTCAGTTTCTTCCAACTTCTGACGCTTTTCTTCACCTGACTCCATGGCTGCTGTATACTTTCTTTCGAAATCATCAGCTCGCTCTTTTTCAGATTGTAATGATGCCTGTAAAAGTCAAATTTTAGAAGAAATGTTGTTAAGGGTATTGCACATTTTTTTAAAGAAAAAGCATATTGCAGATAAAAAATAGATTACAACCTAGAAGAGCTATCACAAAATAAGTAACTCTTTCTAATTTTATCATGGTTTCTGTAAGGTCTTGGGATAAAGTCTATTCAATACACTTACTTGTTCAGTTGGAACATTTGTAGTATATATTGTTTGCATTTGCCTCTTCATGTGTGAGAGGAAGTCCCACGTGAGGAAGTTCATTGAAAGATTGATCAACAATTTCTTTAAGAGTATAGGATATTAGAACAATTGGTAGAAACAAACATAAAAACGAGAAGTTGTTTGGCAAAGGGAAAAAGATTGTGGAAGTGTGTTTTTTTCGCCCTTTTGTGGGGTGTTTGGCTAGAGAGAATTGCAAGGATTTTTTGAGGTTGATCGACAAATGTTGGATGACACTTCGGTAGTGGTGTCGTCTTTACAACCTTTAAACTTTTTCCATGAGAGTTTTTGGAGAAACTTCTTCATCAAGATTTACATAGGGATTGGCGAGATGCTTCAAAGGTGTTGGAATGGTTTTATCATTTTTTTACGTGTTTCCTTTTACATGGACTCCTTGTCCTCCATATGCATTTTACTTCCACTTTCTATTCTCAAATAAAACATCTTCTTTTAACTTAAAAAATTAGAAGAAAAAAGAAGAAGAAAAAGCTAAGGAAAGATGGATGGAAAAGGAGAGGGAGAGAATATGAACAATTTCAATTATTGACATTTATTTGCAGGAAAAATATGTGTACATAAATTTAGGTATAAGTTTGATGTTTGGGACAATTGATGAGGTATGGGAGCCATGGTGGTGGATTTTATGTATGGTGGCGTCAAGATGAGGTTTTAATGTTGGCATTAGCAAGGTGCTGGGTGGTGATCGCTTACCTCCAAAGGTTGATTTGGTGATAGGCATAGGGTGGTATAAGACAATGGTGGTAAGGGTAAAGAGATAGAAACTAGAGATGGGTGGTAGTGCCAAGTTGAATAAGAGGGGAATATGGGTCTGCTACCAAAACAATCTGAAAAAGAATATATTAACGAAACATGCCGATCAAAAAAAAAAGTAATAACAAAAAAAATGTCAGAGGATATCCTGTCTACAACATCTAGAGTAATAATAAAACAATTGAAAGACAGTGGTTACCTCAGGTAAATGACATCACACCCACACCACACCAACACACACACGCAGAAACATACGATGAACAGATGGAAAAGAGGTAGAGGTAATACAATGGGTAACCTGCATTACCTTCAAGGTTTCCACTTCTGCACTTAATGCCTCAATCTTTTCGGTATCTTCAACAGGAACTGGGGTTTCCTTGATGATAGAGGATGCATCTTCAATAGCTTTCTGGGCAGTTTCACGTTCCTTGACAAGCAATGCATTCGTTTCATCAACTTTGCTTTGCATGGCTTGCAAGGAATGCTGCAACTTTGATATCTCCTGTCCTTTTGCCTCTTCTAAATCAGTCTGTATGCATGAACTTCAAACTTTAGGCAATAGATACCAAGCCACCAAGTAGCATGATCTTACTTTAGTTTTTTTGGGGAATCTTATTTCCACAAGTAAAATTGTCAATACCACAAGGTCCCATCACACAAGAGTGTCGGGTCCATTACCCCATTTATGTATCATGCGAGAGGAGACCTTGTAGAACTAAGAATTTAACTTCTGGAAATAGTAGCTCTTTAAATTCAATATGGTTGGCATAATCATGCTAATAAGTATGCTGGAGTAATTTATAATTTCTTATTTTCTCAAAGAACCTTAAATTACTAATTGTCTAGAAATACTAATATACTCTGCATATCTTGCATAGACGAGAAATAATAACTCTTGAACAGATGTATTACCCTCATACGTTTTTCCAACTGCAAGCGCCATGTAAGTTCTTCCACCTGTTTTTCAAGTTTATCCTTTGCTTCTTGGAGTGCACCTGTTTCCCTTGCAGCCTAAATATGTTGAAAATGCACATTACATTAGGAATAGACAAAGGAGAGGGCATTGTTATAAAATTACAACTATTATACCTAGCAGTCAGTTTTATAATATATGTTCACATAAAATAATTTATTGTAAGGGTATGTTTTGGAACTTGGAAAGTGCGGACTTAAAGAAAGGATGAGGAAAACACAAATAAATTAAAAAAGGAAAAAACTATCTTAACGAACATAAATCTGATTGTCTATACTTTAAAGAAATCTAATATCAAGAATAATGTTAAATTGTAGTGTAACGGATGGTTAAAAAAACTCCAATAAACTTTTAGACTTCATTTCCTTTACCTTTCTTTTCCCTCAAGTTCCAAACAATATCACGTTGAATATGCAAACTTTACATATATGTCACTCTAATTTGGGGCTATCAAGCAAAAATATCATTGACTGCAACTAGAATGAACACATTGATATCACATGAATGCTTGTATTATCACAAGAAATGTCACAGAAGAATTCCCCATGCCCTCACACTCTATCAAATCTGGAACACCAAACAGATAAGTATATATATATACATATATATATATATACATATATATATATATATATAAACACACACACACACATACAGGTTACCCAAATTTGGTGCCAAGTGAAATAGTATGGCCATTGGGAAAAAAATAATAATTACCACAACCAGAATGAACTCGATGACATCACATGAATGTTTGTATTATCAAAAGAAATGTCACAGAAGTAAGCATGCCCTCACACTATACCAACTCTAGATTACCAAATATATATATATATATATATATATATATATGTATGTATGTATGTATGTATGTATGTATGTATGTATATACACTAAATGACCAATCACAAGTAATGTGGCAATTAATGCGGTGGTGACATTTCATTTGAGATCCCAAATTTAGTGAAGTTGGTACCCCTAGCATTTTTCTCTTTTTCTTTTCATGCCTAAAGTGAAGAAAGGACCGAGTTGATTATTTTGGCATATAAACCAATAGCATTTGATTTTATATTTAAATCATGCACCAAGTACCATGCAGTTGGCATCCCAGAGTTGACAATATGACAATATGGAATAAAAACTACCTCTTACGGTTTTTGATAACTATTACAACACTAACACCCACCATCTTTAGTTTCCGAAGCTCCCTTTTAGCAATTTTCCCCCTCCATCTGCATTGTGTTACAATTGACGCCCTTATCAATTTCTTATAGTACGAAAAAGCTCTATGACCACGCCAATGGGTCTGCAGATATTGGTTAGAATTAATAACAAACCTACATCAAAGTAGAACTTAAAGATTAATACAAGCACCATATACTAACTTGTATCATGATTGCTGCCGTAGTTTTCTTCCTATATCTAAACTCATTACGGGCAGCCATTGCCTGTAAACCTGTTTGGAGGACAATAACTGAGATTGTGAGTCTTTTGTAGGACATCCTCGCTGAGTATCCCCGCAAATTGGTCTGAATTTTAATAGAAGCAGCTTCCTTTCTCATATTTCCATATAATTTGCAAGCAAGGCTTCCTATAATTCATAACCAATACAATGTTAATTAAATGATGTATGATATACAAAAATAGGCATAGATGAAGTTAACTCATCTCCTTGTCATGCAAAGATGGTGAAAACTATATGCATGAGCCATAATAAAATGTGCTTCCAATAAGTGCATTATGTGAAACACCCTTTCCTTTTTATAGAAATTTATGGAAATAGCAACAACAACAACACAAACCTCTACAGAAGGCTTGCATACAAATAGCAGCCTCCTGCATAGCAAGAAAATATTTTCGAGTAATATGAGTTCTAATCTTTCTTTGAATAGTCTTGGCTGCATTGCTAAGCTTTAATGCTCTCCGCGCATCTAGATCAGCCATCTGACCAGCTCTCAAGAAAATTTTTGTTTTTCCTATCTGCAAAACCATTTTGTCATTTATGTGATGCATAGATACCACATGGTTGGAAACAGAAGATTAGAAAAAGTGTGAGGAAATCGATGATATACAGATGATTGTTGTATATTTGGATGTTTAAACTATAATGAAAATATCAATCAAGTTGTAACAAAGAAGAAAACATGAGAAACCCTTTAAACCCCCCCCCCCAAAAAAAAAAAAAACACATCTTACCTTACCTTACCCCAATGCGCCGTCACAGGTGCAAGCAAGATCTAGGTACCAGGGTTTCAATTTTATAGTGAAAAATGAAAAACAAAGTATCTTAACGAAATACAAATAATATATTTTACTATTTGTACGAAATAGGGGAACCGAGGAGGTCTATATGGTTTGACCCTTTACTTTTTGGTTCATATGCTGCCAGCTGGCACAATAGGGAACTCCATGAAGATTCGCTCTTAACTTGTAGCTTTTAGAAGCTATTAGAAATAAAGATACTATCAGGAATTAAACACATGCGCTCCATGTGGGCCCCCTCTAGTTAATTAATAATCCTTAACTTCTTGTAAGCGTCTAGAAAAAAAATGTAATACCCGGTAAAAATAAATAAAAATATATTTTTAAAACTTATTGATTGGACTTTGTCTTTTATTTGGGTGAAAATAGTCATTAAATTTATGCGAGCTAATAATGTATTAATAAGTGAGGGATATATTAATTTGGAAAAATCGAGCCTTAAAAGTAATTGGGTTTAATTTATATGTGGGTAATATTAAATCCTATTATAATTAGGAGAATTAGGCAACTGGAAGTTTGTTTAATCTATATATGTACATGTATAGTTAACATGTTTGTATGCTTTCTGACATGATTCTGAGTGCTACGGAATATATATATATATATATATATATATATATATATATATATATATATAAATAAACAAATAAAATTAATTTTGATAATGTTTTATAATATAATAACATAAAAGTTAAATTATTAAATAATTAAACATTATAATTAATAGAATTTTATT
Organism: Panax notoginseng; assembly: GCA_016801055.1. Lineage (NCBI taxonomy): Eukaryota > Viridiplantae > Streptophyta > Magnoliopsida > Apiales > Araliaceae > Panax > Panax notoginseng. The sequence continues at coordinate 226,403,706 of CM029015.1, read as the reverse complement.
ATTATGTTTTATTAGATTGGATTGAAGAAGATTAGCAAAACTATATTTATTTGGGTATTACATTGCTCAATCTAGATATGAATTTCGTACTCCTTCAGCGATACTCTTGTAAAGTTTAATTAGTTCGTTTTGTTCCTCATTTCGAATTTCATTATTGTTTTACATAATTGTTCCTTGTGAAATTAATATGATAGTTTATATTGGCGTTTGATACATAGAACTCGTATTTCTACTCTTTAAATTAGGTTAACATATGTCTAGTAGATATTTTGATATTTGTAAAAATGTACATGTCAATATATTTTGGACACTTTGTGTTGATAATTCGTTTCAGTTTGACATGTACACATTAAAACCCCTTGTGCTGATATTTTGTCGCAGTACCACAGGCATGTCCACTTAGCACCGAGTCATGACACCTTTCGTGACGGTGTGATCAATCCACAACATCTCCATTTTGTGCTTCGGTGAGAGTTGGTAATATAATAATTTTGTTGTGGGAGGTGTATGGGTCGACCCTAGATTTCTGTTCTGCAGATTAGTGATGTTTGTGCCGAACACGCCTTCTAATTTTGCATGCATCTGTATCCGGTCGGTCCGATGTATGTTATGCATGTGTGGTATTATTTTAACTTGTCTGTGTGACAAGATATATTTTTGTTTAGAACTCGGTATGAAAAAACAATCAGTCATTTGATTCAGCCTACTATTTCGATGTGATAGTTTTGTTTGTTTCAGTTGAGTTCAGTTCAGGTTACTGAGTTATTTATTTTTTTGTTCATTATTTTTGCACTTTATATTCAAAATGGGCATTTGGCTCATGTTGTGTTTTTCCTTCCTGCAGGTAATTAAGGAATCAAGGGCAAGTGTGATGAGAGCTCCCTTTTATCCAAATGGTTTAAATATTTTGTTTAAGCTTTGATACTTCGATTTGTGTTATGGAGTTATTTAGTTATTGGAGTTGTAATAAATATCTTGGATTGTGGTTTGAGCCAATTTGGCATTTATTATAGTTTGACTTGTGACATTTATTAGTTATTAGAGTTATTCATTTTGTGACATAGAACCCTCGATTTATTTTGTAAGTTCATGTTTTGTGCGTAACCTCTCTTTCTATTTCGGAAAGGGAGTGTTACAAAAAAACTCAAGCTATGGATCAACAATATAAAAGAAACAAAAGTAATTGCTTTAATCAATGAAAACGAATTAAATACAATGATACAGTTATCATTTGGAATGTAGGAATTATATTTTGAAGACTATAGATGCAAAAGACAACACTTCAATTAAACCCTCTCATATCATAAGCTCTATAAGGCCTTCTAAATTTCAAATTTCCATGTCATCACCTATAACAAGCCTCAAACAATTCTTAGACCACAAAATATAACACAAATTTGTTGAAAAAAATATTTATGATATTGGAGTTTAGCAAATAAAGACCAATTTTACCTGAGATCCCTTGAGCTCCATCTTATCCAAAATCTTTTTGCATCCAACCTTTTCCTCATGACTGCAAATTTATGCAATAAACTCAGATGTAAGAAACTAGCAATGTCAAATACGCCAAAATTAGAATTGGGGGGGGGGGGAAGAATATTGAAAAAATTAATAGTTTTTTTATGGAGTTTGGAACATGAGCCAACACTTACTTCCCTTCCATAACTTCTGGAGCAAGAAGACCAAATCGATTTAGAAATTCAAAAAACCTCTTGCGAGTTGGATATCCAGCACAACTGATTCTAATTGCCTCTAGAACACCCTGCACGATTGAAAGTGAGGGCTTAGAGCAAAAATTTTGGATAATGAAAGAACTAGTAAAATCTGAATTCCAATTTCTACTCACACCACACCGTAGTTGTTGCATGACATTGACATTCTCAAACACAGCAGGTTTAAGAAGATTATTAGGCTTGACACATCTAATGTAATGGGGTTCTGTAGAATTTAGCGTTTCCATCAATTGTTGGAGTTGTACCTGCACAAAATGTTAGAAATATAAGTTTTACCTTTATGCAGTAGGAAGGACATTAAATGATTGGTCATAAAGCCGTGCATTTACAGAAACCATAGCCCATTGACAGCTTGCTTACCGGAAAAAAATCCATTACAATCGTACACAAGATTTAAAAATAGATCATACCTTAAACCGAGCTCCTATAGACGAGAACTTGGAAGATTTGGATGATGATTTAGTATTCTCCTCGAGGAGTGGTGGGAAAAGGCCTGATACAAAAGAGCATTTGGAAGCACTCAACAAATCTTGATGTTCGGGAACAACATAGTCTTTATTCTTATCTAGAAACTGATCAGATTGATAAAGGACCTGAAATTAGTCACCAGTAAGAAGATACATTAATGCATAAGCAATTTACATTAACAGCCGTAGAGTAAATGTAGAAGGAACTGAATAATCCAAACCTCTCCAGCATAATGAGCAATAGTAAAATCGGTCCGCGACAGTTTTGGTTTGATAAATCGTTTATGAACTTTGAATGTCTGGTAAAGCTTTTGTGAAAATGTTTCATGAGTTGACTTGGGAAACATACTGAAAGTAGAACATGTCCATCATAAAAGCAGAAAAGTTAGTTCAGCAGTAGTAAGTAGATGGTTATAATGCTGCACTTGCAGACATGCACACAAAAGATTCTCTCAGACAAGCATACATTAACACACAAATATATCAACATATATATATATATATATATATATATATAAAGTGAGTGATGTTAGTTTTCCTACCAGGCTTCATCAAGCAGGGCGATGATCCCTCCAGGTTTCTGCAAAAGCAGTACAAACATAGTATCTGTGAAAACAGGTTATTTGTAAAATATGTACAACTAGCTGAACTAGTAGCACTGATAACTGTACTCTAAACATATTCGATATGTAAGGAAAGCATTAATTATCAAGTGAATTATCTGGACTCAAAACCTTATAGAATATAATAACATATCAAAATCAGGGAAGAAAAAAATATCCAAAAGGATGAAATGAAGCAGGATAAATGCAATGATGGAACTCACAGTATCCCACTAAAATAGACTAAAAGGTCATGGCATCTCATGGGATCCCGTGGAGCTGAAGTAAATGTTCATAAATAGACTAAAAGTTCACCTTTTCAATAAGATCCAGGACATCTTGGTTATCAACAAATTCTATGTAGCTCCAGTCAATCTCCTCTTTTGTGTACTCTTCTTGTTCCATCTTGAACACATGCTGTATATCACAATAACCAAATTATAGTTTGAAAAACCATGTTAAAATGTTCTCACCAGAGATGTCAAAATTACTTGCCTGGTTAAAATGTTGTTGCAGCTTCTCATTTGTGAAATTAATACAGAACTGTTCAAAGCTGCACAGATGAATATAAATTTTAAAGGAAGTAACAATATTTGAGTCACCAACGAAGTAACTAAAATAATTTAGGCCATGCTTTGAAACAGAATACATATTTTAGAAAAGCTGTGTGTAATTTGAGAGAAAACCAGGAGAAAAAAAGGTAAAAACGACACTTTGATAGATGAGCAAAGTACAATTTGCACACATATTAAGAAGAGGAAAAAGAGTAAAAAAATATCCATAGTGGCCCCACAAGATTATACTTTTATGCCAACTCCTCCTCCAACTTATAAGCAGGTAGAAATTGCTTTTATATTTTTAGAAGTAAAAGATTAAACTAGAATAAAATTTTAAAGTAAGCTGAAAATGATGGTAATGAAAAAACACTAATTTCCCCACAAACTCTCGTAGCACCAAAAAAGCATAAAACAGAACTAACAAGAATGCATTCTTGCATGCTCATTTCAAACAACTCTTTATACTATCAATTAATACCTGTTAGCTTTGAAGCTTTCAAAACCATATATGTCAAGAACCCCAATCAGAGATTTGGAGTTAGGATCTTGGCCAATTGACTTATTGATTTTATTTACCAACCTGTCAATATAAAAGTCACGCACCCTTAGCATCATTACAATGTTAAAAAAACAAAAGGAAATATAATGATACATTACGGAATAAGTGAAATCCAATAGGACACTATAATCTTACCAGTCAAACAAGCGTGAGTATAAAGTCTTAGCTAAACCATCCCTGCTAACTGTTGCAGCATCTGGATCAAGACTTCTCTTGATAACTTCTTCTGGAGTGACCATTACGCGCTTTAGTAGGGCATCTTCCAATGCATGTAGATCACACCTAACAAGTTTCAATTTACTTGACATAAACAGACTGATAAAAGGTAACATAAAACATGGTAAAGATAATGGGACTCTAGTCATACATGAGAAGATCTACTGTCATTTGAAGGTGGAACTTGGACTTGTCATCTTTTAGAACTGATGAATCAATTTCTTGCCCCTTAGTAAATTCAACATTACCAAGATGGAGAATTGCAGCCACGACTCTGAAAATTGCTTCCTGAGAGAGTGTGGGAGGGACTTACTATATGGATCCAATAGTGATTCAGAAACATTTTGAGCACAGATATTATACCTGTTCAGTTTCACTTATGCCAACTATATCCATGGCTCTCCTAGTGGCAAGATACTCTTCAGCATCATTAACACCAACGAGTTCATGGCAATTTGATTGATTAAGATAGTGAAATGTTTTAGAATTTCCCAGCTTATATTTCTCAATTTCCTGATAAGAAGTGACAAGTTTAAGAAGGCTGAAATATTAGTAAAGTGATGAGTGAAGTTAAAGTGACAACCTACCTCAGATGGTGCTGCACAAAGAAGGTAAAAACAGTGATAGTTCCGTTCAGGATCTGAAACCTGGCAAACCCGAGATCTCTCAAGAAGGTAAGTTCTAATAGCTGCTCCTGATATTCTTCCATGTTTATCAAACTGAAGCTCAACAAATTTACCAAAACGGCTGCCAACATATTTAAAGAGCATGTAAGGACAGACTACCAAAGTTTCAGAAATGTGTTCTAATATCAAAGAAACTGTTACATAGCATGACGATTTACCTGGAATTATTGTTTCTAACAGTTTTTGCATTTCCAAATGCCTCCAAAACTGGATTTGACTGCATTTCCATGAATGAAAAAGTAAAATTTTAAAATAGGTCAAAGAAAAGCAATAAGGGAGCATAAATTTACTAGAAAATCCTCTATCTATTATTCTTTTCAAGAACTTGAAGAAAAATAGGAAAACAGTACTGCAAGTTTGTAGCTCTAGTTTGCTAGAACCGTAACTTATAATATATCTCTAAGAAAATTAGAAAAGACTTATTGTCTTCTACTAGGGCAGGACAAAATGCAGCCACATATAGCATTAGGAAGTCCTTAAGGACGCTTAGATTAGTTGAAAGATGTTAGATGCGCTGGTGAGTATCTCAGGTAAGAACAATAAATTACCGCATCTATTTAGTTCCGATAGCTATTATGACAAAAATACAACAGAGTATTTAAGATCTCAAGGATTCATGGAACACCTTTTTGAAGCAGTTAAAGAAAGGTTTGTCCAGAAGGGTCTTAGACCTTTTTGTCATATAAGCCTTCCTTGCTTATAAGTAGGATAAAACTTGGACAACATGTGTGGGCAATGAAGCTATATCTATATCCAAGATAATCATCAAGTACAGATTTCTAATACCAAGATTGGCTGTATGCTTGATCTGTTATCCGGTTATGAAATCTTTTCAAAATGATTTTCACAAAATAATATGAAATTTTAAAAAAAAGTAATAAAAGAGAGAGTAGATGAGAGAAGCATCTTTTAATAATGTTAACTAACCAACCCATCTAAAATCTTAACAATGTATATCATGCTAACACTCCCCCTCAAATGCAACTTTTTATAGAGAATGGAGAAATTAAAGTGCATTTGCACTATTAAATTAATATAAAGACAATTGTGTGGCCGGGAAGATTTGAGCCCAAGACCTTGCACATCCAGAACTTTGATGTCATGTTAAGTAACCAACTCATATAAAAGCTTAAGCTATTAGATAGAGGGCCAAACAATGTAGATCATGCTTACAAATAATATTAATGTTCCAAAAGATATTGAGGAGGATATAGCACGCACCTATACTAGCATAACCAGATTTTGGACAAGATTCTGAAGGTGGATAGTGACGCATCTAAGGTTGGAAAGCATCTCAAGTCACAAAGGGCATTAGGTTGCATATCACCTGTTGGGTTTTGCCTATAGAATGTTGAGGACCTTCATCTTTGCTTTTGGTTATTTTAGTGAGAGGAACAATGGCCTAGGATTTTTTAGTAATGTGCATGTATTCTATCCTAAGATGTTTATGGACAGAGAATGCAAAACCTAAATCCCACATTAAACATATGTGGGACGAATTGAACTGTAACAATATATATCTTAATTCTATTACTAAGAGTACCACTTGCTATACCTTTTGGGTGGGCCATCATGACCCACGTGGTGCTCTTCGGACAGTGGATTGAGCCTTGATTAGGGCCTTTTGGGTGGGTTGAGTCATTACAAATTATTTCAAAAAGTAGCCCACACATGTCGAGGATTGATTCTAGGATTTGACTGAAAAATGTAGCCTGGGACTGGGTTATACACACTATTCGGGCCTAACGAGGGCGTCAGAGATTTAAGTGAGGGACAGAACATGTGGGATGGAGTGAACAGACAGATAGTCATTGGTCATTATATGATTGTTCAATTATTACGGGATAGAGTTGCTTCCTAGCATCTCAATGGGCATGGGGGTTGTTTCTTGTTCAACTGATCTGATTTGTTTGGCGAACGCCCTCTCCTCCATTGCTTTATATCGTCCGTCGTTCCTTTTCAATAAAAATTTCTTCTTTTATCTAAAAATTATACATCTTACTTACATAATTAAGCATTGGTGATGAATATCTCTCATCTATCAAGTAAATAGTAAGCATGAAACCTGAAATGCGGAAGAGACTTTTCACCAAGACATATTCATCATGCATACATATTCCCTTACTTGCTGCCAGTTTCCATATTATGCAGAATACCACCTTTTTAATTCTGAATGCCAATTTCATTTCTTTATTTTGCAAGCACATTGTATGGTTTGAGCCTCAGACAAAGCCTTAAGGCACTAACCTGACCCTGGTTTTAAAGCATAAGCCCAGATTATATATAGATTGTTTGAGCATTAAGCTAAAGTTAGCTTGTACATCTTACTTCGAGAACTTGTTGTTCAACAGTCCGTCCTTCAGTGCCTTTACGCCCACCCAAAAAGGCAAGGTAGCGCATAAGCATTTTCGTAGTTTCAGTTTTGCCAGCCCCACTTTCACCACTGACTAAAATGGAGTTGCTTTTTCCCTCATTGATCATCGCCCTGTTTCATTTCAGTCAATTCAGTAAATTATTTGCACATAAGGAAGAAATCAGAATAAAAACAGAATACAAGGTTACCTGAAAGCAACATCAGCAATTGCAAAAACATGAGGACTCAGTTCTCCAAAAGGTGCTCCTTTGTATTGTTCCATCATGTGACCATCATACAAGTGAGGCAATCTTTGGAATGGATTAATGGCAATAAGAATACTGCCGGTATAAGTCTGCCATAATTCAGAGTAGAATATAATATCATGACGCAACCGCCCATAGCTTTCTCTCACCAAAAAGAACAATAATTAGTGATGAAAACAGTTGAAGATGAAAATTTTCTTACATAGATTTCATTGAGTTGATATCTAGCTGCCAAATTCTGCAGGACTCCAGGCTCATGCAGATAAGATAGCTTGGTCATGTCATCAACTCCACCAGCCGGAGCTTCCTCATCCTTCGGATAAATTTTAGATAAATTTGCAACAACCTGACCAGTAGTAGAAAAGTTTGTGAGTCATTGGAAATTTAATAATAAAAAATGAAAGCTAAATGACCATGTACTTGCATGAACACTAATTTATGTTGTTACTTACTGACAAGTTTTAGCGGGTCTCTAAGCATAGAAGATGCATAATACTGATTCCAGCAAATTATGCAAGTGGCAAAACTAAGAACAATGAGAGGAAGAGAACAAAAGAACAAGAAAAACTTACAAACAACAAACCTGACAACTGATAGACATATTTCTCTTCGCGAAGATATACTTATACAGAAACTTAAGTTCCTCCTCAAAAACCCCAAAACCCGAAAAACCAACCATATAAAGAACTATTTCTGTTACCGTTGTTTAACAAAAGATAGGAAGTCGGAACAAATATGATTTTTCTGGCTTCTTATATGGGATATAAATGATAGTCTTAGCACTCACTGAGGAGTAGATTCCAAAATGGCCTAATATCAGCATATAAGAAATCAAAACAAACAACAATGATAAGGTTAAGAGATGTAGAGTTTCTAAATTCTTTAAAAGAATTAAGAACGTTATGTTAACATCTTAGATAGAAAAAGTAGGATTCATGTAGAGCAGCTCTCCCTTCCCAATGTAATTGAATTATGCTTATAATGTAAAATTGTCTTAAGCAAATTTTAGTTGTTAAAAGTTAGTAACTTATCAGGCATCAGGCTCTTTGAAACTGTTTATTCTAAAACTAGGAACCTTCACATCCTTATGTTCTGTCAAATTATACTAAGGCCTATGTGTCCAAGGAAAATAGTTCCAGAAAAGCATTATTTTGCTTCAGTCCTTTCATCTGAAACGAATGTTTCTTCTGGGAATTAAAAAACCATTCAAGGCAATAAGAAGTGTAAGATTTTGTTTTGGAAGTTGATAATCATAATGTACATGTATACACAGCAGTTATTTTCTATTGCCTAACAGTTCAGACATCCATTGACGTGCGAAATATATATAAATTATAAATTGCATGAAAGACCAATCTGAATCTCTCTTTCTCATTCTCCCTCTCTCTCATACACACACAAACACACTAAATTGCAGAGAGCAACAAGAAGCTTCAATTCTGAACTCTGTTGAACCCACTGCATTCGAATAATATAAAATTTTAGAGCATATTTTTATCTATCCGGTTTGACAGGAACAAGTTCTTTTGTAGGTCTTTAGATGTGCTACAATTTTCGTTTTTTGCTTAGCCTTTTATTTTTCTCCCAGTCCCTTGCATAAGTTGAATGCACATGTGCAGAGTCCACTGGTGCTTACTTGACATTTCACTTATGTAGGAGAAGGGAGATGAATAGATACTGAAATCATAATATACAAGGGCAGTACTTTAAGTAATTATTCATTTGATTGATTAATATTTGACGTAGTACGAGCTTATTTACCGTATTCCCATTAGTAGTCTGGATTTCAACTTCTTCTCCATTTAGCTTTGATACTTGTCCATCGATCCAAGCTACTGATGGGTCTTCAACCCAAACAAGAGAACCAACAATAATATTCACTGCAGTGCCCTGTAAAATTTTAAAAATCATCAGATCCGAAAAGCCTAAACTAGTAGGAGATGGCAAAACACAGATATTCATTATATAGGAATGATAAGAGACTTTCCAGTTTCATCTCATAATGTTAGTAAATAAATATCTGTTTTAAGAAAATAAGTTAGCTAATCCAAATATAGCAAGCTATGCTTTGTCTGTTCCCATCCACATATACGTAATCTAGAGGTATAAATTAAATGTAAGTTGAATAGGTGATGGTTAGGAATGTCAAAACATCAACCACCATGTCTTTGGCATTAATAATGTCTGGTGGATAAGTGAATTAGTTTAGAATTTGTTGCCTAGAAATCTCATTTTTATTTGTCTACTGAATTAGCAGTTGAGCTTTTCTCCTTTCTTCTTATATTGTTATGTCTCATTTTCATCCATGAAATCAAGATTCTTAATTTCTTCTTTAACTCTTCCATTAGCTATTCAATAAAATTGTTACTATTATGATACTTGGAGAAGAATATATATATAGTGTCAAACCTGTTTTCACGCCTCACAAAGTGTGATGAAACTGAAACACATAGTATTTGGTTTTATTTTAGAAGAAAAAAATCTTAACTGATAAAAGATACAGGACGAAAGGACAGTAAGTCCACTCTAAAGAGATAAAAGAAGAACAAAAAAAGTATAGCTCTCCCGTCCCTACATAAATCTGAAATTAAGGTGCCCTGAAATGCTAACATAGCTGAAGCCTAGAGCCATGCAAGAAAATGACTCGGTCTCTCAAACCAGTGGAAAGCTAACTGTTTTCCCTAAAGAGTCTCGCACTTCATTTTGTTCAAATCTCACACAAAACTGGAAAATAATTACTTACAAAGCACTTTGTTATCCTTACTCTTCCCATACCGCTATATTTGATCATCAAAAATCCCCTTCATAAAGAAGGGAACCCGAAGCTTTCTCAAACAAACCAAAAGAATAATGCATAGGCTCCAAGTAACAGGACAATACAGGAAGAAATGAGAATGTGTATCACTATTCTGCAAACCATAACACAAATGCCCAGAAGCAGAGCTTAAAAGTTATACATACTGGATAAAAGTCATTAGTACCAAGACAGTTAAACTGAAGGGGCAGTTTTTCCTTTTAGTCTATTAATGGCGGTAGAGAAGCTCCAGTTATTATGTTTCACTCCTCTCTGAACTCTAGTTTAAATTTTTCACAAGGGTACTAATGTAGATAATTTCAGTTATTAATGTCCCGAGAAATAGCAACTTAAACAAGGAAGAGCCTAGCACCAACTCTCCTGAAGTCATCGACTGCCATACTCCAATAAGATTCAAGTAATTGCTCTAAATTTATAGTAGCCATGCCCTGCATGTAATTTGGACAACACGCCCAGGCTCCCACCCCGGCCCCCACCCCAACTATTTCTTCTTAACATAAGTTACATTCAATAAACATAATATTTGGTTTAGCCATACTTTCCTATCCAAACACATTCTCTTTCTTTTCTTAACATCGCTACCGATGCTGATGGTCTAAAACCCAACAGTACTTCTATATCCATTCCCAATCCCATAATTCCATTCCAATACATGAAATTTTCTACAATCTGTCGTGAAATTTTTAAATGTTAGATTCGTATATCCCAACTGGCATGATAACCAAATCAAGAGTTAATTTGGACAATGAAAATATTAATTTAGTTACAAAAAATAAATTAATGCAGATGTACATAGTTAAAAGAGACAAACCATTGTAATTTCGCATGAAAAGCTCGACTATATCGTCTTCTTCAAATACTAAACATCATCAACCACCATTTTGGTCTTAATAATCTGAAATTTGAGATTTACCAAAATGTTGGGGGGTTTTGGGTATTCTCAAAGCTGGAAATAATGTCTCCGTCGTAGAATTGGGAAATCTCCGGCGATTGGACGAACGATTGGATTTGGGTAGATGGTGGTGAAGTGGCCGTTGATTGGTGAAGTGGGTGTTGTTGTGGTTGTGGATTGACATTGTTTTCCTGAAGAAATCTACAAATTCGGAGGCGTTGAATCTTTTCGCCCGCTTTCTGTGAGCTTCTTGTGGCTCCCTTTGTCTCCTCTTTCCTCTATTTCTGTCCTCTCTCCTCTGTAAAACGTTTTTGGCGGGGGGGGGGGGGGGGAGAGAGACATGTAACGGTGTGTTTGGATGTTCATTAACCTTACCCTCAGTTTTAAATGGACGAAAGAGAAAATTACGAAAAATTAAGTTTTTTGTATAATCTTTTTTATTTTTGAAGTTTTTCGTTATCATATTCATCGTAAAGGAAAAGTACAGATAGTAATTAAGAAAAAAAAACATCATAATAATTTATAAGTCGTTTTTTTATATATATAAACTTAGTAACAGCAACATGAAAATATATTTATATATATATATAAAATTATTTTTTTCTATCTTACTTTAAATTTTTCATATTTCTCCCTATAAAAATAAATAATAAATAATAAATAATAAAATTTCCCGAGACTAATAAATATGTTCTATAAAATTTTAAATATTCATCAAAAAGAAAATATAAAGTAATACTCCTTTCATATTATAGATAATATAAGATATATATGGCTATAATAAAATTTGTTAGTATAAGATATGATGACAAGATTTATTGTTAGATATACATGCTGATGCTGGTAAACTCATTTTCTCAACATTTTATTTGTTTGTAAACTTTTTAATTTTATTTTTAATAATATAAATATTATATTATGTGATTAATAAATTAAATTATTGTAATAACTGTGTCAGGTTGTTAAAATTAATCTATGTAAAAAAATTTAAAGAATAAAAAATAAATAAATGTTTTGTCATGTGGACGTGGAAGTGAGTGACTCAGTTTTCTTTTAACTCGAATCGGAGACCAACTCGGCGAGACAACCAGTTTCCTCGCTCCCGCTAAAGTGTGAGAATCTGCACTGTATTGGTCCTCCATTAAAATTCCCAGGAAAGGTCAAAATTTTGAAAAAGAAGAAACCGACCTAAGATCTATAATCCTTTTTAAGGTTCTGAAAAGGTGGATAAACGGTGAGTGAAACAGTTGGGCAAAGAATTCACGTATCTAAATAGAGAATTCCCAATTTCCCATTTCGTAGATCAGAGGAATTGATCGATTAGTGACAGAGAGAGATGGCCTGTAAATTTATGTAATTTTGTAGTTCATAGAATTGACTCAGATTGTGAATAATTCAATACAGATTTTTCAGGGTGAGCATATACACACACACATATATATATATAGAAGAGATGTCCCCTTCTTCATCTTCCTCATTCACTAGCAAAGATTCCCAGATTCAAACCCTAACCCTAACCCTAATTCCTGGCCTCCCAAACGATCTTGCGGGATTAATCCTCTCATTTATTCCCTACTCTTACCATGCCCGTCTCAAACCCACCTCCAAATCATGGAAAATCTTCTTCTCTTCCAAAACCCTAATCTCTCTCCGCCAGAAATCCAAGCTCTCTCTTTCTCACCTCATCTGTATCTTCCCTCAAGACCCTTCTATTTCCTCCCCTTACCTCTTTGACCCTCAAAACCTAGCTTGGTGCCCTCTCCCACCAATGCCCTGCAATCCCCATGTCTATGGCCTCTGCAATTTCACTTCCATTTCCATTGATTATCACTTGTATGTTCTAGGTGGGTCACTTTTTGACACCCGCTCATTTCCCATGGACCGCCCATCGCCATCTTCCTCCGCCTTCCGCTTCGACTTCCTCACCCAGCAGTGGGATTCTCTTTCCCCAATGCTTTCGCCTCGTGGGAGCTTTGCCTGTGTGGCAATCCCGAATTCGGACAGGATTCTTGTTGCTGGAGGTGGGTCTCGTCACACTATGTTTGGTGCTGCAGGGAGTAGGATGAGTTCTGTGGAGATGTATGATATTGGGAAAGATGAGTGGGTGGCATTGGATGGGCTGCCACGGTTTCGAGCTGGGTGTGTTGGATTCTTGGTTGGGAATGGGGAGGATAGAGAATTTTGGGTTATGGGCGGATATGGTGAGTCTAGGACTGTTTTGGGAGTGTTTCCGGTGGATGAGTATTATAGAGATGCTGTGGTGATGAAGATGAAGAATGGTGGGAAGTGGAGGGAGCTTGGGGATATGTGGCAAGAAGGGGAGAGGAGGCGGCTGGGGAGAATTGCTGTGGTTGAGGGTGAAGACTGGGATGCTCCTGCTATTTTCATGCTTGACAAGAGTGACATCTTCAGGTTAGTTTGCATTTTTTTGTCTGTGAATTCTGAAGATGTGAGTAATTATTCATTTTTTTGACTGCTTACATTTTGTTGTTTGTGCTGTTCTGCGCTGGGTAATATTTTTTTATGCAATCAACATAATGAAAAGATAATAACTTGCTACTCATTTGGGTTTGAATTTTTTTGTTAAGTATTCATGATGTTATATGATTGCCTTCTCCTCAAGGGAGTCCCGCAGTAGTCTTTTTAAGTTACTTGGCTTTAGAATTGGGGTGGATTTTGGACAGACTAGTGTTCATGTGTTGTTGAGTGAACTTAGTAGTTTATTTAGAGATTGCTCTGGTTGGTGAACTTCCTGTTCTTTGTTCGGGAACATGTAAGTACTGTTATTTTTTTAAAAATAAGATTGCACCAAAAACTCAATGCTGACAAAGGTTGAGAAGAGTCATCATTAACAACAAGTTAAACATATCAATTTGGTAAGTCTTAATGAGTATACTATGTCATGATACATTCCTATTTGTGTGATAACCTCAGCCATCTCAGAGGCTGGTAACATGACTGATCCCTAGATGTGTTCTTCGATGATGAGTCTAGTGAGAGCATTTCTTTCCATTGTTGTGATTTACTATGAATACTATGCACACACCATTTACAAGAGTTTCAATTTCCTCATCAGTCGTCATCTTTACAGATAAAAAACGATACAAAAACTATGGAATATATTTGGGAATATATGAATATTTCTAGAGAATCAGTTCATATTTTTGTTTTATAAGTATCAGATTATCAGTATATATTTGTACTGCTTAAAGAAAATTAGTAGTTTAAACATGGGTATACTGGTTGATCTTGGAATGTGAATTTTCTCGAAAGGTTTGTGTAAGAATATTGAATGCATTTGTTTAAGGAATTGGTCATCTTCAAAAACTATCACTGCTAAGTTTACATTTCGTAGATCATAACTACACTTCCAGCTTGTTCACTTGGCTTATGTGATTGTATTTAGAAATTATAATAGGAATTAGGAAAGACTTATTTATACTACCTTCATTCCATAATAATTGATTTTTTAGAAGAAAAAATTTGTTCCAATTTATTTGTCGTTTACAATTTTTTAGGAGAATAAATTATTTATTTTCCTATATCACCCCTAACTTCTCTCATTGTCCCTAAAAAATTTCTCTTTTGTATTAATAGTTTTCAACTTCCCATAAAGGGGTAGTGATGAAATTTTATACAAATTTTAATTCTTAAATAATAGTATTAAATGACTTTTTTAATTCAAGTGTATTAATCTAAAACAACTATTATTATGGAACTGATGTAGTATTAGTTTCTTGTTCATCTAAATTCGTTTATTTTTCAGTCTGGTTTTCACTTTTGAGGTGATTGGTATTTTTTGGTTTCTCCTTGTGCCTACTATATACTCATTGTGGCCATGGGAACCGACCCCATTAAATGGTTTTCTTTAATAGTTATTATTTATTAAAAAAAAATGTTTGCTATTTTTTATTGTACTTAGAGCAGTGACCTCAGGTTTTCACCACTGCAACAAGTAACCCATGTACTTTGTATACATGGAGTAGTTTCCAGGTGGGGAATATCACTCTACTTCATCATTTCATGAGTGGGGGATGTCGCTATATTTCATCATTTCTTCTAGTACAAGTATGGCAGTTTACTACTGCAGTTACTTTGGCTTGCTCAATGAGAGAGTATTGTTTTTGCAACATTGTCAATGGGTTTTATCTATTTGTTTGTTATCTTTTTTTCTTTTCTTTTCTGTTCTTTTTTTGGGTTTGTTGAGATTCATCTGATTTTTGTCTGATTGTACAACAGGTATGACATGTCTTCAAACCGTTGGTGGAAGGAGACAAATGTGCCAAGAAAAGCCACAGATGAATCTTCAATTGGTTTTGTTGCTTTGGATGGAGAGCTGCACATGTTAAGTCTTCTGAGTGGAATTGATTCCACTGAGAGCCGTAGGTCAAGACAGAATAAGAGGTCAGCAACATTATTCGTACAGATATATAATCCTAGAAGGAAGACATGGAGATCCCTCATCACAAAGCCACCTTTCAGCCACCCTCTAGATCTCAAAACTGCAGTCATGTGCACCATTCAACTGTAGATTTAAAAGCATTTTCTGTTGTGCAATGCTGTTAATTTTCTTTTTTTAAAACAGAGGTTAGTTCATCTAGTATAACCTGTGTTCTGTGCTGTTATGTGCCACTGTATAGCTTGATGAGGATGATTGTCTTTGAAAAAACCTTATTGTATTGGTGGTTTAGCAATGATTTGTACATAAAGTAAATAAACATGGATTTGTACATCTTATTGTGTGGAGTGAAATTTTCCCGATCTCCTTTCTTACTTGTATATAAGAGGCAAGCCTATTTGATTGCTACTTACAATGTAATCATGTTACTGCCCCTGCACTCGCATTGAATGCTGAAGATTGTATGCCATTTACTGCATGTATTCCAGTCCTTAAATAACTTAAACTTGCTGATCTTAAAATTTAAGACTCATCAAAGATTGTAGGAGCAATAGTGAATAAGAAAGCGAGCATTTCTTATTATGTAGATATTGCGCAATGATCATAGTTTTAAGACTTTAAATTCCCTGAACTAACTTACAGGATGAGGAACCTACCTGCTATTGACAGATTTGCCTTTCTTACCTGTGAGGCATCTTTCCCATATTCATAAATATCTTGCACTCTGGGTAATGCAGGTGAATGTCCCATAAACAACACCCAATCACTTTCTCCATCACGAAAAGAAAAAAAAAAGAAAAAACAAGGAGCAACTTATCTGCAATGTTAGTAAAACCGGCCAAAATCAGTTAAGTAGGCCAACCAACCAACAGTTTTTTAAAGTTGCACTATTGCATAAGTGGTGTTCCCTCCTAAACATGAAACTACCATGTCATAACTAATAGATCAGCAAAACACTAGTCACCCTACCATTAAGATTCTCCGGTGAGTCTTGATGTTTGACAACCCTGGGTCCTATCATCACTTTTTAGTTCTACACAAGCATCTCTCAGCCAAAAGTCCTACATAGTCACATTAAGGTCCTTGCCTTCACGATTTGCCACCATGATCTTTAACAGACTCTGTAATCCCATTGTCCTCTTTCTTTGAACTTCCTGCCACCTTGCTTGCACCATGCCAGCCCTCCCCAGAAGTGCTTAGACCAAAATTAGGAAACACCGCACTCCCACCACTTCCCAAACTTCTCTCACTCTGTAGTGAGTGGCCTCCACTAGTCCCAGCAGAGCTGATGCCAAGCTGACTCTGCAAGGCTTGTTGTTGCTGAAGTGCCAAATATGGCGTCTGCTGACCATAAAACATAGACGGGCGAGCTGCCATGGCCATTACTGGATGTGAAACCATCTGTTGGGATTGTTGGTGTTGCATGTAATTCATGCCTGCCTGTATTACCCTTATTGAGTGAGAATTGTGAATAATAAATCATATACACCACCATATGTTACAAGTTCTTGGTACTATAGGATGCGTGATAATCATAATGAGCAGCAGAGATTAAGGGCGGGCTGTTGTGCAGTTATTCGATGGACACAAGTCATGCAAATTTTGTACCTGGGCGTATATAGAGGAGGAGGGCGGTGGTTGGCAATCAGCTATTGCAGCCAGGTACATAAGGTTATGCTGAAGCCTAGCTTGGTTCCTGCAACGAAGGAAAAATGGTTGGTTTTAATATAGAAACAATAGAATTAATTAGGGCTAAGAGGGAAATGAAGTCCAGAGTCTAAAGTTATAATGGGGTGACTTACTCTGCACATTCACCGAGTTTCCCTGAATTTTGGTTCTCAAGAATTTTCAAGATCAACGACTTGTTCTCATCCAGGTACTGCACATCACATGCAAATCCAATAAAATAGTGGAGTGATTAGTTTTAAAAGGGGAAATCGATGATTCCTTGACAAGTTTTTTTGTGAAGAAACAAATTTCTTGTTAAAAACATATGGGGAAAGTATTTGCACAAGTTTCCTATCTGATTGATCCCTTTCAACATACTAGAAATTGATCCTCTCAAGTCTCAACTCTGCCTAGGACTAGGTGAGTAATAAATTTGCAGAAAAACACATCAACCTGTTTTTTTTTCAGAGTTTATGAATGGTTCCTTAAAATCAAATAGGTGATCCAGAAGCCCCAACCAAACACACAAGAAAACGAAATCAAGAACCAGAATGTACCAATACAAGGTCTCAATTAGAAAAATTGGAGACAATAGTTAATGTAGACCATTAGCATTATATAAATGTTAATTAAAAATAAAATAAAAGTAGGGATTTTGAGAGAGACCTGTTGGATGTGATGAGTAGTGATGGTGGTGGTGTTGAAAGCCCCATGAGTGGGCTGCTGCTGCATGAGCTGTTGCTGCATTCCTTGTTTCTTCTTTCTTCCTCCTGTTTAATTTGTTTTGCTGAGCTACTTTTAGCAGAATCAAAAAAGACCAAAACAAGAACATTATACTACAACCTTTCTTTCTTGGGATCCTCCTTCCCTCCCTTCAAAGTCACAGCTCTTCTATCACTATCCTACTCATTAGCCACGTGTGCATATTAGTGTTTGTCAGTGTATGCGTGTATACTCTACTATAAATATTAATGTACTATTATTATTATAGAGTAGAGTGCTTCTAATGAGAGTCCTTTACCTAATGTAACTGTACAACACTTCCTCGGGGCTCGGTCGGTCCATATAAAAGAAAGAATTATTGTGCTGCTGCTGCATGTCATGTCTGGTTTAGTTAATTATTTAGTTGCTTGGTGAAAAAATGAACTTACAAATAACGATCATTAGTTGGAGGGGAAAATGTAAAATCAAACTCATAGTCGTGACTAAATTTTTGAGAAAAATTTCGCACCGAATTTGTGTGTTTTTAGTCACCACACATACTCATTTAAAAAATTATGATTAAATATATTAATAATAGAGACCACACTTTCTACCTAAGTGGAGTAGTATCATGTGATAATTAATTAGATGTATTCTTAATTTCGATATCCATATATGACGTCATCGAAATGCAAAATCATCATTTTCCAAGTACACTAATTAAGGATTGTTTAAATTGCGGTCATTCATTTATACAATCCATGCGGCTAAAATTATCCAAACCGAAAAACATAAAATAAAGCACATAAATTGGTAAAAATTACAAAACTATACTCAGTAAGTTGGTTGGTGAATGGTGAATGGTGAATATAATATATATTATTACAAAATTATAATATATATATTATATTATATTATTCTGTCTCAATATATTTATATATATATACTTGTGGAATGTGTTGCATGTACTTGGTGGGATTATATATATATTAATTCTGTCCTCCTCCTCGGACATTCCATTCTTTTCTTTTGAAGCATGTCGCGTAAAGCTTTAACAAAGTACATAAGACGTGGAGGAGATTTTTATAAATTCAAACCAGCGATTCGTTCAATTCTAAGCTTAAATTAAATAAATGAAAATTCAAAGGCCATCTAGCTCTACATTCCCAACAAAACTTAACGTACATGACCTAGCTAGTGTTTGAGATATAAAGCCTGTATAAGACCTGAGACTCTATAACATATATAAGAGACTTATTTTATTTAATGTTAATTAATTTTGAGTTGAATATTTTAATATGATATCAGAGTAGACATCACGTTCAACGGCGCCCCGCATGCTTTACATCATCTAATTGACTAAATTTTTCACATGTTTGGCTCAAAATTATACCACACGTGAAGGGGCGTGTTGAGATATAAAGTCGGACATGGGACAACTAAGACCTTTATAACTTGAGAAGCTACTCCACTCATTATCGATTGATTTTGAATTAGATGTTTCAATAGCCAGTCCCCATTCATTCATTATAATACTAAGTAAAACATTAGAAATTAATTAATCAAACTTGAAAATATTTGAGTAATACCAGTATAATATTGTAATGCACTTCCCGATAATTTTGGTACAAATTTTTTGAGCACCAAAGATTATCTCTCGTGAAAATTTTGAAGTATTCAAGGCTTAAATATATATACTACATGCATGCAATTGAAATCAAAGTACATACGATCGAGTGCCTTGGGAATTAGGTAATTTGGGCGACAAGTGAAATCTATATGGCTTAATTCAACAATTCAATTGTATGACTTATTCAATTTCAGCAAACCCTACTAGTCAACAGTCAAACCCAATGCATCATATATATATATATATGCTACTACTTGATCACGAAAAATTAAGTACAAGTCATAATATATACATAATAAAAAATCCATTTAAATAGCACATCGCTCCTCAATATATATATATATATGTATTTATTCTCCACATATTTTTCTCAAACTAGTACGTACTCTTTGCCTTGGTTAAAAAAAAGATGGGAAAAAATCTAAGCATTACTTTGGGCATTATAGCAATATTACTTCTTGTTCTAACCATGATAAAACCACATGAAGCTTGCAGACTTTTAGATGAAGAAGAAGAATTATGGAGAAAAACAACAAATAAGAATATTGATCTTCATTTACAAGCTCTGCCCAAGGGTGATCCGGTTGACCCTCCTGCACCCAATGGCTGCACCTACGTCTCCGGGAGCGGAGGAAACCGCTGCGTGATCAACCAGAAGAGCTTCGCCGGACACACTGCAGCTCTTTCTCCTCCTCAAGTATACCCACAGTTCATGACTCAATTTAGTGTTGCTTCTTAGCCTAAATAAATAAAGTCCTCTAGTACTGATCGAGGCCGCCAAATAGAAATTAGCAGCATGAAAACCAAATGGATATAATTCCTTCTGATTTTACTTTCTTAATTTCATTCTTTTATTTTATTTTTACTTGTACTTAAATCTCATTCTTATTATTGTACGTGTGTATGTTGCAATTGTATTTTTTTTTACTTTAATATATTACTTTCTTTTCCCCCTTCTCTGGCTCATCGATCCCCATGCATCTATCCCAATGGCTAAAATATAGCTATACATGGCTCATTAATTCTTTATATATACTAAGTATAGTATGATTAATATGAATAACTGAAATAATTAAATAAAAGGATATATAAATTCTATTTATATTATATCTTTTGCAATCGCAGACTGAACTTAAAATGTATACAATATATAATTACGTACCAATGACTATGTGTGATCAACCTAGATATGAAGTGATTAATTAATTGTATTAAACTAAGGAGCTATATATGTCATTAATTTAATTTGTTAAGTAAGCAATAACATTAACTAACTCCTCGAGTGTTTTCCATACAAATTTAATTAATTAAGAGAACCTTGATGGAGTAATATTTAACCTTTTATAGTCACCATGCATAATATTAATTCCTGTTGCCTTGCCTGACCTTTTAATGAAGACGTCAAAGAAAAGATGCAGTTGTATATGGTTGAACTTTAACAACTACTCATTCCAAAAGAATTAAGCTAGACATCGGTTAAAGTATTAATTTATATACTCTCCATCCGTCACTTAATATATAATAAGACGTTTTAGAGAAGTTTTTTTATCCCTTAATATATGACGTTTTAGAATTTCAAGTAAGTATTAATTGCTTAATTTTTAATATTACCCCAAGTATTAAATATAAGTTTGGTTCTCTCACTATTTTTTGTCCAATGAATAACAATTTCTTTTTCTAATACAAAGGCAATATAGACAATTGATATTATATTTATGATATACAATTATTTTCTTAATACTTGTGCACAACTCTAAAAAGCCTTATATTACGGGACGGAGCGAGTAATATTTATTTTCAAGAATATTAATATATATAGAGAGAGATAGAGTGAGAGAGGTGAAGAAATTCGTGTATTAAGTTTATTACACGTTTAAATTATTTTTCTAACAACAAAACAGTTTTTATAGGAAAATAAGGCCTTTTTTTTTCTTCTATATTATAATTATGTCATTATCCCAAAGGTATAAATCCTTAATTAGTTGCTAGTTTCAAACATGGAGTGTCAAAATAAAGTTTAAATTTTGAATTCCAAACATTTCTTTTGACTTTCAACGTTTAATAGTGAACCAAATTATATAAGAAATACATACCCAGAACTTAGAAAATAGTAGTAGTAGTAGTAGTACGTATAAAGCGAAAAAATGGAAAATATTTGGAAATTAGAAATTCGTTAGAGACTTGCCTATGTCTATCATGTTTTCAAAAAGTATATTAATAGTTAGGTCAAATTTTAGGCTAATAATAATGTACTAGCATACTTTCCATTTCAAATAAATAAAGATTAAATATTTAAAATATTAGTAAAACAAATATAAAAATATCTTTAAATACATATTTGCTCTAACAAAATAAATATTATTTAACTGACAATTTTCATTTGTCAAAAATATTCCTTTTCTTTTTCTCTATGTTCTCAAATATTCCCTAGCATCATTTCGGGGACAGCAAAAACCGGCCTTAACCATGAGGTGACCATCCTCCCTCCCATTATCGACGGACGGGACGGGACGGGAGTGTGTTTAATTTTTCCATTGGGAATCCTAAGCAACAATCCTACTACTGTTCCGTCATATGCTGGTCTCTGTTAAAGACATTTACGAAAAATTGATATAAATTTAATTAATTTTTGTACAAATAAATGAAATATACTACTACTACTACTACTTACTAATTAATTATTACTTCAAAACTTTGGATCAATTTAAATGAATTTTGAATTAGACTTGCAATATATACTAGTATCATTTATACATAAATCACGTTCAACAATTTGATTATCAAGAAAAACTCTCAGAAAATATAAATCAACAACCTTACTTAATCCCACATTAATATAACATAATTCATAGGTCTATTCAGCTTGTTTGAACAAAATCAAACAGCAATCCATCTTCATCCCTAGCTCTCCCCTCTCCAGTTAAATCTGTGCATGCATTCCTGCAGTTAAGAGAAAGAATTAATGTAAACTCAAAAAATATAATCCAAGCAAATAACTGTTGATTCCCTAATACCTATTTTCTTTAACCCTCTCACGAAATCCAAGTAAAACAATTTTTCAACTATCTCAAGTGAATATATAAAGAGAATTTCACCCCTGAAACTAAATCATTACAAGAAAATAGAATAAGAGGCTCTGCCAAAAGAGTTCACAAAGTTTAATTGAATTTGTTCCATCACAGAGCATACTAGTCTGCCTTCATATACGAGTATATCAGTTAAAAACAAGTTGATTTGTTGAGCCAAAGCCTAGTTGTTAGTTATGAAATGATGCAGCAAACATACATGATTTAGAATTTAGCATTTAGATTAGTCATTCCTATTTTCGATAGATAGGGACAGTTGAAAACTGAATCCAATAATTTTCATATGAAGTTACTTCATACATACATGCTCCTACTATTTATATCATTAACCACCAACTTACAATAGGCTATCTTGCACAAAATTTGGGAAGAGAAAAAAAATAAAATCTCAAGGTTTACTTAATTCGCATCAAGGCACTTGGACCTTGTACTTTGCTTAAGTTTCCCCAAGGCCCTCGGCCTTACAGATTCAGTTGTAACTGCTGCTTCATTCCAATCTCAGTTCACTCTTCAAATCACTTGAGCGTCATTCCAATCTGAATTAACTCTTCTACTTGAACTATATTCAAATTTCAATTCACTCTTTTAAATCACTGAATCAGCTTTTGGGTAATAAACTGAATTACCAGCCACACTAAATTTAAACTATCTACACATGCATACAATGATACACTTGCATAAGAAGCATTTGTAACATTTTAAACCCGGGCTACTGAAATTCCTTGACTTGGCCGTTATATAGCCTGCATGACATGGAGCAACATTTATGAGGGATAAAACCAAATTAAATGCGGGAAATGATGAATCATTCCAAAGGAATCTGAGACTTTTCATAATCCAGTCTAGACTCTAGAGGCATGCCTGAGAACTTAGGGGGTTTGTTTTCCCTTTGGATGTGCTTTATAGTGTAAAGCCAGGTTTACTTTCTTCAATTCATAAATAGTTTGTTTTTTACTAATATATGCATTCTAACCAATTATAAGAGTGATCGCACTTCATGTAGGAAGTATTTGCTCAGAGGAGAGGAAACTAATAGTTCATTTTATCAAAAGCAATTTGCTAAGGTGCCATAAAATGTTGCAACAATGTAGATGCTACAAATGATGAGTTGCACCATTAATTTTTTCCATGAACCAGCTCAGGTAGTGGTTACACTAGAAGCAAATCTCTTGTCTGAATTTGTTTCAACTTAATTCACAGAATAATAGGATGCTGAATTGAATTGAACTAAACTGCAATTAACAATAATTATACACCAGTAAGAGCATACTCATACAAAGTCTTTGCTATAAAGGTCCAAACTCCGACAGTTCATCTACCTTCACATAAACATTAGTTCATTATGTTGTCACCTAAATCATGAATTTGTTATCATCAGGCTCTTCAATAGAGTGAACATTCAAAATATTATAACATGCTACATGGCCTTATAAGCTCACCAACAATTCACAAAAAACTATATAAAAAAAACAACTGATGAAGGAAAATCAGAAATATGAAGCAAGAAGTCACAGCATAATCAAATGTAAATATAACCAAGGGAACAATATAACTTATTCCCATTTCAACAGGCAAATACAGACATAAGTGAGTATTCCTAATTTTACTCGATGGGATACAGAGCATGAGTGAGATTGTCTTACAAATGCAACTTTACAGCTGGATCATATTGAAAGAGCGGTAGATAGCTCCTCCTTCAGTTTCTCAGCACTACCACCTTGAGTACGGATAGAGAATGTATGAACAATCTCACCATTGTCAGTTGTGGAGACACTAGAGTCATGAGTTATAACATCATGCTCCCTAAGCGTCTTTATGACTCCAGACACCGGGTGAGCATCCAATGGGCAGCTCACTCGTACAACTGCATTTTCTTGTGTTGTGTGAAATTCAATTTCTGGAATAGCACACTGTTTTTGATTATTGTTCACCTCATCCTTTTCAGTTTCCAAGATCCTTATCTTCGATTGAAGATCAGTGATATACGAAATTGCATCACCAAGCAAAGAGGCCTTGTCCATTTTTGAGATGTTAGGTACAACTGCTCTTAATGCATAGAATCTCTGGTTAAGCTTCTCACGTCTCTGCCTCTCTGCCTCCACATGATTCAATGGTTCTTCCCTACCGTTAGCAGGCTTTCTACCTCTCTTTCTAGGTTTCCGCTCATCAGCTTGAAGTAGTGAATCATCCTTACCTTGTTCCAAATTAGAAACTAATGCTTGTGAATTCAAACCCCCAAGAATTACTTGATTCATCTGTGGGAAGAGCTTTGATTCACTATCGTTGCTCCGGTGCCCGTTTGAAGAGTTACCATACACTTGATTAGTACCTATTGTTTGTAATTCAAATGGATCTGAAGGATAACACAAGTCTTCCTCAACCTTGGGCGAAAAATTTATACTGATTGGACCTGACTTAGCACCACCTAGACTGAGCTCTTGCCCAAATATCTTCGGCAACACCTTTGCCCGGACAGCATGAGATTTCCCAAATAAAGATTTCACCATTTGAATCAAGTTCTGATCTTCCGGAATAACCTTGCTGGAACCAAGCTCCACTACTCCCGACTTTAATGGAACAAACACAACTGTCTCGAGTCTAGCCAATTTTGCTAAAAATGATCTCGACTGATAGTGTTCTAAACTACTTTTCAAGTCAGAGACCCAAATTAACCTACTTGAATTAAATGACTGAGAAGGGCTAGAGGGCTTATCAAATGGAAACGAATAATACATGGATGTTAGATAAAACATCTCCACATCAGAAACTGAATCAAATTTTGCTGCAAAATTTGATTCCCCGGATCCCCTGAAACAAGCGTGGAGCTTGTCAAGCACCTGTTTCTTGTTATCACCTTTGGATTTTCTATCCTCGGCTTCACCTCCCTTAGATTCTCTATAATGTCCATCACCCCAAACTAAAGCCGATTTACCCGATTTCGAACTACAAACTTTCCAGAAAACTGCGTAAGTCCAATTAGACCCCTCAATAACCTTGCACAGCCCCTGCTGCAGTCCCAAATCCCCAGCTGGAGCAACAAACTCTAATAACACGTTATTTGAAGCCGACCAAACCAAGTATTCAAAAGCTTCATTTCCCAACACACCTTCCACCAAAGCCTTGTCCTCTTCTTTCACCCAAAATTTCTCCCCCATCTTTCAACAGCTCAAAAAACCCTTTTTCCTCAATAACAACAACTTGGATGCCAGTTTGTAAAAAAAAGTACAAAACAAATCTTTAAATCCACAACTACTTGGGAGGCCAGTTTTCACAAATCAGAAACCATAAAATCTTGACTATAAACACAAAGGGTTGCCCTAATTCCAGCAGCAGGTTCAAGAAATTAACGCAAAACTATAAAATTTTGAACCTTTGATACTTGGGTTTCACTTTGAACTAACAGAAATCCTAAATTCTTGAACTTTCAGCTATTGGGTATCTTTTGTATACATAAAAGAACTGCTACAAGTTCTTATTGATAAATACACAAAGAAATTATACATAAAAAAGAAACTTAAGCAGCAACAGTTACCTGAAACTATGATGGATCTGGGCTAAGTTAAATGAAGGGTTGGTCGCTCATGTTTCATGTGACTCCAACGAACACTTGGCCATTCTTTTTTAGATCTGAGCTCACAAATTAATCGTGCAACTTCTGAAACTATTTAAACTTCCTATTTCTCTGTCTTTGTTATCACCACTACTGGCCAACACATTTTAAGGAAGAAACCCATTAGTCCAAACAACTATGACCGCGTGTCCACATTCTGCGTACTCGGCTGTAACTCGTAAGTAAGGCGGCTCTAATTTTGACGGATTAAAAATAAAAATACAGTATATTTTAATTTTGAAATAAAATTAATATTATTTTATTAATAAACATTTATTTTGTTTTAGATAATTCACCCTCCGTAATTAATATTTTTGTTATTTAATGGCCTAGTGTATATTTTTCTTAATTTAGATTTTTTAATAAAATGATTGAAGAAGCCACAAATTCCTATAAATTTACTCAAAATTATCTTTATAAGTTAAGAAAATTTATTATTATTTTTTATACAATCTATATTTTGATCATCAATGCAAAGTGATGAGGACTTTAGTAAGTCTTAGTACTATGTTCTTCAAGCTTTGACTAATAGAATAGGCAGGCCTTTCATTTTAGAGAGCCTCTTTCGTCTGCGAATCTCTTGACGAAATAAAATAAGAAAGGACTTCCGTTAATTCTATTTATTGGTCTAATATTATGACAGATTTTTATTTTGAAAAGGTCAAACCAGTAATACATTACAGCTAGCTATCTAAATTATAACCCCGGCACCAAACCCGGTTCAACAACAGCGGGAGGAAGGGGGGTGAAACCCCCAGTCAACTGTGGTACTCGGGGGGAGGTGAGACTATGCCCCCGGGCTAAGTCAGTTAACGAGCATGCTGTCCTACATTAGGCGACTTAGCTCTCCGGAGAGTTTTCAGTTGTGGTTCCCTATTTGTCTGAACTTGTACAATCGTATTTACGGAATATAACGGCTCGGATAATAATATATATTGTAAATATTTTATGTCGATAATATAATATTGATTGTAAGTTAGGTGAATAAGTATTAGTTATAATTTTTTTTGGAGATATATGCAATAAATAGGGTATTCCTATAATTTCTATCGATTATATATATTAATAAGTTTCACAATTATAAATTACTATAAATTTATCGCAATATATAACAGCACTCATCAAGTTATGCATTACAATTGGAGTAAAAATAAGCTTCTTGAAATGGAAATGCTAATTAATTATTTTACATTTTGTTTGGCAATTGGAATGTTATTATTAATATATTGTCATATGCTATCTTCTTTACTTTTTATTTTGTTGCTAATTAGCTTGTGTAATGGGAGATTTGTCCCATGTTACTTTGAAATTCACAAATTATTTTGTTTTAATGTTTGTGGGAAAAAATTTCACCCTTATGATTGAGTCATATGACTTGTTGCAAAGATTAAGCTCAGTCGTGTTATGTATTTGTCTATCTATTGATATCCTCTTTTAAATACAATAAATTTGAGCAAAAAAAAATCAAAATTGTTTATTGAATAAGAGACTAATTGAGTTCGAATAAACCTTTTTGTGTTAAGTTTTTATTTACATTAGTTTTAGGACGTGTCAAAATACTTTAACTCTTTGAATTATATATAGTTGGGAAGTGGTTGATATGAAGTTAACTTTGGTCAATTGACGAATATAATTTCGATACACATGTCAAAAAATAATCTCTCTCTGTTTGTCAATACTGTATTAATTGATCAATAATCAACTTATCACGAAGTTAATTGACCAGATCCATATAGTAGTTGATATAATCAAGAAACAATATCTACAAAATATCTACAAAAATGATGTGTCAGAGGTGCTGCCTCCAATTATCTCTCTGTTCACTCGTAATAAAATGATATTTTATTTATTATGATTGATATCTATTTATATTCTCTATAAATTTTGATTATTATTTTTTTAAATTAATTAATTATTTGAGATATTTTTAATCAAAAGATGTGATTGATCATTTATTTATTTTTAGATGACTTATAATATCCATAATTAAATATAAATTTTGAATTGAGAAAAACATCTTGAATTTATTTTTAAAAAAAAATTGTATTGAATGATTGGATGGGGATAGTTTTATAATTTAGTGCGAAAGTGGTATAGTTTCCTATTAAATTAAGTTAACCGAGGTGTTGAAATCCAAAAAGTAGTTAGTGTGACGGTGACCCGTTATTTCTAAGAGGGAAGAGGGGCCTCCGACTCCGAGTGGTACAAATACAATAGCGACGGGGGAACGGGAATACAATAGAGTGGTACAAATACAATGGCGTGGGTGAGTGAGTGAGTGAGTGAGTGAGTGAGTGGGTGGGTGAACATTTACATTTCATGGCATGGGTAGCAAATACTAGCAATAGCACAATAACGGATTGTTTTACTTTGTTTGTAGTCCACTCGT
Source organism: Panax notoginseng (assembly GCA_016801055.1). Classification (NCBI taxonomy): domain Eukaryota; kingdom Viridiplantae; phylum Streptophyta; class Magnoliopsida; order Apiales; family Araliaceae; genus Panax; species Panax notoginseng. The sequence continues at coordinate 226,375,076 of CM029015.1, read as the reverse complement.
TTTCTATGGGACCCACGATGATAACGATCATGTGAATATATTATTAATTTTTATGTGAAAATATTAGTAATCTTCTTTCGTAATATCTTTATTTGAAAAAAAATGATGTGAAAATACATATAAAAATAATAGTATTTTTCTAACTTTTATTGAGGGGTAAAGTCGAAAATGTAATCTTTAAAAAAGGATATGGACTAACATTGACGTAAATGCTTTTACCAGCTTTACTGAAGAGTCTGATTAGAATTGAATTACAGAGCTTCATATATTACAACAATACATTCTAAATAAATTGGTAATTAACGTCTTTATTGAATTGCAAATTAGTAGGGTTAACGCTAAGATCTTCCTTCACGTTTTAATCACGTAAAATATTATAATTCTGCATAATAAATACAGTCAACACCAAAAGCTTGACGGCTTGATCGTCGGAAGATAACTCCGGCGTGAGAGTCAGTACAGACGATCACAAGGTCAACAATGAAGGATAAAAATATCTAGTACTTGAGAGAGAAAATGAATTCAGTTACCTCTTGATTGTGTGTGATATTTGCCTCATATACTCCAAAGTTCTATTTCGTGCGCCACCGACTCCCCCTGACACCACACACTACCGATAGCTCACCTGTCACCCCATCACCTTTGTCCACCGCTGGCTAATATAGTCATATCCTCATTAATGTCATACAAACGGTGACAGAGATAACAGTCAAATGTTATCTTAATCATCACTATCGGTCAAAGACAAAATTAGATATTATATCTAATGGGTCAGCCCAATGATTTGGCCCAACACATTCAAGACATAATAAATATAACTCAAGGGAGAAGTCCAACCGGTTCGGCCCAATATGTAAAGAATCATGGCCTAACATTGCCCCCCAGTCTTTTATTAAACAGGATGTTTAATGAAAGAGTGTAGATATCACGGGCTCATGATAAAAGGATTTGTAATAGAATTAAAAGAGGTCCAACAAAGAAGCTCACCGAGACCCAAATGATGAATTCTGAATAGTCATTTAGATAAAAACAGGAAGCCCAATTGAGAAGCCCACTCCGATTAACATATTAAATCTAAAATCGGACGTTACCCCTTCAAATTCTCATCATTGCTGGCATTAAATGAGCAGCCCTTGAATCTCGTGAAAAGTTGAAGAGACCGTCAGTATAAAAAGTAATTTCTCACAAATATGACAGTTTTACCTGTCAATTTGAATCTCAGACGTATTCCGCCTTCTTCCTCCTCCAGACCTCTTCCTTCCAGCAAAACAACATCCATAGCTTCTCAAAATTCCGGCGAACAGGCTCCTCTTTCTGTGATTCCCATTGCCTATATTCCTCCAAGCCATATCGAAGAAGCTTCGGGTCCAAACCCCAAATCTGCTGCTACTCCTAGCAAGAATCCACCACCAAATCCTTCAAAGTTCTTCAAGAGTGAAGAATATTTCCCCCATGCCAACACTTCTTCTACTGTTACAGAAATCAAGTTGCGTGACATCCAAACCCGATATCATATTCCAGACACCTACTTAGTAAGGGCTCCCGCTCCCAATGTACGAATGTACCATCGACCCGAAGGCTGGACTGTCATGCCGATAACCCTTCTTGAAAAGGGAGTTCGCCTACCCCTCCATGCCTTTATTGTCATTCTACTAGGATTCGTTGACGTGGGACTTCTCAGCTTGTCCCGAACTCCTACATCCACATCCTGGCATTTATTGCTTTCTGCCACGAACAAGGGATTCCACCTGCTGTCGATTTCTTCTTCACTCTCTTCATAACCGGTAAATCCCGAGAACAAGGCTTCAAGATGTTGAGCAAACAATCCCCCAAACCTAATGTCAGGTTCGAGAAGCGACCTCTGATAGATACTCCTTCGAGCAACCAGGGATGGCATGTGACGCCCCCAAAATTAGGTATACATCACCCATCTTGGGTCGTCAGATACAAAGTACAGAATACAAATACAACTTACTAATACAACTGTCGTGTACAATACGACAAAACATAAACTGTGAGTTTGAATACAAATATTATCTTCTAGAGAGTATTCATACTCAAAAGGAGTCCTCATTACATTTATTAACACACTATTACATAGAATAGTGAGGACTACTAACTAATACTATCATTCGGACCATCACTCCGTTCCCCGACTTGCCCCAGCTACGTTCTCATTTCCTGAAGAGAACAGTGAAAGAAAGGGTGAGCTCAACTAGCCCAGTAAGAAATATTATGACTAAGATAATGCAGAATAAATTATCATTAGCCTTCAACAATGTTAAACTGATAAAATATAATAGACATCAAGTTTAACTGCAGCGGAACAAGCAATCCATTAAAAGAGTCAAGTAGAAAATAAACTCTACTATCTTTTATGATTTAAAAAGTTTTTCAACACTGTAATTGCTGAGACTCAGCTTAATAAAATAATCCACATCATCGAATCAACCCTGCACTACAGCCAAGGATATTCGTGTATTCATTAATGGTCATGATCATGCCAACAACTGTCCATCAATGCACTACGGGCCAATGAGGACTTTTACCACATCATTTGTAACATTACGGTCATGATTATACCGAATGATCCCTGGTCATAATCATACCAAGTCTATCTATGCACTACAGGCCACAGATGACTTTCAACATTTTATAAACATGAGGATGATGACAATGATATAAGAATTCAATAAAACAAGTTCAAGAATTAATTTATCCAGGAATTAACAACGTCCAAATTGTCAACATGATACAGCTTTGTTGAGTAAAATTCAAGAATGATCAGGAGAATATTTTCATGAATAGATACTAGATGAAGCGCAAATATCAAGGATATTCCACTAATTTCATGGAGTATAGAAGTCAAAACTTAACCAACTAAGTACAATAAAGAATGGAATAACAAAAGAAATCGCCATGCATGCGATAGACCGCACAGACAGGTTATGTGACGCCCCCAAAATTAGGTATACATCACCCATCTTGGGTCGCCAGATACATGAAACAGAAATTAAATACAACTTACTAATACAACTGTCGTGTACAATACGACAAAACATAAACTGTGAGTTTGAATACAAATATTATCTTCTAGAGAGTATTCATACTCAAAAGGAGTCCTCATTACATTTATTAACACACTATTACATAGAATAGTGAGGACTACTAATTAATACTATCATTCGGACCATCACTCCGTTCTCCGACTTGCCCCAGCTACGTTCTCATTTCCTGAAGAGAACAGTGAAAGAAAGGGTGAGCTCAACTAGCCCAGTAAGAAATATTATGACTAAGATAATGCTGAATATATTATCATTAGCCTTCAACAATGTTAAACTGATAAAATATAATAGACATCAAGTTTAACTGCAGCGGAACAAGCAATCCATTAAAAGAGTCAAGTAGAAAATAAACTCTACTATCTTTTATGATTTAAAAAGTTTTTTCATCACGTTTATCGCTGAGACTCAGCTTAATAAATAATTCACATCATCCCTGCACTACGGCCAAGGATATTCGTTAGGGTCACGACCACAAATTCCATGCACTACGGGCCAAGGATATTTGTGTATTCATCAATGGTCATGATCATGCCAACAACTGTCCATCAATGCATTACGGGCCAATGAGGACTTTTACCACATCATTTGTAACATTACGGTCATGATTATACCGAATAATCCCTGGTCATAATCATACCAAGTCCATCTATGCACTACAGGCCACAGATGACTTTCAACATTTTATAAACATGAGGATGATGACAATGATATAAGAATTCAATAAAACAAGTTCAAGAATTAATTTATCCAAGAATTAACAACGTCCAAATTGTCACAATGATACTGCATTGTGGAGTAAAATTCAAGAATACTTAGAAGAATATTTTCTTGAAAAGATACTGGATGAACCGCAATTATCAAGGATATTCCACTAATTTCATGGAGTATAGAAGTCAAAACTTAACCAACTAAGTATAATAAAGAATGGAATAACAAAAGAAATCACCATGCATGCGATAGACCGCACAGACAGGTTATTCCAACAGAATAATAAATAATGGAACCAGGTCCGGCATAAAACGCACAGACAGGATATTCCGACAGAATAATAAATAATGGAACCAGGTCCGGTGTAAAACACACAGACAGGATGTTCCAACAGAATAATAATAAAAACGGAACCAGGTCCGGTGTAAAACACACAGACAGGATGTTCCAACAGAATAATAAACGGAACCAGGTCCGGTGTAAAACACACAGACAGGATGTTCCAACAGAATAATAAACGGAATCAGGTCCGGTGTAAAACACACAGACAGGATGTTCTAACAGAATAATAGAAGAATGTCACCAAGTATAGGGTAGACCGCGTATACAGGTTATTCCAACAGAATAATAAAGAAATGGAATAACATAAGTTCTCTTCTTGAATACAAAAGAATAATATCCCTTACCGTTTTAAAGAAGAGCTGAAATAAGGAAGTAGTTAAGTAGCAGAATACTCTTCTTCTCTCTCTCTATAGTTTCTCTCTATAGTTTCTCTCTCTAGAGTTCAGTGAATTCGTAAGAAAATAATGAAGGAATGAGCTTCTATTTATAGGAAAATGGAATGCATAGTAACTAATCCATGAACGGTCCAGATTGATTTACTTTAATCTGACGGTCCATATTTAAAGAAAAATCTTTTAAATAAAATATAATATATTCTATTTATATAAAAAGATTTTTACTATGCAAACACTATGCAACACTATGCAAAACACTATGCAACACTATGCATAATAAAATATAATATATTCTATTTATAAAATAACTTTAATAAAGTATTCTGTTTTATATAAAAAGATGTTTCTGTTTTATTACGTTAATAATACGAATAAAACAAAACGTCATTATCGTTATAATAACTCATATTATTAATCAACAATAATTGAATCAAACTGAGCGACTTCTCACATAAATATCAATAATCAATACCGTGTGCTACTATGCAACAACGCGTATTACTGTACTTTTACTACCGAGTAGTTCAACAGTATCAACGGTAAAAATTCCGCCGTTATTTTCATAAAGTATTTTTGTCATTTTCTCAATCCGACAATAATTCCGTTGTGGGGTCCACCAATGATTGTACCGTCGTACGGATATTCCCCGACAAAAAGAATATTCCCCGACCAATTGAATATAATATGACAACTTGCATACTTTGCAAAATTTATAAATACTACCCATAACTATTATATCAAATCCACATCATAATATAAAAAAAAATTATTTCGAGAAAAATTAAATATTTATTTATAAAATCTGGGGTCTCACAATCTCCCCTCCTTATGGAATTTCGCCCTCGAAATTTACGTACATACCTGGTATGCCGAACAGGTGAGGATACATTGACTTCACTTCAAATTCTAACTCTTGAGGTATAACCTTTGAGCGTCGTATATGATCCTTCTTATCCAATATTTTAACACGTATCTCCTCAAACATTTAATCATCCGCTATCTCGTCCGGTTCTAAATTAATAATGTTGTTCGGGTCGCCCACATATTTACGTAACATCAATACGTAAAAAAAATGATCTGAACACGCAACATAAAGGTGGCAAATGGAACCTTTTGCTCCTCGAAGCATCCCAAGACATCAAATATCTTGGTGATCTGCTTTAACCACGTCTCCGCCTTATGTGGTTCTGGCTTTCCCAAAAACTCCGGTGGTCCTAGCTCCTTGAATTGCTTAGCGGTGACCAACCGTGGGTTGCCATTGTTTCCTCCTGCATTATGAACAGGAGCCGCCTTCGCCTGATGTTGCATGAATTCTAAAAAACTCCTAAACGTACCGTCATTCGTCAATGGATCAGTGTTGTTGTTTACAGGAGGATTATCGCCATCCTGTTGCACATTGTCCTGATTATTGATCTGGGGAGAATCAACGGTCTCCTGTGCTCCATTGCTATTCTCAACATTCTCAGATGTCATTTTCAGATACTGCCACAAACAAAGGTTAATTAACATGTCACATATTAGCAATATACTCTGACCAACCAATTAAATAACAAATAAACTTAGGTAGGTCATACTAGCGAAGGAATTTCTCGTCTCTCCCCTCCTAGTTCTATTCTCACATCTTAGCCAGGGATCATATCCCTAAGCTCTGATACCAACTGTGACGCCCCCAAAATTAGGTATACATCACCCATCTTGGGTCGCCAGATACATGAAACAGAAATTAAATACAACTTACTAATACAACTGTCGTGTACAATACGACAAAACATAAACTGTGAGTTTGAATACAAATATTATCTTCTAGAGAGTATTCATACTCAAAAGGAGTCCTCATTACATTTATTAACACACTATTACATAGAATAGTGAGGACTACTAATTAATACTATCATTCGGACCATCACTCCGTTCCCCGACTTGTCCCAGCTACATTCTCATTTCCTGAAGAGAACAGTGAAAGAAAGGGTGAGCTCAACTAGCCCAGTAAGAAATATTATGACTAAGATAATGCAGAATAAATTATCATTAGCCTTCAACAATGTTAAACTGATAAAATATAATAGACATCAAGTTTAACTGCAGCGGAACAAGCAATCCATTAAAAGAGTCAAGTAGAAAATAAACTCTACTATCTTTTATGATTTAAAAAGTTTTTTCATCACTTTTATCGCTGAGACTCAGCTTAATAAATAATTCACATCATCCCTGCACTACGGCCAAGGATATTCGTTAGGGTCACGACCACAAATTCCATGCACTACGGGCCAAGGATATTTGTGTATTCATCAATGGTCATGATCATGCCAACAACTGTCCATCAATGCATTACGGGCCAATGAGGACTTTTACCACATCATTTGTAACATTACGGTCATGATTATACCGAATAATCCCTGGTCATAATCATACCAAGTCCATCTATGCACTACATGCCACAAATGACTTTCAACATTTTATAAACATGAGGATGATGACAATGATATAAGAATTCAATAAAACAAGTTCAAGAATTAATTTATCCAAGAATTAACGTCCAAATTGTCAACATGATACTGCATTGTGGAGTAAAATTAAAGAATACTTAGAAGAATATTTTCTTGAAAAGATACTGGATGAACCGTAATTATCAAGGATATTCCACTAATTTCATGGAGTATAGAAGTCAAAACTTAACCAACTAAGTATAATAAAGAATGGAATAACAAAAGAAATCACCATGCATGCGATAGACCGCACAGACAGGTTATTCCAACAGAATAATAAATAATGGAACCAGGTCCGGCATAAAACGCACAGACAGGATATTCCGACAGAATAATAAATAATGGAACCAGGTCCTGTGTAAAACACACAGACAGGATGTTCCAACAGAATAATAATAAAAACGGAACCAGGTCCGGTGTAAAACACACAGACAGGATGTTCCAACAGAATAATAAACGGAACCAGGTCCGGTGTAAAACACACAGACAGGATGTTCCAACAGAATAATAAACGGAATCAGGTCCGGTGTAAAACACACAGACAGGATGTTCTAACAGAATAATAGAAGAATGTCACCAAGTATAGGGTAGACCGCGTATACAGGTTATTCCAACAGAATAATAAAGAAATAGAATAACAGAAGTTCTCTTCTTGAATACAAAAGAATAATATCCCTTACCGTTTTAAAGAAGAGCTGAAATAAGGAAGTAGTTAAGTAGCAGAATACTCTTCTTCTTTCTCTCTATAGTTTCTCTCTATAGTTTCTCTCTCTAGAGTTCAGTGAATTCGTAAGAAAATAATGAAGGAATGAGCTTCTATTTATAGGAAAATGGAATGCATAGTAACTAATCCATGAACGGTCCAGATTGATTTACTTTAATCTGACGGTCCATATTTAAAGAAAAATCTTTTAAATAAAATATAATATATTCTATTTATATAAAAAGATTTTTACTATGCAAACACTATGCAACACTATGCAAAACACTATGCAACACTATGCATAATAAAATATAATATATTCTATTTATAGAATAACTTTAATAAAGTATTCTGTTTTATATAAAAAGATGTTTCTGTTTTATTACGTTAATAATACGAATAAAACAAAACGTCATTATCGTTATAATAACTCATATTATTAATCAACAATAATTGAATCAAACTGAGCGACTTCTCACATAAATATCAATAATCAATACCGTGTGCTACTATGCAACAACGCGTATTACTGTACTTTTACTACCGAGTAGTTCAACAGTATCAACGGTAAAAATTTCGCCGTTATTTTCATAAAGTATTTTTGTCATTTTCTCAATCCGACAATAATTCCGTTGTGGGGTCCACCAATGATTGTACCGTCGTACGGATATTCCCCGACAAAAAGAATATTCCCCGACCAATTGAATATAATATGACAACTTGCATACTTTGCAAAATTTATAAATACTACCCATAACTATTATATCAAATCCACATCATAATATAAAAAAAAATTATTTCGAGAAAAATTAAATATTTATTTATAAAATCTGGGGTCTCACAATCTCCCCTCCTTATGGAATTTCGCCCTCGAAATTTACGTACATACCTGGTATGCCGAACAGGTGAGGATACATTGACTTCACTTCAAATTCTAACTCTTGAGGTATAACCTTTGAGCGTCGTATATGATCCTTCTTATCCAATATTTTAACACGTATCTCCTCAAACATTTAATCATCCGCTATCTCGTCCGGTTCTAAATTAATAATGTTGTTCGGGTCGTCCACATATTTACGTAACATCGATACGTAAAAAAAATGTTCTGAACACGCAACATAAAAAGTGGCAAATGGAACCTTTTGCTCCTCGAAGCATCCCAAGACATCAAATATCTTGGTGATCTGCTTTAACCACGTCTCCGCCTTAAGTGGTTCTGGCTTTCCCAAAAACTCCGGTGGTCCTAGCTCCTTGAATTGCTTAGCGGTGACCAACCGTGGGTTGCCATTGTTTCCTCCTGCATTATGAACAGGAGTCGCCTTCGCCTGATGTTGCATGAATTCTAAAAAACTCCTAAACGTACCGTCATTCGTCAATGGATCAGTGTTGTTGTTTACAGGAGGATTATCGCCATCCTGTTGCACATTGTCCTGATTATTGATCTGGGGAGAATCAACGGTCTCCTGTGCTCCATTGCTATTCTCAACATTCTCAGATGTCATTTTCAGATACTGCCACAAACAAAGGTTAATTAACATGTCACATATTAGCAATATACTCTGACCAACCAATTAAATAACAAATAAACTTAGGTAGGTCATACTAGCGAAGGAATTTCTCGTCTCTCCCCTCCTAGTTCTATTCTCACATCTTAGCCAGGGATCATATCCCTAAGCTCTGATACCAACTGTGACGCCCCCAAAATTAGGTATACATCACCCATCTTGGGTCGCCAGATACATGAAACAGAAATTAAATACAACTTACTAATACAACTGTCGTGTACAATACGACAAAACATAAACTGTGAGTTTGAATACAAATATTATCTTCTAGAGAGTATTCATACTCAAAAGGAGTCCTCATTACATTTATTAACACACTATTACATAGAATAGTGAGGACTACTAATTAATACTATCATTCGGACCATCACTCCGTTCCCCGACTTGCCCCAGCTACATTCTCATTTCCTAAAGAGAACAGTGAAAGAAAGGGTGAGCTCAACTAGCCCAGTAAGAAATATTATGACTAAGATAATGCAGAATAAATTATCATTAGCCTTCAACAATGTTAAACTGATAAAATATAATAGACATCAAGTTTAACTGCAGCGGAACAAGCAATCCATTAAAAGAGTCAAGTAGAAAATAAACTCTACTATCTTTTATGATTTAAAAAGTTTTTTCATCACTTTTATCGCTGAGACTCAGCTTAATAAATAATTCACATCATCCCTGCACTACGGTCAAGGATATTCGTTAGGGTCACGACCACAAATTCTATGCACTACGGGCCAAGGATATTTGTGTATTCATCAATGGTCATGATCATGCCAACAACTGTCCATCAATGCATTACGGGCCAATGAGGACTTTTACCACATCATTTGTAACATTACGGTCATGATTATACCGAATAATCCCTGGTCATAATCATACCAAGTCCATCTATGCACTACAGGCCACAAATGACTTTCAACATTTTATAAACATGAGGATGATGACAATGATATAAGAATTCAATAAAACAAGTTCAAGAATTAATTTATCCAAGAATTAACGTCCAAATTGTCAACATGATACTGCATTGTGGAGTAAAATTCAAGAATACTTAGAAGAATATTTTATTGAAAAGATACTGGATGAACCGCAATTATCAAGGATATTCCACTAATTTCATGGAGTATAGAAGTCAAAACTTAACCAACTAAGTATAATAAAGAATGGAATAACAAAAGAAATCACCATGCATGCGATAGACCGCACAGACAGGTTATTCCAACAGAATAATAAATAATGGAACCAGGTCCGGCATAAAACGCACAGACAGGATATTCCGACAGAATAATAAATAATGGAACCAGGTCCGGTGTAAAACACACAGACAGGATGTTCCAACAGAATAATAATAAAAACGGAACCAGGTCCGGTGTAAAACACACAGACAGGATGTTCCAACAGAATAATAAACGGAACCAGGTCCGGTGTAAAACACACAGACAGGATGTTCCAACAGAATAATAAACGGAATCAGGTCCGGTGTAAAACACACAGACAGGATGTTCTAACAGAATAATAGAAGAATGTCACCAAGTATAGGGTAGACCGCGTATATAGGTTATTCCAACAGAATAATAAAGAAATGGAATAACAGAAGTTCTCTTCTTGAATACAAAAGAATAATATCCCTTACCGTTTAAAGAAGAGCTGAAATAAGGAAGTAGTTAAGTAGCAGAATACTCTTCTTCTCTCTCTCTATAGTTTCTCTCTATAGTTTCTCTCTCTAGAGTTCAGTGAATTCGTAAGAAAATAATGAAGGAATGAGCTTCTATTTATAGGAAAATGGAATGCATAGTAACTAATCCATGAACGGTCCAGATTGATTTACTTTAATCTGACGGTCCATATTTAAAGAAAAATCTTTTAAATAAAATATAATATATTCTATTTATATAAAAAGATTTTTACTATGCAAACACTATGCAACACTATGCAAAACACTATGCAACACTATGCATAATAAAATATAATATATTCTATTTATAGAATAACTTTAATAAAGTATTCTGTTTTATATAAAAAGATGTTTCTGTTTTATTACGTTAATAATACGAATAAAACAAAACGTCATTATCGTTATAATAACTCATATTATTAATCAACAATAATTGAATCAAACTGAGCGACTTCTCACATAAATATCAATAATCAATACCGTGTGCTACTATGCAACAACGCGTATTACTGTACTTTTACTACCGAGTAGTTCAACAGTATCAACGGTAAAAATTCCGCCGTTATTTTTATAAAGTATTTTTGTCATTTTCTCAATCCGACAATAATTCCGTTGTGGGGTCCACCAATGATTGTACCGTCGTACGGATATTCTCCGACAAAAAGAATATTCTCCGACCAAATGAATATAATATGACAACTTGCATACTTTGCAAAATTTATAAATACTACCCATAACTATTATATCAAATCCACACCATAATATAAAAAAAATTATTTCGAGAAAAATTAAATATTTATTTATAAAATCTGGGGTCTCACAGGTTATTCCAACAGAATAATAAATAATAGAACCAGGTCCGGCATAAACGCACAGACAGGATATTCCGACAGAATAATAAAGAACAGTATAATAAATAATGGAACCAGGTCCGGTGTAAAACACACAGACAGGATGTTCCAACAGAATAATAATAAAAACGGAACCAGGTCCGGTGTAAAACACACAGACAGGATGTTCCAACAGAATAATAGAAGAATGTCACCAAGTATAGGGTAGATCCGCGTATACAGGTTATTCCAACAGAATAATAAGAAATGGAATAACAGAAATTCTCTTCTAAAATACGAAAGAATAATATCCCTTACCGTTTTAAAGAAGAGCTGAAATAAGGAAGTAGTTAAGTAGCAGAATACTCTTCTTCTCTCTCTCTCTATAGTTTCTCTCTATAGTTTCTCTCTCTAGAGTTCAGTGAATTCGTAAGAAAATAATGAATGAATGAGCTTCTATTTATAGGGAAATGGAATGCATAGTAACTAATCCATGAACGGTCCAGATTGATTTACTTTAATCTGACGGTCCATATTTAAAGAAAAATCTTTTAAATAAAATATAATATATTCTATTTATATAAAAAGATTTTTACTATGCAAATACTATGCAACACTATGCAAAGTACTATGCAACACTATGCATAATAAAATATAATATATTTTATTTATAGAATAACTTTAATAAAGTATTCTGTTTTATATAAAAAGATGTTTCTGTTTTATTACGTTAATAATACGAATAAAACAAAACGTCATTATCGTTATAATAACTCATATTATTAATCAACAATAATTGAATCAAACTGAGCGACTTCTCACATAAATATCAATAATCAATACCGTGTGCTACTATGCAACAATGCGTATTACTGTACTTTTACTACCGAGTAGTTCAATAGTATCAACGGTAAAACTTCTGCCGTTATTTTCATAAAGTATTTTTGTCGTTTTCTCAATCCGACAATAATTTCGTTGTGGGGTCCACCAATGATTGTACCGTCGTACGGATATTCCCCGATAAAAAGAATATTCCCCGACCAATTGAATATAATATGACAACTTGCATACTTTGCAAAATTTATAAATACCACCCATAACTATTTTATCAAATCCACACCATAATATAAAAAAAAAATTATTTCGAGAAAAATTAAATATTTATTCATAAAATCTGGGGTCTCACAATCTCCCCTCCTTATGGAATTTCGCCCTCGAAATTTACGTACGTACTTGGTATGCCGAACATGTGAGAATACCTTGACTTCACTTCAAATTCTAACTCTTGAGGTATAACCTTTAAGCATCGAATATGATCCTTCTTATCCAAGATGTTAATACGTATCTCCTCATACGTTAAATCTTTCGCTATCTCGTCCTGTTCTAAATTAATAATGTGGTTCGGGTTGTCCACATATTTACGTAACATCGATACGTAAAAAAAATGTTCTGAACACGCAACATACTTGGCGGTAAAATGAGTTTATAGGCCACAGTTCCTACTTCATCGAGGATTTCAAATGGGCCAATTAAATCGAGAGTTGAGATTTCCTCTCTTCGTCGATTCTTGCTTCTAGAATAACGCCCTCTTGAACCTTTTTCTTCATATTTATCATCTCTGAGTATGTAGCTTGAGCGGCTTTAACTTTATCGATTAAAGTCGATTTTAATCGTATATTCGTTATCTTCACGTGGGTTCGTATATTTGCACTTGTAACCGTATACGATCTTCTACACAACGCGTCAGCTACCACGTTCGCTTTTCCACGATGTTATTGAATGGTACGATCGTAATCTTCAACAGCTCGAGCCAATGTCTTTGGCGCATAATACGTTCGTTTTAGTTGAAGAAATATATGAGGGTTTAAGAAATGGATTTTGTACTGGGGTCAATACAAAATTCAATTTTACGCTCTGGGGTAGGCTAAGAAGTCTTCAAGAATACGTCAAGAAATTTATTAACAATAGAAATATCGTTTAAAACTGTGACCCTCATCCAAGACTTGGATAACACGTCACATTGATACCTATCAACTTGTCATCGTCATTTACAACGTCTCCTACGGAAAGTCTAGCTTCGGTGCATTCCACACCAGGAAGTCAACAACGAAAGGAACGGGGATTTTTACTTATGGCTTGATATGACAATGATTGCCTTTAGTGATTTGGTTACTTGAATTCGCATAATAGGTTGGTTAGGAATATGAAAGCTAACAACCTTACGAAAAGCATGATGAGCAGTTAACCAATCGTTTCCAAAAATCACATCAATGCAAGTATTTTCAAAGAGATAAGATCAACAGGTAACGTGAACGTGTTGATTTGAACAAGATTTATAAATAGTGGAGGTAACAAAGGTTTCTCCCAACGGAATTTCAACAGATAAATCAAAGTCTAACTTCTCCGGAGTTAAGTTCAAACAATGAACACAACTAGGTGAAATAAAAGAGTGAGTAGAACCGGTATCTAACACGGTATAGACTTCGCAAGAGTTTATGACTAACATACCCGTGATAATTTTATTCAGGTTCCTCGTCACGAAAAAAAAAACGCTCTCTCTTAAACTACTGGCTTTGGCTTTTCTGGGACGGTCTTTGGTGCCTCCATCCTATCTGAACTTATCTTCGGTGAACGACAAAATCGAGCTAAGTGACCTTCTCTTCCACAATTATAGCATGCTTTGGATGGCATCGCGCAGTTTGGACTGATGTGTCCCTCCCCTCCGCATTTGAAGCATATGATAGGTGGTCGTTCTCCTTCCTTAACAACGGGTGCTGGTGCTGACGTCTTTCCATCATTGTTGAATTTTCTCTTCTTGAAATGTCCATTCTTATTGTTTTGACCATGATTACCATTGAAGTGGTTACCATTTCTGGCATGTTGATTCCCTCCATGCTTATTGTCACCGCTTTGATGACTGTTATCACCAGTATTATCATTTTTCCTGCTGCTCTCTTTTGGTTGCGTTGACTCGTTATCGCGTTCTACTAATTGAGCCCTATTTACAACATCTGAATACAGACACAGTTTATGAGAAATAAGATATTGACGTATCTCCGGTTTCAAACCTCTTAAAAACATCCGCGTCATTCTCTCTTCATTATCCACCAAGTGGGATGCAAATCGGGACAACTCGGCAAACTTGGCTTCGTACTGCGACACGGTCATGTTGTTTTGCTCCAACTTGATAAATTCCACCTCCTTCATGTGACGAATACTTTCGGGAAAGTACTTGTCATTGAACAGTTCTTGGAACTTCTCCCAAGACATCTTGAGTGCGTCAGGCTGGGTACGTTTTACAGATTCCCACCAGTAATCTGCCTCTTCACGCAACATAAAGGTGGCAAAGGGAACCTTTTGCTCCTCGGAGCATCCCAAGACATCAAATATCTTGGTGATTTGCTTTAACCACGTCTCCGCCTTAAGTGGTTCTGGCTTTTCCAA
Source organism: Panax notoginseng (assembly GCA_016801055.1). Taxonomy (NCBI): domain Eukaryota; kingdom Viridiplantae; phylum Streptophyta; class Magnoliopsida; order Apiales; family Araliaceae; genus Panax; species Panax notoginseng. The sequence continues at coordinate 226,359,866 of CM029015.1, read as the reverse complement.
AAACTCCGGTGGTCCTAGCTCCCTGAATTGCTTAGCGGTGACCAACCGTGGGTTGTCATTGTTTCCTCCTTCATTTTGGATAGGAGCCGCTCTCGCCCGTTGTTGCATGAATTGCTCCTTGAACTGCTTAGCGGTGACCGTCCGAGAGTTATTTTGTTGTTGCATGAATCGCATAAAGTCTCTGATCATCCCATCATTCACCATTTCATCGGTGTTATTATTTTCATGAGGATTATTGTCCTCTGGTTGCACATTACCCTGAGCATTGATCATTGGTGATTCAATGGTCTCATGTGCTTCATTGTTTATCTCAACATTTTCGGATGTCATTTGCAAATACTGCAACAAAACAAGGGTTAATTAACATATAACATATTATCCATATACTTTGACCGACCAATTAAATACCAAATAAACTTAGGTAGGTCATACTAGCGAAGGAATTCCCCGTCTCTCCCCTCCTAGTTCTATTTTCACATCCTAGCCAGGGATCATATCCCTAAGCTCTGATACCAACTGTGACGCCCCCAAAATTAGGTATACATCACCCATCTTGGGTCGTCAGATACAAAGTACAGAATACAAATACAACTTACTAATACAACTGTCGTGTACAATACGACAAAACATAAACTGTGAGTTTGAATACAAATATTATCTTCTAGAGAGTATTCATACTCAAAAGGAGTCCTCATTACATTTATTAACACACCATTACATAGAATAGTGAGGACTACTAACTAATACTATCATTCGGACCATCACTCCGTTCCCCGACTTGCCCCAGCTACATTCTCATTTCCTGAAGAGAATAGTGAAAGAAAGGGTGAGCTCAACTAGCCCAGTAAGAAATATTATGACTAAGATAATGCAGAATATATTATCATTAGCCTTCAACAATGTTAAACTGATAAAATATAATAGACATCAAGTTTAACTGCAGCGGAACAAGCAATCCATTAAAAGAGTCAAGTAGAAAATAAACTCTACTATCTTTTATGATTTAAAAAGTTTTTCAACACTGTGATCGCTGAGACTCAGCTTAATAAAATAATTCACATCATCGAATCACCCCTGCACTACGGCCAAGGATATTCGTATACTCATTAATGGTCATGATCATGCCAACAACTGTCCATCAATGCACTACGGGCCAATGAGGACTTTTACCACATCATTTGTAACATTACGGTCATGATTATACCGAATGATCCCTGGTCATAATCATACCAAGTCCACCTATGCACTACAGGCCACAGATGACTTTCAATATTTTATAAACATGAGGATGATGACAATAATATAAGAATTCAATAAAACAAGTTCAAGAATTAATTTATCCAGGAATTAACAACGTCCAAATTGTCAACATGATACAGCTTTGTTGAGTAAAATTCAAGAATGATCAGGAGAATATTTTCATGAATAGATACTAGATGAAGCGCAAATATCAAGGATATTCCACTAATTTCATGGAGTATAGAAGTCAAAACTTAACCAACTGAGTACAATAAAGAATAGAATAACAAAAGAAATCACCATGCATGCGATAGACCGCACAGACAGGTTATTCCAACAGAATAATAAATAATGGAACCAGGTCCGGCGTAAACGCACAGACAGGATATTCCGACAGAATAATAAATAATGGAACCAGGTCCGGCGTAAACGCACAGACAGGATATTCCGAGAGAATAATAAAGAACAGTATAATAAATAATGGAACCAGGTCCGGTGTAAAACACACAGACAGGATGTTCCAACAGAATAATAATAAAAACGGAACCAGGTCCGGTGTAAAACACACAGACAGGATGTTCCAACAGAATAATAGAAGAATGTCACCAAGTATAGGGTAGATCCGCGTATACAGGTTATTCCAACAGAATAATAAGAAATGGAATAACAAAAATTCTCTTCTTGAATACGAAAGAATAATATCCCTTACCGTTTTAAAGAAGAGCTGAAATAAGGAAGTAGTTAAGTAGCAGAATACTCTTCTTCTCTCTCTCTATAGTTTCTCCCTATAGTTTCTCTCTCTAGAGTTCAGTGAATTCGTAAAAAAATAATGAAGGAATGAGCTTCTATTTATAGGGAAATGGAATGCATAGTAACTAATCCATGAACGGTCCAGATTGATTTACTTTAATCTGACGGTCCATATTTAAAGAAAAATCTTTTAAATAAAATATAATATATTCTATTTATATAAAAAGATTTTTACTATGCAAACACTATGCAACACTATGCAAAATACTATGCAACACTATGCATAATAAAATATAATATATTCTATTTATAGAATAACTTTAATAAAGTATTCTGTTTTATATAAAAAGATGTTTCTGTTTTATTACGTTAATAATACGAATAAAACAAAACGTCATTATCGTTATAATAACTCATATTATTAATCAACAATAATTGAATCAAACTGAGCGACTTCTCACATTAATATCAATAATCAATACCGTGTGCTACTATGCAACAACGCGTATTACTGTACTTTTACTACCGAGTAGTTCAACAGTATCAACGGTAAAACTTTCGCCGTTATTTTCATAAAGTATTTTTGTCGTTTTTTCAATCCGACAATAATTCCGTTGTGGGGTCCACCAATGATTGTACCGTCGTACGGATATTCCCCGACAAAAAGAATATTCCCCGACCAATTGAATATAATATGACAACTTGCATACTTTGCAAAATTTATAAATACCACCCATAACTATTTTATCAAATCCACACCATAATATAAAAAAAAAATTATTTCGAGAAAAATTAAAGGACCCGAAATCTCCTCCATGCCTGACTGGAGCTGTGACGCCCCTAAAATTAGGTATACATCACCCATCTTGGGTCGTCAGATACATGGTACAGAATACAAATATAACTTACTAATACAACTGTCGTGTACAATACGACAAAACATAACTGTGAGTTTGAATACAATTATTGTCTACTAGAGACTATACAAACTCAAAAGGAGTCCTCATTACAATTATTGTCACACTATTTAACAGAATAGTGAGGACTACTAATACTATCATCTGGTCCATCACTCCGTTCCCTGACTCGTCCCAGCTATATTCTCATTTCCTGAAGAGAACAGTGAAAGAAAGGGTGAGCTCAACTAGCCCAGTAAGAAATATTATGACTAAGATAATGCAGAATAAATTATCATTAGCCTTCAACAGTGTTAAACTGATAAAATATAATGAACATCAAGTTTAACTGCAGCGGAACAAGCAATCCATTAAAAGAGTCAAGTAGAGAATAAAATCTACTATCTTCTATGATTTAAAAGGTTTTTCAACACTGTTATCGCTGGGACTCAGCTTAACAAAATAATCCACATCATCGAATCACCCCTGCACTACGGTCAAGGATATTTTTTAGTATCACGACCACAATTATCCATGCACTACGGGCCATGAATATTTGTGTATTCATTAATGGTCATGATCATGCCAACAACTGTCCCTCAATGCAATACGGGCCAATGAGGACTTTTACCACATCATTTGCAATATTACGGTCATGATTATACCGAATAATCCCTGGTCATAATCATACCAAGTCCATCTATACACTATATGCCACAGATGACTTTCAACATTTTATAAACATGAGGATGATGACAATGATATAAGAATTCAATAAAACAAGTTCAAGAATTAATTTATCCAGGAACTGATAACGTCCAAATTGTCAACATGATACTGCTTTGTGGAGTAAAATTCAAGAATGCTTAGAATAATATTTTCATGAAAAGATACTGGATGAAACGCAATTATCAAGGATATTTCACTAATTTTATGGAGTATAGAAGTTAAAACTTAACCAACCGAGTATAATAAAGAATGGAATAACAAAAGAAATCACTCGGCATGCGATAGACCGCACAGACAGGATATTTAGACAGAATAATAAATAATGGAACCAGGTCCGGCGTAAACGCACAGGCATGATATTTTGACAGAATAATAAATAATGGAACCAGGTCCGGTGTAAAACACACAGACAGGATATTCCAACAGAATAATAACAAGACGGAACCAGGTCCGGTGTAAAACACACAGACAGGATGTTCTAACAGAATAATAGAAGAATGTCACCAAGTATAGGGTAGACCGCGTATACAGGTTATTCCAACAGAATAATAAGAAATGGAATAACAAAAGTTCTCTTCATGAATAAGAAAGAATAACACCCCTTACCATTTTAAAGAAGAACTGAAATAAGGAAGTAGTTAAGTAGCAGAATACTTTTCTTCTCTCTTTCTATAGTTTCTCTCTCTAGAGTTTAGTGAATTCGTAAGAAATAATGAAGGAATGAGCTGCTATTTATAGAAAAATAGAATGCATAGTAACTAATCCATGAACGGTCCAGATTGATTACTTTAATCTGACGGTCCATATTTAAAGAAAAATCTTTTAAATAAAATGTAAGACCCCAGCTTATTAATGAATAAAATTAAATTTTCTCTAAATATTATTGTGAATAATAAGGGGTTAATTTGATATAATACTTTGGTTATGGGTGAAATGTGCAAATTTTGCAAAATAAGCAAGTGGTTATAAAATATTCTTTTTGTCGGGATTCGTACGACGGCGCAGTCATTTGTGGGCCCCATAACAGAATAACTGTCGGATGAAGAAAATGACAAGTTTGAGTTTTTATAAATAACGGCGTAGTTGTTACCGTTAACACTGTTGGAATACCCGGTGGTTAAACTACAGGAGTTGTTGGACATCGATTTTATTCATCGTAGTACATCTCCTTGGGGTGCTCCTGTGTTATTCGTAAAGAAGAAAAACGGGAGTATGCGACTTTGTATCGACTATCAAGAATTGAATCATGTCACTATCAAGAATAGGTATCCGTTACCTCGCATTGATGACCTGTTTGACCAGTTGCAAGGAGCACAATTCTTTTCAAAGATTGATCTTCGTTCTGGATATCATCAGCTGAAGATTAAAACTGAGGATATTCCAAAGACTGCCTTCAGAACTCGGTACGGGCATTATGAATTCTTAGTCATGTCTTTTAGATTGACTAATGCTCCTACTGCCTTCATGGATATGATGAACCGTGTACTCAAAGAATATTTAGATCAGTTCGTTGTTGTCTTTATTGATGACATCCTCATCTATTCCAAAAGCCGTGAAGATCATGAGCGCCATTTGAAGCTGATATTGCAAAGGCTTCGTTAAAACAAGCTATATGCCAAACTGAAGAAATGCGAGTTCTGGCTTGAGGAAGTAGCATTCCTTGGGCACGTGGTGTCAAAACATGGAGTATCTGTCGACCCGGCGAAGATTGAAGCCATACAAAGTTGGAAGCAACCGAAGTCGGTAACCGAAGTACGTAGCTTTTTGGGCTTAGCTGGTTATTATCGGAGATTTATGGAAGAATTTTCTCGAATCGCTACTCCGTTAACTCAGCTGACTCGGAAAGATACAAAATTCGTATGGAGTGAGGAATGCGAGAAGAGTTTCCAAGAACTCAAGAGGAGACTCATTTCGGCACCTGTTCTGACAATACCATCTTGTTCGGATGGATTTGTTATCTACAGCAATGCTTCAGGCAAAGGGTTAGGATGTGTTCTCATGCAATATGGGAAAGTCATAGCCTATGCCTCGCGACAACTCAAAGAATATGAGAGGAATTATCCTACTCATGATTTGGAGTTGGCAACAGTCGTTTTCGCGTTGAAGATCTGGAGACACTACCTGTATGGGGAGAAAGTGGAGATCTATACAGATCATAAAAGCCTCAAATATTTCTTCACCCAAAAGGAACTCAACATGCGGCAGCGACGTTGGCTCGAACTGTTGAAAGATTACGATCATACCATCCAATATCATCTTGGAAAAGCAAACGTAGTAGCTGACGCATTGAGTAGAAGATCATATGCGGGTACGAGTGCAATGTTGTTAACACAAAGGCCCATTTTGTATGACTTGCAAAGGATGAAGATAGAGATGAAGGCTCCAAGTACCCACATGATGATATCAAATATACGAGTAGAACCGACTTTAATCAATAAAGTTAAAGCTGCTCAAGCTACGGACATAGAGCTGATGTGTATGAAGAAGAAAGTGCAAGAAGGTGCTATTCCAGAAGCAAGAATCGATGAAGAAGGAATACTTCGAGTCAACTCCAGACTTTGTGTTTCTAACGATTTTGACTTGAAGCATAGAATAATGATGGAGGCACACAACACACCATTTGCAATCCATCTTGGGAGTACCAAAATATATCACGATCTTCGACATACATTTTGGTGGAGCAATATGAAAAGAGAGATCGCGGAGTTTATCTCGAGGTGTTTATCTTGTCAACGTGTAAAGGCGGAGCATCAAGTGCCAAAGGGTCCATTGCAACCACTTGAGATCCCGAAATGGAAGTGGGAACACATTACCATGGATTTCGTTACAAGTCTTCCCAAGGTTTCTCAAGGCATAGATGCGATTTGGGTTATTGTTGATAGATTAACCAAGTCTGCTCATTTCTTGCCGATACGTGAGACTTATTCCCTTGAACGTCTTGCTAGTATGTACGTGAACGAGATTGTGAGATTGCATGGCATGCCAGTATCCATAGTTTCGGATCGTGACCCAAGATTCACTTCACGATTTTGGGCAAAGTCGGTAACTGACGTATAGGAATTAATGATACGTGATTTTAGCAATGTAATATTGTGTTGTGTTATTTTTGTAATTATTTTATGTGTATTTTATTTTTGTAATTATTTTCTAATTGTTGTATATTAGTGTTAAGGACCCTTCCTTTTTTGGGACATGATTTACAAATTTATCAAAATGCACATACCCAACTGTGTGCCAGTTTTATGATTTTGGACCTCCCTTATTCCCAAACTAGCTAGGAGAAAAACTTAGGCCTATAGTGTGACGCCCCCAAAATAGGTATACAACACCGATTCTGAGTCGTCAAAATACATGGTACAGATACAACTACAACTTTTTTAATACAACATAAAAACTGTGAGTTTAAATATAAATATTATCATCTAGACAATATCCACACTCAAATAAGTTCTCATTACAATTATTGATACATTATTATACAAAAATGGTGAGGACCACTAAAACGAATTTCTAGAACCTTCATTCCATACCCCGACTAGTACTCGCTACATTCTCGCCTCCTTAGAAGAAAAATGGAACAAAAGGAAAAGGGTGAGCTCAACTAGCCCAGTAAAGAACATTATGACTAAAATAATATAGAACAAATTATCGTTAGTCCTCAACAGGAAAAAATCTAATAGAATACAATAGACAACAAGTTTTAAATCAATATTCGCAGCGGAAAACAATAATTCATAGAAGAGTTACGTAGAGAATGAAATCTACTATTATCTATGAATTTAAAAGTCCATCATTAACATTTTATCCCTGTAACATCAATCAATATTCATCTTTGCACTACATGCCAAAGATATTCATCAGTTGGTCATGTTCATCTAAACACATGTTCATCTTTGCACTACGGGCCAAAGATATTCATCAGAAATCATTCATCTTTGCACTACAGGCCAAAGATATTCAGTTATATCATCATTTAGGACTGAGGATGATGAAAAATATTTTAAAGAAAACGAATCCAGTGAAACAAAAGAATAAATATTAAGAATTCGTAATTCAGCTATTCCATGTCCAAAAATACCTCATAAATAATCATAGTGGAGTAAAATTCAAGAATGATCAAAACATGGATACAATCAAAGCTAGTATCCAGGATAGATATTTTGGACGAAAAGAAGAAAATTTTATTTTTCGGAGAATAGTGCCGTATACGTGAATAGTAACTCCGACATGAAAAGTTCTAAATTTGATAAAAAAATTCAACCAATATTTCGGAATAATGATATTGAAGAAATAATATCATTTTCAAATAAAATAATCTCCCTTACCTCGTAAAGACAGTACTTCTAGTTGAAATGTAAGACCCCAACTTATTAATGAATAAAATCAAATTTTCTCTAAATATTATTGTGAATAATAAGGGGTTAATTTGATATAATACTTTGGTTATGGGTGAAATGTGCAAATTTTACAAAATAAGCAAGTGGTTATAAAATATTCATTTTGTCGGGGAATATTCGTTTGGTCGTAGAATATTCTTGCTGTCGGGGAATATTCGTACGACGGCGCAGCCTTGTGTGGGCCCCATAACGGAAAGCGATTGGATGAAGAAAACGACAAGTATACGTTATTTATAAATAACGGCGTAGTTGTTACCGTTAATACTGTTGGAATACCCGGTGGTTAAAATACAGTAGCACACGGTATTGCACCAATTATTGATTCTTACGTAAGTAGGCACTATTCAATAATTGTTACAGTAGTTATTATTTAATATTTTATTTTATTGATTCAATAATTGTTGCGTTGATATTTTATATTATTGTTGTTTCAATAATTGTTGCTGCACAGTATTTTCCTTTATCAGATCAATAATTCATATTATTTGAATAATATTATTAGATAACATTATTGGCAATGTCTAGAAAGTTCTGTCTAAGGAGAGGTTTGGTCATCTAATTGCGCGCCAGTATGGAGAAATCCTTATTGAAAAGCCCCCTCTTTCCTGGGAACGGTCTGGTTGTCATAAATGTGATTCTGTAATATTATTTGTGAATAATTAATTATTGATTCATATGATAAGGAAATATTTATTTTATGTGGATATAAATGAGGGATATATTTTTGTGGTTAAAATGAAGGAGTTAATGTTGAGGTGTTTTATCAGTATTTTTATCGGAATGGAGGTATTAAAAAATCAGGGTTTTTGAGATATTTTGCGGGGGTTATAATTTTTAATCCGACCGTTGGATCGTGGTAATTTTTGGATATGTTATACATATATAAGTTGAGTATATGTCCACAAATTTTGAACCGTTAAAAATGAACGTATGATTTATTATAAATTTTACGAGATGACTGGTTCAGAAATTGTTGAATTTTCGGAGTTTATCATTTTGATGGAAAATTCTAGAATTGGTGGGCCCTACTTGTAGTTGGTGAAGAAATGTGCTGAATTATATTTCAAATGTGGTGGGTGGGAATAGTAGCAGGTAAAGCCATCAGGTTGCAGGTCAAACCTACTAAAATTTTCCTATAAATAGAGGGCTAAGTTAGAATTGAAAATCACACCAGAAACAAGTTTTCTCTCTTTCTCTCTCTAGATTATTGAGTGTATTTTGTGAGTATTTAGATACTTTGAGAGTTTCTATTCATCAGAGCAAGTTTCTTTCAGCCTTATACCGGTATTTCGACCAGAAGTACTGATATCTTGAGGTAAGGGATATTATTTTCTTCTTAAATGATATTATTTTCTTCAATATCATTATGCTGAAATATTGATATGAGTTTTTATCAAATTTAGAACTTTTTGTGCCGGGGTTACTATTCACGTATACGGCACTATTCACGTATACGACACTATTCACGAATACGGCACTATTCACCGAAAAATAAAATTTTTCCTTTTTGTCCAAGATGTCTATTATGGTTACTATCTTTGATTGTATCCATGTTTTGATCTTTATTTTTGAATTCTGCTTCACAATTGATTATTATGAAGTATTATTGATCTTGAATAAACTGTTATACGAATCCCTACTATTTGTCCTTCTGTCTCATTGGATTCGTTCTCTTTAAGATATTTTTCATCATCCTCAGTCCTAAATGATGATATTACTGAATATCTTTGGCCTGTAGTGCAAAGATGTATGATTACTTGATGAATATCTTTGGCCTGTAGTGCAAAGATGAACAGGTGTTGAGATGAACATGACTGACAGGTGATACAAATGAATATCTTTGGCCTGTAGTGCAAAGATGAATATTTGGATAAAGATGATTATTAATTGATGTTACAGGGATAAAATATTGATGATGGACTTTTAAATCTTAGAAGATAGTAGAATTCATTCTCTACTTGACTCTTCTAATGGTTTGCTGTTTCCGCTGCAGTTGTTGATCTAAAACTTGTTGTCGATTATATTCTATCAGATTTTTCCCTGTTGAAGACTAACGATAATTTGTTGTATATTATCTTAGTCATAATATTCTTTACTGGGCTAGTTGAGCTCACCCTTTTCCTTTTTGTTCCATTTTTCTTCTCAGGAGGTGAGAACATAGCAGGATCTAGTCGGGGTATGGAGTGATGGTTCTAGAAAGATGTTTTAGCAGTCCTCACTATTTCTGTAAAATAGTGTTTGAATAATTGTAATGAGGATTTATTTGAGTGTGGATATTGTCTAGAAGACAATATTTGTATTTAAACTCACAGTATGTGTTGTCGTATTTTGCACGACAATTGTATTATTGAAGTTGTAGTTTGCTTTCTGTACCATGTATTTGGCGACTCAGAATGGGTGTTGTATACCTATTTTGGGGGCGTCACAGTTGGTATCAGAGCTTAGGGATATGATCCCTGGCTGAGATGTGAGACAAGAACTAGGAGGGGAGAGACGGGGAATTCCTTCACTAGTATGACTTGACTAAGTTTATTTGGTGTTTATTTGGTCGGTCAGAGTATAGGGATAATATATGACATGACTATTAACCCTTGTTTTATGGCAGTATTTAAGAATGGCAGCTGAGAACGTTAATAATGGAGTAAATCAGACCGTGGAGACACCTTTGATCACCACCCAGGGGAACGTGCAACAGGAAGGCAATATTCCTCCTGTAAACAACGTTACCGAGCAAACGATGAATGATGGAATGTTTAGGAGCTTTTTGCAGTTCATGCAAAATCAGACGAGGGAGACTCGTGTGCAGAATACGGGTGGAAATGATAACGCGCGGTTTGTCACAGCTAAGCAGTTCAAAGAATTGGGACCACCAGAATTTAAGGGAAAGCCGGATCCGATCATGGCGGAAACGTGGGTCAAGCAAATTACCAAGATATTCGATGTCTTGGGATGCACGGAGGAACAGAAGGTTCCATTCGCCACCTTTATGTTCCGCGGTGAGGCAGACTACTGGTGGGAGTCTGTGAAGCGTACCCAGCCTGACGCACTCAACATGTCCTGGGAAACATTTCAAAAACTGTTCAATGACAAGTACTTTCCTGAAAGTATTCGTCATATGAAGGAGGTAGAGTTTATCAGACTGGAACAAAACAACATGACGGTGTCCCAGTACGAGGCGAAGTTTGCAGAGTTATCCAGGTTTGCACCTCATTTGGTCGAAAATGAGGAACGAATGACAAGGATGTTTTTGAGAGGTCTAAAACCCGAGATTCGACAATATCTTATCTCTCATAAATTTTCTTTATATTCAGATGTTGTAAATAGGGCTCAATTATTAGAGCGAGATAATGAGTATGTGCAACCGAGGGACCACAACCAGGGTCATACCGGTGGCGGCAGTCATCGAAGCAATGAAAACCAGCAGGGAGGAAAACATTCGGACAAAAGCGGTAACCACTCTGGTGGTAATCGTGGTCGTAATAATAGAAGGAGCGAGTCGGGAGGAGATTTCAAGAAGAGAAGGTACAACAATGATAACGTGAAGACGTCAGCACAAACATCAACTGTTTCTAGGGGAGGAGAACGACCACCGGTCGTATGTTACAAATGTGGGAAAGAGGGACATATCAGCCCAAACTGCCCACAACAATCCAAGGTATGTTATAACTGTGGAAAGGAGGGTCATATAGCTCGAGAGTGTTCTGTAGCAAAACCAAGTTCAGCAGGGATGGTGACTCCAAAAGTTATCCCGAATAAGTCGAAATCAGCGGTTCCTGGAAGGGCGTTTGTCGTTACTGGCCAAAACGCGAGAAACCCGAGCGAGGTGATCACGGGTAAGCTAATCTTGAATTCTTGCGAAGTTTATACTTTACTAGATACCAGTTCTACCCATTCTTTTATCTCTCCTGCTTGTGCTCAACATTTAAACTTGACTCCGGAGAAATTGGACTTTAACTTATCTGTTGAAACTCCGTTGGGTGAAACCTTCGTTACATCTACAGTTTATAAATCTTGCATGATCCAAGTTGGCACTATCACATTACCTGTTGATCTTATCTCTTTAAAGATACTTGCTTTTGATGTGATTTTAGGAATTGATTGGTTAACCACTCATCATGCTAAAATTGATTGTTTTCGTAAGGTTGTTAGTTTTCATATTCCTAACCAACCTGTCATACGAATTCAAACTACTAAACCACTAAAATCAGTCACTGTCATATCGAGCCACAAAGCTATTCGTTTATTGAAAAACGGATGTCAAGCTTTCTTAGCCCATGTAATGGATTTGAACAAAGACAAGTCAGATTTGAATAATATTTCTATTGTTAGAGAATTTCCCGATGTATTTCCTGAAGAACTTCCTGGTCTACCTCCAGAACGTGAAGTTGAATTCTTTATTGACCTTGAACTCGGTACAAAGCCCATTTCTAAAACTCCATATCGAATGGCTCCTATTGAACTTCAGGAGTTAAAAGTCCAACTACAGGAGTTGTTGGACATCGGTTTTATTCGTCCTAGTACGTCTCCTTGGGGTGCTCCTGTTTTATTCGTAAAGAAAAAAGACGGGAGTATGCGACTTTGTATCGACTATCGAGAATTGAATCATGTCACTATCAAGAATAGGTATCCGCTACCTCGCATTGATGACCTGTTCGACCAGTTACAAGGAAAACAATTCTTTTCAAAGATCGACTTTCGTTCTGGATATCATCAGCTGAAGATTAAAACTGAGGATATTCCAAAGACTGCCTTCAGAACTCGGTACGGGCATTATGAATTCTTAGTAATGTCTTTTGGACTGACTAATGCTCCTGCTGCCTTCATGGATATGATGAACCGTGTATTCAAAGAATATTTGGATCAGTTCGTTGTTGTCTTTATTGATGACATCCTCATCTATTCCAAAAGCCGTGAAGATCATGAGCGCCATTTGAAGCTGGTACTGCAAAGGCTTCGTGAAAATAAGCTATATGCCAAATTGAAGAAATGCGAGTTCTGGCTTGAGGAAGTAGCATTCCTTGGGCACGTGGTGTCAAAACATGGAGTATCTGTCGACCCGGCGAAGATTGAAGCCATACAAAGTTGGGAGCAACCGAAGTCGGTAACCGAAGTACGTAGCTTTCTAGGCTTAGCTGGTTATTATCGGAGATTTGTGGAAGGATTTTCTCGAATCGCTACTCCGTTAACTCAGCTGACTCGGAAAGATACAAAATTCGTATGGAGTGAGGAATGCGAGAAGAGTTTCCAAGAACTCAAGAGGAGACTCATTTCGGCACCTGTTCTGACAATACCATCTGGTTCGGATGGATTTGTTATCTACAGCGATGCTTCAGGCAAAGGGTTAGGATGTGTTCTCATGCAACATGGGAAAGTCATAGCCTATGCCTCACGACAACTCAAAGAATATGAGAGGAATTATCCTACTCATGATTTGGAGTTGGCAGCAGTCGTTTTTGCGTTGAAGATCTGGAGACACTACCTGTATGGGGAGAAAGTGGAGATCTATACAGATCATAAAAGCCTCAAATATTTCTTCACCCAAAAGGAACTCAACATGCGGCAGCGACGTTGGCTCGAGCTGTTGAAAGATTACGATCATACCATCCAATATCATCCTGGAAAAGCAAACGTAGTAGCTGACGCATTGAGTAGAAGATCATATGCGGGTACGAGTGCAATATTGTTAACACAAAGGCCCATTTTGTATGACTTACAAAGGATGGAGATAGAGATGAAGGCTCCAAGTACCCACATGATGATATCAAATATACGAGTAGAACCGACTTTAATCGATAAAGTTAAAGCTGCTCAAGCTACGGACATGGAGCTGATGCGTATGAAGAAGAAAGTGCAAGAAGGTGCTATTCCAGAAGCAAGAATCGATGAAGAAGGAATACTTCGAGTCAACTCCAGACTTTGTGTTCCTAACGATTTTGACTTGAAGCATAGAATAATGATGGAGGCACACAACACACCGTTTGCAATCCATCTGGGAGTACCAAAATGTATCACGATCTTCGACATACATTTTGGTGGAGCAATATGAAAAGAGAGATCGCGGAGTTTATCTCGAGGTGTTTAACTTGTCAACGTGTAAAGGCGGAGCATCAAGTGCCAAAGGGTCCATTGCAACCACTTGAGATCCCGAAATGGAAGTGGGAACACATTACTATGGATTTTGTTACGGGTCTTCCCAAGGTTTCTCAAGGCATAGATGCGATTTGGGTTATTGTTGATAGATTAACCAAGTCCGCTCATTTCTTGCCGATACGTGAGACTTATTCCCTTGAACGTCTTGCTAGTATGTACGTGAACGAGATTGTGAGATTGCATGGCATGCCAGTATCCATAGTTTCGGATCGTGACCCAAGATTCACTTCACGATTTTGGGTTAGCTTGCAGAAAGCTATGGGCACGGATTTACGATTCAGTTCGGCATACCATCCTCAAACGGACGGACAATCAGAGAGGACTATTCAAACTCTTGAAGATCTATTAAGACTTTGTGTCCTAGATCTCAAAGGAAGTTGGGATAAGTACCTACCATTGGTGGAATTCTCCTACAACAACAGTTATCAGGCGAGCATAGGTGTGGCTCCATTCGAGGCGTTGTATGGAAGAAAATGTCATTCTCCAGTATGTTGGGACGAGGTGGGTGAAGCAACATTGTTGGGACCAGAGTTGGTACGCATTACTACAGAGAAGATCCAAACGATTCGACAACGTATACAAACGGCACAGGATCGACAGAAGAGTTATGCGGATCTTCATCGGAAGGACGTGGAATTTAATATTGGGGATCATGTATTATTACGTGTTGCACCATGGAAGGGAGTTACAAGATTTGGGAAGAGAAGAAAGCTCAATCCAAGATTTGTTGGTCCATTTGAGATTCTTGAGCGAATAGGAAATGTGGCATATAGACTCGCATTACCTCCAAGCATGTCTCGTGTTCATAATGTTTTTCACATATCTATGCTTCGTAAATATGTTAAAGACCCGAACCACATTATTGAGTTAGAACCAGACGAGATAGCTGAAGATTTAACGTACGAGGAGGTACCTGTTAAGATCTTGGATAGGAAAGAGCATGTCCTACGCACGAAGGTTATACCACAAGTTAAGGTTTTGTGGAGAAACCATGCTATTGCAGAAATGACCTGGGAGTTGGAATCAGAAATGAAAGCGAGGTATCCTCACCTTTTTGAAACATGAGGTACGTACGTCAATTTCGAGGACGAAATTTCATAAGGAGGGGAGGTTGTAAGACCCCAATTTATTAATGAATAAAATCAAATTTTTTCTAAATATTATTGTGAATAATAAGGGGTTAATTTGATATAATACTTTGGTTATGGGTGAAATGTGCAAATTTTACAAAATAAGCAAGTGGTTATAAAATATTCATTTTGTCGGGAAATATTCGTTTGGTCGTGGAATATTCTTGCTGTCGGGGAATATTCGTACGACGGCGCAGCCTTGTGTGGGCCCCATAACGGAAAGCGATTGGATGAAGAAAACGACAAGTATACGTTATTTATAAATAACGGCGTAGTTGTTACCGTTAATACTGTTGGAATACCCGGTGGTTAAAATACAGTAGCACACGGTATTGCACCAATTATTGATTCTTACGTAAGAAGGCACTACTCAATAATTGTTACAGTAGTTATTGTTCAATATTTTATTTTATTGATTCAATAATTGTTGCGTTGATATTTTATATTATTGTTGTTTCAATAATTGTTGCTGCACAGTATTTTCCTTTATCAGATCAATAATTCATATTATTTGAATAATATTATTAGATAACATTATTGGCAATGTCTAGAAAGTTCTGTCTAAGGAGAGGTTTGGTCATCTAATTGCGCGCCAGTATGGAGAAATCCTTATTGGAAAGCCCCCTCTTTCCTGGGAACGGCCTGGTTGTCATAAATGTGATTCTGTAATATTATTTGTGAATAATTAATTATTGATTCATATGATAAGGAAATATTTATTTTATGTGGATATAAATGAGGGATATATTTTTGTGGTTAAAAATGAAGGAGTTAATGTTGAGGTGTTTTATCAGTATTTTTATCGGAATGGAGGTATTAAAAAATCAGGATTTTTGAGATATTTTGCGGGGGTTATAATTTTTAATCCGACCGTTGGATCGTGGTAATTTTTGGATATGTTATACATATATAAGTTGAGTATATGTCCACAAATTTTGAACCGTTAAAAATGAACGTATGATTTATTATGAATTTTACGAGATGACTGGTTCAGAAATTGTTGAATTTTCGGAGTTTATCATTTTGATGGAAAATTCTAGAATTGGTGGGCCCTACTTGTGGTTGGTGAAGAAATGTGCTGAATTATATTTCAAATGTGGTGGGTGGGAATAGTAGCAGGTAAAGCCATCAGGTTGCAGGTCAAACCTACTAAAATTTTCCTATAAATAGAGGGCTAAGTTAGAATTGAAAATCACACCAGAAACAAGTTTTCTCTCTTTCTCTCTCTAGATTATTGAGTGTATTTTGTGAGTATTTAGATACTTTGAGAGTTTCTATTCATCAGAGCAAGTTTCTTTCAGCCTTATACCGGTATTTCGACCAGAAGTACTGATATCTTGAGGTAAGGGATATTATTTTCTTCTTAAATGATATTATTTTCTTCAATATCATTATGCTGAAATAATGATATGAGTTTTTATCAAATTTAGAACTTTTTATGCCGGGGTTACTATTCACGTATACGGCACTATTCACGTATACGGCACTATTCACGAATACGGCACTATTCACCGAAAAATAAAATTTTTCCTTTTTGTTCAAGATGTCTATTATGGTTACTATCTTTGATTGTATCCATGTTTTGATCTTTATTTTTGAATTCTGCTTCACAATTGATTATTATGAAGTATTATTGATCTTGGATAAACTGTTATACGAATCCCTACTATTTGTCCTTCTGTCTCATTGGATTCGTTCTCTTTAAGATATTTTTCATCATCCTCAGTCCTAAATGATGATATTACTGAATATCTTTGGCCTGTAGTGCAAAGTTGTATGATTACTTGATGAATATCTTTGGCCTGTAGTGCAAAGATGAACAGGTGTTGAGATGAACATGACTGACAGGTGATACAAATGAACATCTTTGGCCTGTAGTGCAAAGATGAATATTTGGATAAAGATGATTATTAATTAATGTTACAGGGATAAAATATTGATGATGGACTTTTAAATCTTAGAAGATAGTAGAATTCATTCTCTACTTGACTCTTCTAATGGTTTGCTGTTTCCGCTGCAGTTGTTGATCTAAAATTTGTTGTCGATTATATTCTATCAGATTTTTCCCTGTTGAAGACTAACGATAATTTGTTGTATATTATCTTAGTCATAATATTCTTTACTGGGCTAGTTGAGCTCACCCTTTTCCTTTTTGTTCCATTTTTCTTCTCAGGAGGTGAGAACATAGCAGGATCTAGTCGGGATATGGAGTGATGGTTCTAGAAAGATGTTTTAGCAGTCCTCACTATTTCTGTAAAATAGTATTTGAATAATTGTAATGAGGATTTATTTGAGTGTGGATATTGTCTAGAAGACAATATTTGTATTTAAACTCACAGTATGTGTTGTCGTATTTTGCACGACAATTGTATTATTGAAGTTGTAGTTTGCTTTCTGTACCATGTATTTGGCGACTCAGAATGGGTGTTGTATACCTATTTTGGGGGCGTCACATGAAACACTGGATATAGGCTATGACTTGAACTTGCACCGTATAGCAACACTCAAAGTATTAAAATACTCACAAGAATACGCTCAATATATCGAGAGAGAAAGAAAGAGAAATCTTTAGTTTCTGGTGTGATTTTCAATTCTAACCTAAGCACCCTATTTATAGGAAAATGCTTAGAACACCAAAGCAGAAAATTTAATATAATATATATATATATATATATATATATATATATATATATATATATATATATATATTAAAATTTCCTACGCACACAAATCTAGTCCAACATCAGCCACACACACCTCATCTAAAGAAGAAAAAAACGTTTTTCTTATTAAAAATATTTTAAACTCCAAAAATCAATTATTCAGAAATTTCGGAACTTCAATAATTCATAATAAATAGCCCTTTTGTCAAAAAATTTGAATCTCGCGATTTTTTATAGAAAATTCAATTCTCTACAACTTTGCAGAAGAAAATTTTTCCAAATTCCAAACAGAAATTGACCGAAATTCACAAACGGACGATTTTACAGGCTATAATCAAATTTCAGTAAGAAATGGGCCCACAGACATGTTTAACATGTTTTAAACAACTTTTACAACAAAAATACTCTTTCTCCTCATATACTCATATATCCCACATTCATTGTAAAAATATCATCATTGTTATATTATAATAATATAATAAAATATTATTTTATCAGGAAAGATAAAATATCGATTTTCAACCATTGTCACTTTAAAAAAATTTCTCCATCTATATCCACATAAAATGAATATTTTTCTCATCATATAAATTAATAATTAATTATTCACAAAGAATATTACCGAATCACAATACTAACAACCAGGCAGTTTTCAGGAATGAGGGGGCTTTTCAATAAGAATTTCTCCTTACTGGCGCGCAATTAGGTGACCAAACCTCTCCTTAGACCGAACTTTTTAAACATTGTCAATAATGTTATCTAATAATATTATTCATATAATATGAATTATTGCTCCGATAATGAAAAATACTGTGTAGTGACAATTATTGAAACAACAGTAATATAAAATATCAACGCAGCAATTATTGAATCAATAAAATAAAATACTGAACAGTAATTACTGTAACCATTATTGAGTAGTGCCTTCTTACGTAAGAATCAATTATTGGTGTAATACCGTGTGCTACTGTGAAACAACGCGTATTACTGTGTTTTAACCACCGGGTATTCCAACAGTGTTAACGGTAACAACTACGCCGTTATTTATAAACAACTTATATTTATCGTTTTCTTCATCCAATCGCTTTCCGTTATGGGATCCACAAAAGACTGCGCCGTCGTACGAATATTCCCCGACAGTAAGAATATTCCACGACCAAACAAATATTCCCCGACAACAATTAATATTTTATAACCACTTGCTTGTTTGAAATATTTGCGCATTTTACCCATAACTAATCACATTAATCAAATTAACCCTTACTATTTCAAAATAATAAATAATAAAAAATTAATTTTATTTATAATAAGTTGGAGTCTTACGTATAGTCTTTGATACTAGTGGGCTTATAACAAGTATTTTTATACTAGTGGGCTTATAACAACTACTCCACTATTTTTGATACTTGTCAAACCTTGTTTGTACAAAAATTAAGAATTTTTATAAAAATAGTTATAAGAGTTCGGATCTTAAGCTCACCCATTATTCAACTCACTCGAACTCACCCTCCCTTTAGCGACGGTTCGGTCATACAATCGTCGTCTATATTTTTAGCGACGGACAACATATAGCGTCACTAAAAGTATAGACGACGGTTGTATGACCTAACCGTCGTCTGGTCCGTCGCTAAAGGGAGGTAAACTCGGGTGAGTTAAATAAGGGATGAACTTAAGATCCGGACCGATGATAACCAATAAGTAGTTAACTTTACACTAATGGGCTTGTTTGTTACTGAAAAGAGATTGATGATATATAGGTGGTATGGGGTCAGCTTCCATATAATTGCTGAAATCTATATCTATACAAATAATAAAAATATATATATAGTAAGTTACATATATATCTTACTAATTATATACTATAAGTTGTGAAATTAATAACTACTAAAAATAATTAATAGTTAGCGTTATAGAACCATTTTTTTTATGGTCCTACGAATTTTAATGTTAACACATTATTCTACAAAAAAAAAATCATAATCAATCTATGAAAAAAACCTCTAATTATTTAGTTAAACAATAAATTTTAACTTTAAAAATATGTATTGGATTTTACTTTACTCAATTTTGGACTCTAAATAACTAAATATTAGACGTATAGGAAAAAATATTTTGATTACATAGATAGTAATTAATATTTAAAAAATATATTAAATATTATAAAATATATTAATGATTAAACTTTAGTTATCAATTTTATTTCATATAGGAGACATTTTTAGTTAATTATGTTAAAAACAATATGACTTATATTTTAGTGATTAAACATTAGTTAGTTTTTAAAACTAAAGTCATAATGGCAACCTATTATTCTACAAAAAATTTATTCCTAAATAACTATATATTAACAATTTAAGAAAAATATTATGAGAATATAATAATTAATATTAAAAAGTCTAATATATATTACAAACATATTAATGATTAAACTTTACATACCAATTTCATTTAGTTACCTTTTAAAACGAAAAGCCATGATGGTAATTTAATATTTTTACTACAACTCTATATATTTCATATAAAATTTCTTAAACATCAACTTTAGATTGTTAGGTTCTACTCATTTTTGAAGTCTGAAAAATTATATATAAATTCAAAAGAATGAAAATAAAACTAAATATTAAAATTAAAAACTATTTAAAAATAAGCATTAAACTTCAAATAACATAAAAAGAATCATTCTAATAATAATAATAAGTTAATTTAAAATTCAAAAAATATTTTGTAATCATCATATATATACAATAAATAATAAATAAACAATTTTTTATTAAAAAATAAACACGTGTTTTTGGGGACACTTGGCTAAATATATTTAAAAAACCAAGATACACCAAGTTAGGACTTTGAGAAAGTCTTTGGTTTACTTTTGATCAAGGGGAAATTAAACAATGTAATTTTGAAGACCCGGTAGCTCAAAAATTAGCCCAAGAATTTAATGGAGTAATTTTTTACCAACTCTTGATGGTAATAAATTTTTACATTCCCAAAAAATTAACAGTTCAATTTTTTTAATTATTTTAATGCATCTAAAATTTCACATATAAGGTATTGACTTTCATATGATCACTTTCTTTCGTGTTTGTCACGTAGTAAGTATATGACAAAGAAAGAAAATCATTTTCTTTCAAAAATCATATTGAAATTGGAAAACCTTTGCGCCTTTTTCTCTACAAGTAACTTATTAATTTTTTATTTACCCATTGTATATTGAAAACCTAGCTCAAAAACTACTACTACTTCCTATTGTAAAATTTTAATTAACCTTTTAAATACTAAGTGCACAACTTTTGTTATATTAATTAATACTACGGTCTTAATTGAAATTTAACCTACATTTATTATATAAATTCATTTATAATGACTTGTCAAATTATAAATTAAATGTACTATACTCAACAATCCTTTTTCGTTTACATATTGACCTGTAATTCGTCAAAAAGTTCACCAAATAAAATATAACAAACTACTAATACTATGTTATTATCTTTTATATATATATATATATATATATATATATATATATATATATAACGTTTTAAGTAAAAATAAATTATCAGATAAATCGTTTTAAACTTACCCGTATTTTATTTTATAAGAGTAATCAAGCTTGTTTCATAAAAAAATTAATTTAATTGAAATAACATATGCCCCACATAAAAAGTACAAGTGCGAATTTTCAAAGATATTATACGGGTCGTGAAAGGTTGTGGTGTCCAATGGGACACCGATTCTTCTTCAAAGTTGCACTCATTTTAGCATGCTAAGATAATTTTCTCTCTCTCTCTCTCCAAATTCATTTGCCCTATTTTTAGTTTTTTCAATTTCATTTTTTTTAATTTTAATATTCTTTTTAACTTTATTTTTTCAATATTATTCTTATTTAAAAACAACATGACACACATTAAAAACATAAACACTACTATTAATTTTGATATTAGAAACACAACTATACTCATTTTTTCTCTCTCCTATCTTTTATTATTTCGAGAAAGAGATGAAAGAAAGTAATTTTATTCTTCTTAATAAGTGTGTCTAGATTATGATAAATAAAATTAGACAGAGGGAATACTATTTTTCACCCCCACAATAAGAGCTCCGTTTATTTATTTTATTATTATTTTTTAAAAAAGTAATAATATTTTTCAGGAACACCTTTGAATAGTTTTCCTCAAAAGTAAGTAAATTATATATATATATATATATATATATATATATATGTATATATATAATAACTTGTAGAGAATAATAGTAGTAAATGTTTACTGGTCTAACGTTACGTACTTTCGTTACGTTTAATATATAATCATACTACAGTATGTCTATATATATCCATCCAAGGAAAAACGTAGTAGTTATGAGTTTGTGTTCAATTCAACGAAAAGATGTCACTAACTAACGCATTAATTAAAAAGATAAAGACACCTCGATCAACTATGTGGAGTACTCGTCTTCCACAAATTAAGTCATGTAATTCAAAATTTTTTATATTTTAATTTATTATTTAGAAAAATTCAATAATTTGACTTGATTATGTTTTGGACTTTAATTTTATTCAATTAATTATTTTCATTTTTTCAAACAGTTATATATATATATATATATATATATATATATATATATAGGAAAGTAATTAACTTAGTACTATAAATATATATTTTAGTGTTTATTTGTATGAAACATTTATTCATTAATTAGTAGTATTATTTTGTTCGTTTTTGTGAGTTGATTATCTTCTTCCTTAGACGTCTAACCATTATTATCCATCATCAAATTGTAATAATATACATATACAGGCACCCCCGACGTACCGACATGAATCATGAATGTAATAAAAAATATGTAGTACTCGTAGTAGTATACTACTACTAAACACATTCTGCACACAGAATAAATCTAGGTGATTCTTACACATCCCGAGTTTTTTCGTAATTTTATTTGACGTTTTAAAAAATTTAGGAGAATTAATTATAATTTTTTTAAAATTATCTTTTATAAAAAAATATTACATATAAGAAAGAATATGAGATAAGTATGATAATAAATAAGAATTTAAAAATATTATAGACAAATAATATTATATTTAATATTATACGATCATTTTCTTAATGATTGTGATTAATTCTAAAACATCATGTATTATATGGGCCGAACATAGTACTAATTTAAGACAACTAATTAATAAGTACTCCACAAGACATTGGAGACTTAAACTTTCCGCACTTATTACACAAAAACAAAATCAACAAGAAGGAGAAGAAATGAAATATAGACATAAATTAGATGAAATACAATAACTGCATAATCAAACCCTTTCTTCAATCCTCACGGGAAAACCACCTTCCATCTTGGACGTCAAATACGATATGAAAACTGGTTCCTTACCTAACTCCACCACCGGAACCACCCTAAACCCCCGTAAAACACCCGCAACCACCCTCTTCATCTGTAAAAATGCCATTTCCTTCCCCAAACACACCCTTGGCCCCGCTTGAAATACCGGGTAAATATACTGATCCCTCGCGATAAACCTCCACTTTCCGCTCACTTGATCATCCCTCTCCAACCACCTCTCCGGCCGGAACTCCTCCCAGTCTGCCCCCCACAACTTCTCCGACCTCCCCATCGCATAAGGATGGTAAAGTACCCTATTACCCTTGTGCACGACCGTCCCGTCAGGTAACACATCGTCTCCCATCACCTCCTTGCCGTCGGACGGAACCGGCGGATAGAGTCTCATGCTTTCACAAAGCGCCGCGTGGGTGTAAATCATGTCTTTAACCTCCTCATAAATGGAAGTTTGATCCGATTTCTGATCTTTAATCTCTCTTATAATCTCATTCTCCTCATTTGGATGTTTTGCAACTAGATAGAAGAACCACGTTAATGCCGCCGATGTAGTGTCCCGGCCGGCCAATATGAAACTTATGACGATATCAGTCACAAACACTTCGTCGGAGTGGCCGGAACTTAAGAATCGTGACAATAGATCCACGGAATTTAGCTCCGATTTCTCCTGGAGTTCCAGTTTTTTCTCCCTCATGATTTCTCCGGCAAATTCGCGAACGACTTTAATAGCTTTGGTGAGTTCCTTTTCAGCTCCAATTTGGAAAAGTCTTCTAATTTTCCACATTAGTGGAATAACCGATTCGAATCTCGTACTACTGATCATAACGGCCGTCTCAAAAGCAACTGCAAATTTTGCTTCAGGAAGAGATGGTAATAGGTATGCAGGATCATATCCAAAAGCAATTTTACATATATTATCAAACGCAAATCTTTGAAGTATGTCCTGAAAATCGAGAACTGTAGTTTTAGCGGCGGCGGCGGCGGCGGAAAGGATTGGAAGAAGGCGATCGGAGAGCTCTGTATCGACGACGGTCTCAACGAATTTGCGGAGCGATTTGGTGTTGAATTCATGGCTAGAGAGTTGCCTCTGGAACTTCCAATTTTCGCCGTCTACGTTGAAGATGCCGTGACCTAGAAAATCAGAGAGAATTCTGGTGCTGAAATGGCCTTTTTGGTAGTTGTTGAAATTGGTCTTGAGGATGTGTTGGACGATTTCGGGGTTTGCTGTGATGACCTGACGTTGACCAAGGGCGCGACGAAGGACGAAGGTGGAAGAGGGTTGGTTATTGAGAATGTCAGACATCCAGTTGTTGAGGCGGTGTCTGTTTTTGATGATAGAGAAATAAGAACCGAAGATTGGGTAGGATCTGGGGAGTCTAGTGGATTTAGGAGGGAAGAGATTTGTGAAGGCGGTCTTAATGTTGGTGATGAAGAAGAAGGCGAGTAATGGAAAGAGGCAAAAGAGGAGTGACGTTGAGAGCTCAAGATCGGCTACCATGGTGACTAACTTGATTGCTGTGTGTGCGTCAGTGTGGAGGGAGAGGAGAGGAGATGGTGATCTATTTATTTATTTATACAAATTACTATTTAAAATGACTTATTTAGATTAAATATTAAGAATAAAATAGGATGACTCAACTTATGTAGTCTGAGGCGTTAAATAGATATATACTTTTTGAAAGGAATTGTACGTACGTCACATGCAACACTAGATCCTCAATTATTATTTACTGGAAACATAATCAACGACGTTTCCTTCCGACCTTCTCCCCTTCTAGAAAGGAAACATACATATACAGCGGATAGGAATAACATGAAGTTTATTTTTGGATAAATTAGTTAATTGATTAATAAAATATTGATATGCAGGCGAGGTTTTATGTGTGTCAGTATTTTATTAGTTAATTGACCAATTTACCAAAAAATAAACTTCATGCTAACCGGATCCCAGCAGATACATATAATCCGAATCCGGTTAGCAAGACGTTATTTTTTTGATAAGTTGATTAATCGGCCAATAGAATACTAACACACATATAATCTCGTCTACTTATTAGTATTTTATTGGTCAATTGATCAACTTACCCCCAAAATAAACTTTATGCTAACCACTTCCCTATAGTCCTGCTAATGCATGATGCCAACACTACACTTGTAGTGTCTAGTGCTGCTCTATAACCATTCAAAAAATCAGTACGCGCGTCACAATCTATCTATCTATCTATCTATCTGCATCGATCTGTTTTAAGAGTTGTGCTGCTCCCTCATAATAAATACCAAAAACCTTATAATAAATAATTATACACACCAACCACCCAGCCCTATCAACTGCTGAAAAACTTGGCTGCATGCCTATCTAATATTTGATTCCAACCATGCAAACAATTATACGTACCTAAGATTCGAGAATTAACACAGACAGACCACATGCATCCACATCAGAATTTCTTAATTTGCTAGCTTCAACATGATTAACAGTCTACCGAATTCAACTCGATCATATAGATAGATAGATTAAAAATGATCTACCTACGACTTAGAAAGCAAGGAGCAATTTCCACTCAACATGCTATATATTTAAATACTACCATATTTATGTATTTGCTATGCAGAATCGTTGTACTACATTTAAAATTATTACTTCCTGACAGAGAGAATTGGAGGAAAAGTGTTAAAAGATCAGCAGCTAGCAATACCGTTTCTGCTAATTACTGCTAAATTTGAAACTATTGCAAGCTACAATTAATATTGCACACCAAAAGCTTACCTTTTGTTGTTAAACATGCAGCACCCTTATGAGACACATAGCGCTAGGCATCTTCCTCTAAACTAAACTTTCCTCAACTTCATGGAGCTGACGACCTACATCTTGAACAAACTGTAAACTCTCTTTTCCATTACCCACCCAGTTGAAAGCATACTCACGCTCAGCCACGAGTGCTTCCAACCTCTCATTAAGCTCTGAAATTTCATTTTCAAGAGTACCCAAATCAATTTCACCACTGTGCCTAGAAGATTTTTGTCGATTAGAATCAAAATGATCATTGTTTTCTTCACTAACCAAATAATCGTCCTCGACCGAAGCAAAAGTCCCGTCATGATCAGAAGGGCATCCTTTTGAAGTAGATGACAACGCATTCTTTTCATTCTGGTGATCTATTCGAGTCCCTCTATCAGTAGAAATACCTTCTGAATTTTCTACTCCATTTGTAGTCTTTTCAGAACATACACCACTAGGCATGCCAGCGGAGGAAAAATCACTAGAAACTTGTCGAAGCTTTCTTTCTATATTCTTTAGACGTTGTGTAATGTACATCTTTTCATCCTCAAAGTCTAAGAAAGAAGACTTAACATTGATAGATTTGTCAATCTCTTTGGATATTTGGGTAAGTCTTGAATCATAAGGTACATTAGCATCAATTTTAATGCCAGCTCCAAAATAATTCCCAACCCTCATGTTTCCGGCCGCCTTCAGGTAGTAGGTTTCTCTGGGCAGATTCTCCAGTGCTGATTCATCTAGGAAGTTATTCCTGTCAAATTCCAACTTTTCTTCCAAATCTTGTATCTCTTTTTCTTTCTCAGCGAGGAGATCATTAGCCTTCTCCAGTGCATCCATGTCATACTCTGCCTGCTCCTCCATCATTCTTAAGTACTGCAAGGACTCCATTTGAAGTGCTGCCTTCTCCTGTTGCAACCTAGTGATCATAGCCATTGCCTGATTTGCAGCAATAGCAGATGCATTTCTTTCTTCCTCTAGTTCCTTACATAAAGAACTCATGCATCTTCTGCCATAGTCGACCTGTCGCTTTAGCTGATCAACAATATTTTCACCCTCAAATTCACTGACACTGCTCATGTCCGCAGATTCGTAACCAGAATCAAGACTGTCCAATGAAGCAGAATTCTGAATCATCCGAACCCCTTCAGAGATGGATGCATCACTTCTTTGTAATTCATCATGATTAGCAGATAATATTGCTGGTGGCAACATCACGGCGTTATCAGCCTTTACAGAATCAGAGACATCGGTGAGATCTGCATCATTTGACATAGGGATTTCATTGGCAGTGGACATCGGAGGAAGAACATCTAGTGATATAAGATCAGATAGTACGTGGAGGCTGGATGTTTGAGAGAGAAGAAAATCAGATTTAGATTTCTCCGTTGATACACCAAAAGGGCCTGCCACAACGTTGGACGATGAAGGAACATGATCTAATGAAATAAGTTCTAGGAGTGCAGATGGAATAGGCTTAGGATCAGGTTGTTCCCAATTAAGTTCTCCTAAACCATGCCTCAGAAAAGCATCCAACGATGAAGCTTTCGCATCATTGGATTTGTTTACATCAAGCTCCACACTTCCATCTAGAAGGGAAGGCCTAATCGAAGAAGCTTGTTGGATCTGCTTCACTGGAGTGGCTCTATCATTCTGTGCTCTGGCCAGATGTTCTGAGCCCCATTGAGCAAGAAAGTATTCATTGGAATCAAAATTTTCACGACTTACAGAACTTCCATCATCATCATCATCCGAGAATGGAACCTCTGATTCAGAATCAGTGGTGATCATCAGTTCTGCATACCCTACATGAGCCAATGTGCTCTCAGCAGAATTCTCACTACGAGGAGATGTTACGGACCCTGATAATTTGTCCCTCATCCTTTTCAAGCTATCCCGATTGCTTAAACGGCTACGGCGGGGTACAGGAGGCAAAGGAGGTCTAACATTAGCTCTAGAAGCCCCATACCCAGTTGGAGTTAGCTGGAGCAATCTTTGAGTATTTGTTTTAGTTCTCAATGGCTTTTCACAACATGAACAGATCCTTGTGCTTAAAGAATGAGATATAAAATTCTTTTTCGAATATGGACTCTGGAAACCACAACGCTCAAATTCCATCCCCATTTTACCCACCACTAACTTGTATGATTCTAAGCTGCGTTTATTCTGCATGGAAACTGACATGAAGCATTCTTCACACATCCCACGGACATCAGCAAGCTTATCATGGATTTGACAACATATAATAGATGAAATTTCCTCTCTGTGGTTACTACACAGTAAACTCCGATAGTATCCAGGCTTCTCATTTCCAAATATATGATCGAGCCTTGAGCATAATATACAAGGAGTTTGCAACTCGCAATAACTTGCAAATTTTGTCAGCAAGTATGATAATGCCGCATCTACATACATCAGAAACATCAAGAACCACTCACAAGCTGCAGAAGACAATAGAGTCATAAACCCGCTTGAATTCCTCCTGGAATTCACCGATGAAATACCCGTGACTGCCATTCCCCAATTGAGCAAATCAAGAAATTATTCTCAATTGCTTTAAAACATTTAAAAACACAAAACCCTCAAAATGAAAACCAGCAAATCCCGAATCCGTTAAATCCTATATGCATTAAGAAACAACAGACCGTTTGATTAGGACCCATATAATTCTCATACATAAATGCATTTAAAATTCAATCATCAGGCAAGCACAGTGGAAAATGATGAAAAAGTAAAGTAGGTAGATTCCACCCATGTGTGCTACATTCATCATTGATCATTGAAGAGACGTTCCGAACATATTATAAGGCAAAAAAAATAAAATCCAAACCCTAAATTTAAGTGCCTATCTAATAAGCAGACAAAATGATCACCAAAAATGTGATCATAATTGGTAATGTAGATTGCAACAATGTATTAAAATTGAAACCCTTATAAAAAATATGAAGCAAACCCGTAGAAAAAGACCAATTGAATATAAAAATTTGACATAGTAACAGGTATTATCATACTGGGAATTTATTTATTTTTTTAAAAAGCAAAAGCTATGTACCTGGATTTGCAGCTCTACGAAGGATGGAGAGAGAAACGGGATGAAAACTCGAATGGATCCGCCGGTCATCACCATGAAGAACCCAATAATAATTAAAAACGAATCAAATGCTGAAAATTACCAACAGGTCCTTTCTCGGTCTACTCTGACCGTTGGAACCAACTGAACAAACCGATAAAACACCTTTCCCGCGGTTTAGAGAATGTAGAGTTGGACTGGGGCTTTAAACTCAAGTAGGAGAGCTGAACCGGTACCGAAAGCTTAACCCAAAAAAACTCTATACCGGTACATAATATACGGATTTTCAAATAATTTATCAAAATTTTAACTTAATGTTATATACATTTAAACTTCTTATTTTTTCAATAAACTCCATAAGTTTCTTATTATTGTAAACAAACGAAAAAGTTGCTTATTAAAAAAATATAAAAGTGGTTTTATCAAAGAACCTTTTTATCATTTAAATATAAGTTCAATTGATATTTTTATAATGAATATTTTCTTAAAACTCTTACGATGTAAAGTGAAAATATTATATTTTTCTTGTAAAAATAAAAATTATTTAATTAAATATTTATGTTAAAATCTATATTATTAATGTCTAAAATTAAATAAAAAAGATTAGTTAAGGCTCGTTAAAAAATAAATTTTTATGTTTGTGTTTTATTTTTATATATTTATGGTTTTCACTTCGTTCTATTTGATAAAAAGTAGAATTTAAGACATTTGGCTACCATACGATATCATAAACAAATAAAAATTAGAAATTAAGGTTTGTAATAAAATATTTGCTACAAATATGAATCGATGAGTATATCTTATTAAAATTTAAACGATTGTGCATGGTCTCAAAATTTAAGAAGCAAATTTCGATCTCTTATACTTGCACTTTGTTTGCTCCACCTAATTCTCAAATAAAAATAATTACCAACTGCATTTTTTGGCTACCGATTTAAAGAAAAATAAAGAGAAACAAAAATTTTGAGCATCAATTTTTTTTATAAAAATAAAATAGAAACAATATCAAACATAAAAAAAGGACCCTTTCTCTTGTGGACCAGTCGATCAAAGAATAACTTCCCCAAGTGCTCCCTCCTCCTAAAAGAATCCCACGTGGCGGCCTGGCTGGGAATTAGTGAAAAGCTGCAAGCTATAACTAAAGTCTGTGATTCATTTCCATTCATTCATTTTCCCTTTCCCCATGGTTTCTTGAATAATACAATAAATACTCCTCCATTATACTACTAACAGTCACTCTCTTTCGCTTTCATTTCCCCCTCGAATCCTGTTCTGCATTTTTTAATCTCCCATTTCTTTCTGAATGTATCACTACACCATAACCCTCAAATCCCCAACGGCGCCAAATGGATTATCTCCCCACCCAATTGATTGTTTCCAAAACCCTAGAATAATTCCTGCCATTTTCTCACATACCCTTTATCACAACACCAAAATAAGGAAAACCCGTTTTCCGATCTTGAACTGTAACAAGCGGATTGAAGTTTCCGTCCCGGAAAACCATTTGAGCTTTTCCAATTATTCCGGCGAAGGAGAGGGATTGAAAACTGTTGTTAACAAAGAATTTGATGTGGCCACTCTTGGAAACCTGTGTGTGGATATCGTACTAAATGTCCCAAAATTGCCGCCCTCATCTCCTGAGGAACGTAAAGCTTACATGGATGAATTATCCAAGTCCCCACCTGATAAGGTTTGTGAAATTCTATAATTTTCTTGTTTTTAGATGAAATTTGACAATTACTTGTAATTCTTTTATTTACTTATTTATTTTTTATCCACTTGTATAACTGCCTTGCGATTATTATTGTTTTGCCAATTTCTTGACCATTTTTTAGTAGAAACCAACTACTTAGATTAACAGAACGAACGGTAGTTAATCCAGAATCCAAATGTATAAAATGAATCACCAAATGTTAGTGATTATGTAGATATTACTGGGTGCTTTACTGAACAATGTCTATGCCTATCTCCCTTTCAGCATATTATGAATTCCTAATAAATGGAAAATGGCGGACCAGTGAATTTTTTCATTACCTTATTTTTTCAAGGCATCCATATCCAGACCAAAATCTTGAACCCTGCACATCTCAATTTGGGTGTGGCACGACTGCCAGGACATAGCACTCAAAATAATTACAAAATAAAATTTATTTAATGCTTTTGGTTGCAAGAAAGGGGAGAAGAACATAAGCAGATAACCTTAACTTGTATGCTAAATGGCATGTGTTATGGTTTCACTTTGAGGAAAGAAAATAGAAAAAGTTGCTGGAGAATACGAAACCTTATTGCTACTTTTGCAGTAATAGGAAATATGGAATTGGCAGTTCATGTGAAGTAAAGTTGAATAGTTTGACTAAAGAAGTTATGTTAGAAAGATGCTGCATCGTAATAAAGATGCAACACCAGTAGAATCAAAGTAGATGAAAAAATATGTTTTAGTTCAGTAGGATCTTTGATTTTTAGTCTATAAATTCCAAATTACTAAATATACTTTGGGGTTGATCTTGCTGAAAAGGCTGGTGCTTCTTCAACTAAACTCATGCGTCTTTGTTATAATGCACTAAAGGTTTACTCATATGGAAATGTATGTATTAGTTTCTATAGATTTTCTTCCGTTGATTTTTGTATATATTAGTTATGTCTTAGTTTTGTTTGTTTAACTTTGATAATAGCAATACTGGGAAGCCGGTGGAAACTGCAATATGGCTATAGCAGCTGCAAGACTGCGACTCCATTGTATAACAATTGGTCATGTTGGAGACGAAATCTATGGAAACTTCCTCTCGGATGTGCTTCGCAAAGAGGGAATTGCAATGGTTGGTATGAGTGAACAGGATCTTATTGGTAACAGTTCAAGCAGTGCATATGAAACACTCCTGTGCTGGGTTTTGGTGGACCCTTTGCAACGGCATGGTTTTTGCAGGTATAAGTGCAGAATTTGAGATTTCTTCAGATTATTTAGAATGCATCTTCACAGTGAATTTTTACCTACATATTTCTTGTTGGCAAATCGTTGTGACCGTCACTTTTTTTGATGTTCATCAGTCGAGCAGATTTTAGTAAGGAGCCTGCATTTAGTTGGATGGTTAAACTATCAACTGAAGTAAAGATGGCCATAAAACAGTCAAAGATCCTGTTCTGCAATGGTTATGGTTTTGATGAGCTCCACCCTGATCTGATTGTGTCTGCTCTGGAGTATGCTGCAGAAGTTGGGACATCAATTTTTTTTGATCCTGGGCCTCGAGGAAAGACCCTTGCTAACGGAACACCTGAAGAACAAAAAGCACTTGACAAGTTCCTAAGGATGAGCGACGTTCTTCTTATAACATCTGAGGAGGTCCAATACATACCTTGCTTTACATTAACTAAACATATTTTTACTTATCCTCCACTGATATAAGATTATGGAGTCATTTTATATATGGAAAATCCTGTTCTAGAACTCATTACACATATTGGTGAAGCCAGGATTCTGACTTAGGGGGTCAAAAAATTACATTTGTTCATTTCTTTTAAAGATTATGGGGGCAATAGTTAATACATCATCGTGTTTTTATTCTATTCTTTCTAAGTAAAAAATACCTAAGATTTTGTAATTTCTTTTATTTACAAAGTTAAGGTAGGTAAAAGCTTACCATAGCCAATGAGTGCATCTGTTGCTGCGTATGGGCATCTTAATAGTAGTACTTCCTACTTCACATTTTCACTGCCCTAGTTCTTTTTAGTTGTCCTTTTGTCCTTTTAGTTGGCTTAGATATAACTAGAAATGATATCCAAGAGATTTATAAATACACGTGTGCTTGGAGAGGGGGGTTCAAGTTTCAAAGAAGAGGCATGCTAAGTAGGATATGATTCCACGTCATATTTGGTGGGTCCTTTTGAGGGAACAAAATGGTTGGCACCTTGATGAGAAGAAACGGTCACTTGCGATATAAAATACTTATTTTTTTTAGCCTTTCTTTCTTCTTCTTTTTTGGTGGCAATATGAGGTTTATACCGGTTCAGTTGTTACTTTTTGTCAGAGCTCAGTATTGATACATAATTTTGTTGATGATGAGGAATTTTCCTTTATTTTTTGTAGTTTTCTTGTACATGTTTCTTTCTTGTGTCAAAAAAAATAAAAAATAAAAAAAGAGATGTTAAGATTTTGTGATAAAATTATGTTAGTTTGTTCAATGATCTTAGGCATGTAGAAGATTTCAATGTCATATGCTTTTTGTACTATTGTTGTAGACATTATAAAGTGGGATTTGAATTTGATAAAACTATATAAGTGAGGTACAATGATCTTCAAACTTTGTGAATTGCACTCGGTGGTTCCGTGCATTAGTTTCCTCTCAAAATTGTCATAATTTCCGAAATACCTGTAGGAGACTGTGGATGCATTTTGTTCTCTCTTTTTTCCGAAATATCTTGTATAACTTATGTTGTTGATGTGCCAGGCTGAATCATTGACTGGCATAGGAGACCCAATACTAGCAGGCCAGGAGTTGCTAAGGAAAGGGAACCGCACAAAATGGGTGATTGTTAAAATGGGTTCAAAGGGTTCAATTCTAATCACCATGTCAAGTATTTCTTGTGCGCCTGCATTCAAGGTAACACTTTATGGTATTAAGTTTATATGATTTTCATTTGAAAGTTTACATAAAGTTATTTAAGATGCTGTAAATGAGTCAGCTTTTGCATGCCATGTTCGAGTAGTTAGTAAATAAACAAGTCGAGTCAAGTTCGAGAGGAGCTCAAAAATGGCCTCGCTAAATGAACGAATTATTTACGAGCCATGATCATTAATGTGCTTCATGATCTTTGTTTGTTTTTTGAAGGTCTCAAGGCCTAAAAATTAAAAAATTATAATTAAAACTGCAAATTTGAAAGTATAAATTTTTTTTTCTCGTATAATATTGTCTTATTGAAATAAAAGTTTTAACCCTTGTACTGAGAAGTTTCCATGCCTAAGTTTTTGACTTTGTCCCTTGTTGCAAGACCAAACTTTCTCAACTTTGTCAGTCACTCTTTAACTAGTATTCTAATAATTTCGACAGGTGAACGTCATTGATACTGTTGGTTGTGGTGATAGCTTTGTAGCGGCTGTTGCATTTGGTTATATACATAATTTGCCTTTGGTATATACGTTAACAATCGCAAATGCGGTGGGTGCTGCAACTGCAATGGGTTCTGGTGCTGGTAGGAATGTGGCGACGTTGGAAAAAGTCGTGGAACTCATAACAAGATCAAACCTCAATGAAGATGACACATTTTTGAAGGAATTAGTAAATGAAAATTTGGATGGTCAGGAAATCACATTCCTCACAAAAAAGGTCATAAATGGAAACAAGATCCGGCTGAACCATGTTCCACTGCAAAAGGTGGTTTCTGAAGTGTTGCCTAAGCTCGAAAGTGGACGGTTAAAGGGGAATGTGCAAATTTGATGACCACTTTTCATAACACTGGATTTTAGTTTCTCTGGAGTGATTAGTTTTGGTTGCTCTCACAAATATATTGCCACAGAATTCAGGCACGAGGTTGAGAGGAATGAATGCAAAGACAGCTTGTCAAAAGCTGAATTAGAGTACTTGGGAAAGATAGGATAAAGAAAGAATTTTTAGTAACCTTTGGTTCGTCACTGAGAATCTTATTCTTGTGTGTAGTGAAAGTGAGATTTTTTTTTTCTAGCATAGGGTTTAGAAGAAGCAAGCTTATTAGGTAGGGGTTACTAGGGGCAACTTACAGTTGTTTTTTTGGGATTTTGCTTACAGATGCTTCTGTGAAGATTTTCCATTTCCATAACACCATTTTAGACATTCTTGGAAGATGGTTGAGTTTTCACTACAACTTGATGGAAGAAGAATTGAAATTGGGTTAGACAGGTCATTGTTTTGTTTTGTATTCTGACATGGCTTATGATGGGTTTAAACTATCAATTGACTTGTAACATGACACGTTTGTGTTTCCTTTCTCTCTCTCTTTCTGTTTTTTTTTTTAAGTTTTTTGGTGAGCAAGGAAGACTTGATATTTTTTTTGAGCTTATTTCATGGATAGACATAATAAATAACCATTCATCTAGTTTTGTGGTTCTTATCTGTGTTGGCATCAGATGAGGGACCATATTAAGATCAAGTGTGGTACTTGTCCACTACCACTAGTTAATAATGTCAGTCCCAGTCCCGGTCCCAGTCATGTTTATTTTCAAATTTAATAAAATGAACTTTTTAACGTTTATGAAAATATTATAGACAAGAGAGAATGAGATAAATATGATAAATGATAGTATAGACAATTAATATTATATTTAATGTTATATAATCATTTTTTTAATTAAAGGAGGGAGTAATACTTTTCCAAACAATTTACACTTTGTATTCAAACTTGGATCCAAAGATATAGAAAAAAATTAAGTGCAGTGAAGTGATGAGATCTTGGGTGACTTTTGGATTGTTGGCGTCGAAGGTCAGAAGTGAAAAAATGGAGCTAGAGGCCATTGGTACAGACCTACTGGCTGTTGTACTTGTACCCTCATTTTCCATTTAACTACAGTTATACTTATTACCCTGTGCCATTTTCCCTTTTTATCCTCCACTAACAGAAGAGCCATGGACAATTATACCCTCTATAAGGAACATCCCATTCCCAAATTAAAATAATAAAAATACTATTTATTAGTTATTACTTCCATAAACAACTTATTTGACATCCTAACTTTATTTGATATAATATAATTCCACGCTTAATAGATAAAAGCATAATTCATTAACTTTGAAAAAACATTTAAAACTTTTCCATGTATAAAATCCTACTATATATAATTAAATTACATTATTATTATTATAGTTAAACTCTACACCAAGTTTTGAATCAATACTATAGCTATCAGAGTCAAAATATTGTTTTAAGTGAATGAATTATGCTTTATCGATTACAATTATTATTATTATTATTACAAAAAAAAAAAAAAATTGAGGGCGAGGAGATTTATTAGTGGAGAATATTTCAAGAATATATATAAATAGGAAGCAGAAGAGGAATGAACGGGATGTGACCTAAATGCCCTATTGACCTTGGAAAACTCCGATACCCCCAAATCTTCTTCTTCCCTTTTGCCCCTCTCTCTTTCCGGTAATTTTACATTCTCAATCTCTCTCTTACCCGCCAAAATCAAATTTTCTTTTTTTCTCTCTCCCTCTGTATTTATATTCTAATTTGTATCTATAAGCCCTAATCTTTCTTATCCGTTAATTCGATTACTGTTCCACTGATCTGTTTCAGTTTTATCTGTGTTTTGCAGGTTTGTATGAATCTGGCCTGGGACAATTGTAGCTGTTACTGTTTAGAACTACCAATTTAGTTCAGTTCTCGGTCAGCTTCTTTCTATGAATTATGGTTTTTATTTGGAATTACTGTTTGTTTCACCCTGTTTGATTGCTATTAAAACTGAAGTAAAAGGAATTAAACGAATCTTGAATCTTATGTTTTGGCATACCTAAGTATTTCTTTGGGTTCTTCAAAAAAATAATGTAGGATTTTTAAGCTTCAAAAAAGACAAGTGCTCAGTTAGTATGATTGAGTAAGTGGGGGAGTTTTGACTCACGAATAGCTGACTTTGAAACAAGAGTTTTGACTCACGAATAGCTGACTTTGAAACAGTTTATATATATATATATATATATATATATATATATATGAGTGTGTGATTGATATTTTCAGAGATCATGGCAAACCAAGATCTGACTCTAGGGCAAAGACGAGATTCGCCTTTGGTTCAGAACCAGCATTTGGGAGTAAGCCGTAGCTACAATCTAGTGGGTGGTCAGAGTCATAACTTAGATTTGGATTTGGAGCAGACCCATGAACATGATTTGGATTTAGGACAGACCAGTGATCATGGTTTAGATTTCGAGCATGCTCGTGATCATAAATTATTGTTGGACCATGAAGTAGCTCTGTCACATTCTCAGAATCATGATAATGAACATGAGAATGGATACGGTCATGGTAATGAACATGAGAATGGATACGGTCATGGTAATGAACATGAGAATGGATACGATTATGGTAATGAACATGAGAATGGATACGATCATGGTGATGAACATGATACTGGATATGACCATGAGAACGAGAATGGGAATGGAATAGAGCCAGGTGAAGAAAATGGCCCCGATATGGATCCAGATGATACTGGCATTGACCACCACGATCTTCAGTTGGTTGTTTCTGCAGAAAATCATGAGCTAGGTTTATCGGGAAATCATGAATTGACTGTTGTAGAGAACCATGAACTTAATGAGAACCTGGATCTTGTTGTGCACCAAAACCACGATATGGGTATTGTACCAGTCCCAATTAGTTCTGTTCATCAGGCTCAGCTTGTGGTCACTACTCCAATCATTCAAAGCCGAACCCTTGTTCCTGCTCCTACCTACGAATTGGCTGTTGGGCAAGAGTTTCCGGATGTCAAGAGCTGTCGTAGGGCATTGAGGGACACTGCTATCGCTCTTCATTTTGAGATACAGACAGTTAAATCGGATAAGACTCGCTTCACTGCTAAATGTGCAAGTGAGGGGTGCCCTTGGAGAATTCATGCTGCAAAACTTCCTGGTGTTCCTACCTTCACGATTAGGACTATACATGCTGAACATAGCTGTGGTGGAATTGCACATCTTGGTCATCAACAAGCCTCGGTCCAGTGGGTGGCAAATTCTGTGGAAGAATGCCTCAAGGAAAACCCGCAATGTAAGCCAAAAGAGATACTGGAAGAGATTCACCGTGTTCATGGAATCACCTTATCATACAAGCAAGCCTGGAGAGGGAAGGAACGGATCATGGCTGCTCTCCGTGGGTCCTTTGAAGAAGATTATCGCCTTCTTCCACAATATTGTGACCAAATCAAACGGACCAATCCAGGAAGCATTGCATCAGTTTATGTGAATCCAGTGGATAGCTGTTTTCAGCGCCTATTTGTTTCATTTCATGCATCAATCTATGGGTTTTTGAATGCATGCAGGCCACTTCTTGGGCTTGATCGAACTGTGCTGAAAAGTAAGTACCTTGGAACCTTGCTATTTGCTACTAGTTTTGATGGCGATGGCACACTCTTCCCTTTGGCATTTGGTGTTGTGGACGAGGAAAATGATGACAACTGGATGTGGTTTCTTTCCGAGCTGCATAACCTGCTGGAAGTGAACACCGAAAACATGCCAAAGCTTACAATCTTGTCTGACAGGCAAAAGAGTATTGTTGACGGAGTAGAAGCAAACTTCCCAACTGCTTTCCATGGATTCTGCATGCGTCATCTCACTGAGAGTTTTCGGAAGGAGTTCAACAACACTGTGCTTGTCAACCTTGTTTGGGAAGCTGCGAGTGCTCTTACTATTCACGAGTATGAAGGGAAAATTCTAGAGATTGAACAGATATCACAGGAAGCCGGATTTTGGGTCCGACAAGTTCCGCCTCGCTTGTGGGCCACTGCATATTTTGAGGGTACAAGGTTCGGGCATCTGACTGCTAACATAGTGGAATCGCTGAATACTTGGATACTTGAGGCCTCGGGGCTTCCAATAATTCAAATGATGGAGTGCATCCGCAGACAATTGATGACATGGTTCAATGAGAGACGTGAAGTTAGCATGCAATGGGCATCTATACTTATTCCTTCTGCTGAAAGGTGTGTGTCAGAGGCTCTTGAGCGTGCACGTACTTACCAGGTGCTCCGAGCAAATGAGGCAGAATTTGAGGTAATCTCACATGAAGGAACAAACATTGTGGATATTCGAAATCGATGTTGCCAATGTCGAGGGTGGCAGCTACAGGGGTTGCCCTGTGCTCATGCGGTGGCAGCCCTCCTCTCTTGCAGGCAAAATGTTCATCGGTTCACTGAGAGTTGTTTCACTGTAGTAAATTACCGCAAGGCGTACTCTCAGACTATCCACCCCATTCCAGACAAGACCCTTTGGAAGGAGACTTCAGATGGATCTCAAGGTGGTGAATTTTCTGATCTTAGTATTGTCATAAACCCTCCAAAGTCGCTCCGGCCGCCAGGTAGGCCAAGGAAAAGGCGAGTTAGGGCAGAAGATCGAGGTCGTGTGAAGCGGGTTGTGCATTGCAGCCGCTGCAATCAAACTGGACACTTCAGAACAACTTGTTCAGCACCTATATAGACAAACAATTTAAAGTCTTGCAATTTTCTTATGTACTCCATATAAAATATTTAGGAATCTCTTTATTCCGGGGTTCAGACTTGTACTGGTTTCTGCTACTTTCCTGTTCATTCGTAGTAAGATGGAATCATTGGAGTATTATTTATATATATATATACATCTGGTGGTTTTTGATTTATATATTTGTTCTTCAAATTTAGACGTGCTTTTATATAGTAAAATAATAAAACTACAAACAATCAACTAACTTATTGCATGTTCTTACTGGATGCATAAACTCCGTTTAGGATAAATGCAGGAGCATACTTTGTGCCTAAAGTTTGTAATTACTAATTAGTTCATCTGTTGGATTAAGGAAACTTTCATCTCTTAGAGCAAATTGTTGAACAACATGCAAATCTTGCTACTGTTTTCTTGAACTTTTGTTCCACAACAATCTTTCAACCCCAGGAAAAGGAAAATTGTTTTCACGAAAGGGTAAATGGACTAAAATTTATCGGGGGAAAAAAACCACTTGTTATATGTCAACTCATTAGCTTAATAGCAACTTAAACGGGAGCTTATAATTTAAAACAAACTAAAAAGCATTAAATACCCTTCTCAAAAGTTTAACCATTTGAAGGAGACTGTTTTTGGACCAATGATTTAGCATATAACAAGTGGGTCCGTATATGAGCTTCCCCATATATAGAACAAAATGATGCATGGTGATTTAAGTATAGTCATTAAAAAAAATCAAATCAAATCAAAAGTATTGAACATGGTCGCAATAACTAGAACAAAGAATAGTACATTGCAGCAAAAATACAAATAAAATGCCATGGGACAAACCATGTTGTTTCACCTAATGCATGTAGAAATACTAACCACAACTATTCCAAGTCATGAATATCTCAGTACAACATTGTCTACATACACTCTGCCAGTAGTCGGTGTTCCTTGTAAATTAGCTTACAAGGCATTGATCATCTTCCCAAAGTCCATCTAGGATATCAACTTCTTCAATAACCGTAAGTTTTTTTAAGAGGCACTTCAATAACCATAGTTGTTTCCATAGACAGAACCATAGTCTCCAGCAGGTGCATGACCAGTAGTATTTAGTGGTTGAGATGGATAAGCAGGGCCGTGATTGGGATAAGGGTTATATCCCTGTCCAGCTGGCGCACTTGGAGGGTTCTGTGCAGCAGTTGCAGCTTCAGCAATAAAATTCTGCATCATAAAAAAATATAGAAAAGAGAGGATGGAATTACATAATGCCACAATAAACTGTGCTTACATGTAACATTTTGTATAAAAAAAATATATACACGTCTATATACTCATCTCATGACTGTTCTGTTATTGTTATTAGACAGATTTTTAGCATTTAGAAGAATTAAAACCTGCATTTATATTTCACGTGTAACATTTTAAACCCGCATTATGAATTAGAAGTTCTACTGGAAAGTAATGTACCTAGAGATGGCATCTTTCGTAAGTTTTATGACTACCCAC
This sequence comes from Panax notoginseng, assembly GCA_016801055.1. NCBI lineage: Eukaryota > Viridiplantae > Streptophyta > Magnoliopsida > Apiales > Araliaceae > Panax > Panax notoginseng. The sequence continues at coordinate 226,319,069 of CM029015.1, read as the reverse complement.
CATAATGCCATTAAACAGCAACTTACCAGCTTACTACACTAATTTAGAACATTGCAGGTTTGAAGAAAACATTTGGTTAATCTAGGAAAAATGGAGCCAAAACTTTAATAATATTTTTTTTACTAGTCTTCATGAAATGGGTAATATCATATTTTAACATTTACTCGAGTATTCAAAGCTGATATCAAACATCCTCAAAAGAAACTAAAAATTACAAAATAAAGGTGTAGAAGGTTATTACTAGTTTATGTCGAGCTAGAGTTGTTCCATTTGGTTTTGAACATTTTTTTAAATCATCTTTTTGGTTAGTGATAATTAAAGTTTTGAGCATTACTATTTGTAATACTCCATCCGTTCAAAAATATAAGATTAAAATATACTTTAAAAAGTCAATATGAGATATTTTAAAATTCAAAATTGAGGTGATTTATTATATGTTTGAAAACAAAAAATCTTCTAATTAGTAGTTGTCAAATTGGCGTGTAGGCGGCATATATTGAGGAGTACCTGTATCAACTGCTGAGCTGTTTGAACTTGTGATGCAGATCCATTTATCTCGACAGTCATCTCCCCAGGAATACCCCTTGTTTCCTGAATTGCAATAGTTGCACCACTGGCACGTCTAATATAACTAATATTTGACCCGGAGGTTCCAATAACAGCATCTGCATATGTAAGTGGAATTTGCATGTTTTGCGAGACCTGAAAACAAAAGCAAGACTCTAATTATCAGTAACGGTGAGCATAAAAAATATTTTTAAAAAAAAAAGTACGAAACAAAAGGGGTCACCAATTCCATGAGATCGTTTGCTAGTTCCACAAGTCTAAATCATCTCAAGCATGTCAGAGTGGTACATGTAGCTAGCAGAAATAATATTCATGTTGGATTTTTTATTTTTTATTTTTGTTGGGGGGAGGGGCAAGTAATAATCGTGTCATTGCTCCTAACTTCAAACAGGAAACAAAATTATAATTACCAAAAAAGTATTCAAAGAAATTATTTTCTAATATTGCGTGAGCTACATATATGCTTCTAACTTAAGCCCAAAAAATCTTCCCACACTATATTCAGCTAAAAATAATTCTCTTGAAATGAAATTTTAATTTTGGGAAAATGTATGTACTAGAGCCTTGATACCCTTGTAAACTCTGATGCGTAATGCAAATAGTTTCAAGCATAACATCGGTAAATTAGTAGAATCTAATAGCTGATATTTAGTTTAAGAAAGTACACCTTTGTGACCATTGATTGCTGTGGCTGCATACTAGTTGTGTGAGTTCCCATGGACGCATCTCTGCCATATGCAGGTGGAGGACCTTGACGTGGTTGCTTGTCCATAGAAGGCATGTCTGCTGGTGAATAGTAGTTGTCAAATTGGCGCGGGGGTGGCATATATTGAGGATTTGGAACAAATCCAGGTCCACCGCCAACATTCATAGGAAAACCACCTTGAGGCGGAGGCCCCCAGGATTGAGGCGGAGGCATATCCTGGTTTCCTCGAGCATTTGGCATTTGCATCTGTCCACCACGAACAAAAATTACATAACAAATGCAACAAAATAAGTTTTAAATCATAAAAGCTACTAAAAACTACAAATTTGGATAAAACAGATGGTCAACTCAACCAGAGAGGTAACGATGTCTGTACTTTTGCTCAATTATTATCAAAAGAAATCTAGATTAGGGATTCATATATTAATTTGGAACCTTCTTCCCCCATGGGCGGAGAGGCTAAGGGTATGCAACTCACACGTAAACTTCAAGCCCAAATTTTTTTTATAAAAAAAGACAGTTTAAGGTGGGCCTATTTGGCGAATGGCCCCTAAAGCCCAAGTTTCATATGCAAATTTTTTAGAGTTTGTGACGCGAACTTTTAAGACGTGTCGAAGACATAATAATAAATGGCACGTATATATACATACACACACATACACTACAACAAGATATCTTAGGAATCAATCGAAGAGAAAACTCACTTGTGATTCAAATATTCCAATTACACTGCGATCAACTAAAAATTTCCTGAGATGAGTTGCAATCAGTTCAACCGCCTTGTGGACTCCTGCTGGCTCCCCTTGTACCTCAACAACACTATCATCTGGTAGAGCAAAAACTGGCAGGTTTTCTGCAGAAATTTGTCCAATAACAGTAAATAGCAATTAAAAATTCAGTCATAGAAAGTAACAATTCATAAATACAGAAAACAAAATCATGTCACATTATTAGCACTTGATTGCAATTCAATGATTCATAAAGATACTTCACATTGTAACACATGCAGCAAAAGCTGAGAACATGATATCCATTATTTTTTGGACATAGCAAAGGGATAGAGCCTATAAATTAAAATAATGTATGTTATAAAGCAGGGGTTTTATATAATGTAAGAACATAAACTAGAACTGACTAACAGCTGTAGAAACAAGCAGCAAAAAATGTAGGCAAGACGAACAGTCTCCACCAAGCAAGAAGTAAATGACAAAGTGCCATCTGCAAAAGTACCTCCGCCAAGAACTCTAATTGTACAATTTGAAGCATCTTGAATAGTTTTTATAGTGGCACCCTGCTTCCCAATCAAGCTTCCGCCTTGTGTTGCTGCAACAAGCATCCTTGTGGTAACAGTTCCACCTGCACCAGGAGGAGCATGAGCTGAATCAGTGTCGACATCAACAATGCGTTTATGAACCTTCAGCAAACCATCCATAGCAGGAGGAATAGGGACGTCTGGCTCTTCTTTGGCAGAAACCATCACCTAATAAAAGAGCAAATCCAAGAAGTTTGTGTCAGCAGAAATACCTACATATTTTTCAGATAGAAAAATCTTCAAATTTTATTTTTAAAATAGAAAATCCTACATATTTTTATCATTCATGTGCAAACTAGTTTGGGATAAAAGGCGAAGTTGAGTTGAGTTGAAAACCTAAGCAGGCATAATGAGCTCCAAAAGACAAAAACAAAAGCTCTTATAAAGCTTATAAAATTCAAAGAAAAGATCAGTTGAAGTTATTTAAACTTACACAGTATACGAAGTAAAAGTCAAAGAACTTGGATTATAACACTCAACTGCTAAAGCATGACAACAATCACACACAAACACACATAAATGCAACAACATAACGCCACAGGGTACTATAGCTACAGTCTTACCTCCACCAAAACATGGCAATTCATTTTAAAATCCCACAGACACAGGCATGAAAACCTCACCCCTCACCCATTTTTCTGTTCTGTCATCACGCATGCACGGGCACCTTCTTATAAAGCGTTTAGAACCTTATGAGGGGTGGGGATGGCACTATTCAAAGGTCAATACTCAATAGCTACTAAAAGTTTGTGTAAATAAAGTTAAAAGTTGGTGCACACGATGTTAGGAGGTTGTCTTCGATGCACAAACTAGTAGCGTGATTATTCGGGTTTAAGTGAGAGAGCAGCGATGTGTAATACTATAGGAACATACTACAACGTATATCTGTTGCATGTCTCCCCAATATTTTCCTGAATGCTGTAAGGTAAATGACTAATGGAAACAAAACAGACTTTAACACAATGGATTCTATGTGGAATAGCTTTAATACTAGATGAATTCCTTTTTTCCGATAAGTGAATACTAGATGAATTTTTAAAGTATGCATTCCAAATCAACATATTGGTCACATTACAGGAATCGAGAAAGAGTATCAAACAAATTCTATATGGGTTCTCTTCTATTTTTTTTTTAAAAAAAGTATCTTTTGAGGGCAGGGGAATATGAAGGGGAAAAACCTGATAAACAGACTTCTAACACAAACTTTCTAGAAAGCTAATATAATGATGGTTCAACCAAGTCTATAGACCTGATATTCACAATCGCATTTGAGCTTCAACCTAAATCTTGCAGTTCACATAATCTTTGTAATCAATCCACTATATCAAGAACAATAACATCATCTAATTTCACCTTCCCCAGTATTATGCTAATTATTCTTGCATAAGTATTCCATTTATAAATGTATGCCCATACACTCAGTTTGAGCTTTAATATATTTGTTTTATATTCATATTAAATACATCTAAAAGGATTTGGTTAAGCTATAGTTACTTAGGATTGGCAAACTATAAAGACTTGATCCCATGTGCAAGGAAAATTAAAAAAATAAATCTCAAACAAAAGTTAATATTTTATGAGAATTTATGTTTTCACAAAGTAGAGAGTATCAAAGGATATTCTAGTTTACCTACAATTTTAGACAAGCTTTTCAAAGTGGCTATAAATTCCTTAAATTTTAATATTTGAGCTTATTATGTATTGTGGAACAAATCTGATAGACTATTTGAGCTACAGTATCTTATTATAGAATTTGTGATCTTTTTCTTTTGGCAACTTTGATAATGTGTGGCAAGACGCCAATCGACCAAGTTCTGAAGTTACCAGATATAGAGCAACGCTTCTTGGTTGTTCGCCAAAGGTACTACTGACAGTTTTGTCAGAGAACTTTTCAGAACTCGTAATGCTCAATGCTGATCACTGCAATCTGCATCTTTGGTTCTTCAAATTTGATGCCACTTTGGTGATTGAAATGTTGCCTATATTTGCAAGAACCTGCACACATTCATTTTGGTTATTGTGATAAATAGACTTTATTTATATTTAACCTTGGTTAATGTTGATTTTTCTGAGATTACCATATTCTTCTGCTCCAGTAGTTCATTAATTTATAATTATTTTATCTTATAGATGCATCTCTTGTTATATTTGAAAATCTTTACCATTTCCTATGATACATTTTTTTAACAATATTAAGTTGGTATTATTATACTCGGCACTCTTCTAACAAGTGCAAGTCTCTTCAGTTCCTAAACAGCATAGCGGCAAACTGAAAGACAGAAGGAATGCCGTTCAGAAGTTCCACCAGCCTCATCTCTTTAATTCTAATCAGAAATTGAAAATAATATAACATATAACAGAACAAACACAACAGGAAAAAAAATTAGGAAAAAAAGAAAAGGATATCATCTTACAATTATAGATAACCACAATCATACTAACATGACAATTGTCTAAAAAACAATATGCACCTTCATCATATACTTATGCTCTTGGAACATATATTAGAAACTCGAAGGTGTAATCTTTTCTTTTTTCTGTTTTTTTTTGACAAGTGAACTGTAAAGGAATAAGCTTGAATCAGCTATATAAACAGATTTACATAAATTAAATAGATTAACTAAAAAGATTCGTAAGGATCCTTATGCATGACACAGTAATATAATTATTAAAAAACAAGATAAAAAAAAAGTTGATAACTAAATACACAGATTTATAAGTAACAAACAAGTATTAGTTAATGATGCTCCAAATCACAACAAACCAACTCCTCAAAAAAGTGTACCATTAAACCCAACAAGAATAAAAGGTATTTCAAAACAAATGTATCTAAGATATGTGCAACAAATTAAATTCACAATAAACTTACGGTTCTTTCAGTAGTCCCAGGAGGACCATCAAGAATCTTGATGCGGGCTTTTGTTTCCTCACAAGTTTTCTTAATGTACTCTCCCTTGCGCCCAATTATACTACCAACCTTGTGTACAGGAACTAACATCCTGAAAACATTCTCTCCAGGCCATCCCGGCCATTTCTTTTCTTCATCATTGACAAAACCATCATCCTTAGAATCATTTTCAGACCCTTGGATTTCAGGAGGATGTGAATTCTCAGGTATAACACTCATTTCTAGCTCTTCAAAATCTTCTCCAGCCATTTTCTGGAAAAGACAACAAATATATGTTATTAATAATAATCTTCAAAATAATTGCAAGTTTCCATACAGTATAATATCACACGGACCTGTGAAGAAACAGGAAGCTCTTCAAAATTTTCTTCAGCCATTTTCTGGAAAAGACAACAAATATATGTTATTAATAATAATCTTCAAAATAATTGCAAGTTTCCATACAGAATAATATCACAAGGACCTGTGAAGAAACAGGATATGAACAATTATGAGTTCTAATGAGAAACTCTATACGTGTGCATATATAACTAATCCATAGACTATATATGAAACAACCCGGTTTTCAAAACAAATTTTGGGTCAAATCCCAAGTCCAAATCGAATCAAATTCATCCAAACAAGACATTAAACCACTAACCCAATAGTATCTTCTTAGGTCATCTTAGCCCACCACAAGCTCACCCAAAATGTCATCCCCACTTAAATTTTTGACATCCTCGTCAGAACTAATCACACACGCCATCCACAGATTTGTCTCTCTAGCTATTATGGGATAATACCGGTTGGCTTCGTGCCCCCACTTCCTAACATTTCTCTATTGTGAGATAATAATACCAGCCTTTGTGTCCCCACCTCCGACAACCCAATAGGATAACCCGACCAGAGTTTTCAAGAGTCGGCTCTGATATCAACTCTGTAACACCCCTTTTCCAAAATAGAAAGAAAAGTTGCACAAAAACACAACATAACTAACATTATTATAACAAGGCTCTAAGCCATAAAGAATAGTCTTCATAACCAATAGTTGTCAAACCGGCTCAAATCACAATCTAAGATATTTAATACTACACCAGATAAACCAATGTATCACAGCCTAAACAAAATATCTAAACCATTGGATAGAAGGGAGTTATCATCACACTAGCCCTTGATACTTACTTGCCAGGAGGAAAAACACAGTACGAACCAAATGCCCAGTACAAATATAGAGTGCAAAAATAATTAACTGAAATAAATAACTCAATTTACTGAACTGAAACGAACAAAACTAACACAATAAAATAGTAGGTTGAATCAAATGGTTGGATGTTATTTCATACCGAGCTCAAAACAAAAATATATATTACTACACAGACAAGTCAAATAATGTCACACATGCAAGTCACACACATTGGACAACAAATCCAAATGCATGTAAAATTAGAAGGCGTGTTTGACTCAAACATCATCAATCCACAGTACAGAATAGAAAAAAAGGGTCAACCAATATGCCTCATACAACAAAATCACCATATGGCCAACTCCCACCAGAGCACAAAATGGAGACGTTGTAGACTAATCACACCGCCACGGAAGGTGTCATACCTTAGTGCCAAGAGTACATGATTGTGGTACCACCACAGGTAGTTATAACTCAGGTATACCCTACGATATATTCTAACAAAGATATAATGTCACAAGACATGCGACACAATACCAACACAAAGGAGTTCTAATATGTACATGTCAAACCAAAACGAATCATCACCCTAAAGTCTCCAAAATATATTGACATGATTAACTAGTTCAAAGAGTACAAGTTATGAAATTCTAAAGATCAAAATATCCTATCATATGAATTCAACTATGATCAAAGTATCGAGACAATATACAAATTCTAAACAAGAAACAAAACGAACAAACTAAAATTAAAGAGTATATTGACATGTACATTTCTACAAATATCAAAATAAATATTATACACTGTTACTCGAAATCGGGGTGCGAGTGTCGGATTCGGGTACGAATCTAAGTGTCGGACACGTGAAGTCAAAAAATAGATGATACGCGGATACAAATCCAAATTTAGACACGGGTGCGGGGATATGGTATGTTATGATTTTTTATGATGTCCAAATTCATATAGACATGCATTTATCATGAACCTTTAAGAGTTGAAGTACAAAAATATAAAGAAACAAGAGCAGACCTGAAACTATTGAAGCTTCAGGGGTTAAAATGGAAGAAAACAAAACTATAAGGACTGATAAATAATTTTTCAGGGGCTATTTTGAACTTTTAAAAAAATTGGGGGACTAAATTAAAAAACTATAAAAACTATGGGGTACCTAATTGTAATTTTCCAGATATATTTATCTCCGGATCTGAGATCTCAAATACTCATAAACTCAGAAGTCGTTCGAAGAAAGAAAAAAGCGACAGTCGAGAAGAAAGAATAAAGTGACAGTCTTCTTCGAATCTTCTTCTTTCTATTTCAGTCGATTCTGATTCTGATTCTTCTTCTTCTTCTTTTTCTTCTTCTTTCTCTTTCAGTCAATTCTGATTCTTCTTCTTCATCATCGCCATGCTAGCTGATTGTTATTACGTATCCGGATTGAAAGTGCGGCACCCGACACAAATCCCGCACCCGCACCCGTGTCGACACAGATACTCCATCAGAAGCAGGCGAGTCCGAGTATACATGATTAATTAGTTCAAAGAGTACAAGTTATAAAATTCAAAAGATCAAAATATCCTATCATATGAATTCAACTATTATCAAAGTATCGAGACAATATACAAATTCTAAACAAGAAACAAAACGAACAACCCAAAATTAAAAAGTATCGTTGTGTCTACTGAAGTCATTAAAGTGGATGATGCGAAGGTTGAGGCTATCACTAAATGGTCGAGAACTACTACAATGACAGAAATTAGGAGTTTCTTGGATTTAAAAGGATATTATAGGCGATTTGTAGAAGGATTTTCATTGCTTGCTTTGTCATTGACTCAGTTGATGAGAAGGAGGACGAAGTTTGTGTAGAATGAAGAGCACGAGAAAAGTTTTGAGGAGTTGAAAAAACAACTTGTAACAGTTCCAATACTTAAATTGCCCTCGGAGATTATCAGATTTATAGTGATGCTTCTAAGAAGGGCTTGAGCGTGTTTTGATACAAACTTAAACCTTATAAGGTGAACGCCCCCACTCATGATTTGGAGTTTTTATTTTGTTTCCCAAGGTATCCCTAGGCTCACACTTTAAGCTTGCCCAGGACTAGTCCTCCGAGGCACGGTCAGGCGCCGAAGCAGGGACCTCTCCTAAGAAACTTTGCTACATCTAGAAACCGAGACATCTTGCTTAAGCGACCAGAGCCCCTTCCAATCAGGTCAACCTTGATTGGTTAAATCCAAGTCAAATCCCGAGTCCGAAACAAATCCTGGATCAAATCTCAAATCCAAATCGAATCAAATTTATCCAAACAGGGTCTTAAATCACTAGCCCGATAGTGTTTTGTTGGGTCAACTTAGCTTACCACAGGCTCAACCAAGCGGTCATGACTGAAGGTACTATTGTTAGTAACTTAATTCCTTATATACAGACAATTTTTTCTCATATCCTTCGATGTGGAACTGGGGTGTTCAACATATTTAAACCAAAGAATGAAAAAAGTTTTTGTAAGAATGTATTCATGAAAAGAGAAGAAATTACAAGATCTAAAAGACAGAAATTACACTAGAGCCCCGAGCGCATGAACCCGCCACCATGAACATCTGACAAAGAAATTACACAAAAGCCCCGAGCTCGTGAACCCAAATAAAAACAAACACTCTGTTTCAAAGTAAGTCGATATTCATTGTCAAAACATTCCTCCCAATTTAAACTCACAAGACGGCGAAACAAGCACATCTCCAAAGAACTCTCATTTCCTTCTTATTGCCAAAACCCCAAATTAGCAAAAAAACATCCACCAAAGTGGGGAAAATCCAACATACACCCAATTTGCCAAAAAATAAAAAATACAAAAAAAATGACAACCAATAAGCCATTGGACATTAAATAAACTAATGAGAATGACACTCACTTTCCTCCATTCGCATAACACACAGTTATAGAGCTACGTTTTAGCCACATGTCATTAGCTTTAAGCAGCCACACAAAAGCCTTAATTTTTAGGAAACCCTTGTCTTTAAAATATAAGAAGCAAGAGGAGAAGCAGTGGACGACATTTAAAATAACTCTAATGACAACTTTCCACCATTTCCAAGCAAGTACATAAATGATAGTAAAACAATTTCCAGTGAAATAACGAAAAAAAAAGATAAAAAAACCAAGGCCCGTATTTTATTTTCTATAAATCACGCTGCTGATCCAAGAAAACAGATTACAAACCCTAATAAAATACTGAATCCTTATAACATGAAGAGCACTAAACCGCTCAAAAATAGTAATAATATGTAGACTGAGCTACCGGGAAAATTTTAGGATTAAATATTCCAGAGAAATATGTATGAGGCTTAAACCCTAACAAATGTTCGTATGAAAGCAATATTAAACAAGTAAATGAATCAGATTTAATGTCTAAATCAAATGAGTAATAATTCAACGGAGAGGCAATGATTGGATATATAAAGATACTTACAAAGCTTAGTCTGAATAATATCCGAAAACAAAGACAGAGCTAGCGAGCGGGAGAAAATGGAGGCTGCGTGAATGTGCGTAGAGAAATCGGTGGAGTTATAAAGAGTCTGAGATCATGTTTGGATAATTGCTTACAAGTCCCTGTAATTGCACCCCTGCTTTTGATACTTATATGTTTTCTGATCCCTATGAATTTTTTTTAACACAATTGTCCTGCGGTATTTATAATTATTCGGTACAACTATCACTTTATGTCTGTTGGGAAAAAAAATATTCACTCCAAGTCGCTTGAAATTATAATAATTAATCAAGTCTTTTAATATTCTAGCGTCACAAAATCCGCGGGGAATTAAATGTCAAAAATTATACTCCCTCCGTTCCTAAATAAGTAGTACTATTGTTTAAAAATTTTATATATGAATTAAGAAAGTCATTTAATACTATCATTTAATAATTAAAATATGTGTAAAATTCTATCACTGCCCCTTTATGGGAAGTTGAAAACTATTAATATTAAGGGTGAAAATTTATTGGGACAATGAGAGAAGGTAAGGGTGATATAGGAAAGTAAATAATTTATTCTCCTAGAAAGTTATAAACGACAAATAATTTAAAACAAATATTTTCTTTCAAACGTCAATTATTTAGGAATAAATGGAGTAACAATTAATTAAAGTCTAACGAAATTTAATAAATAAACTTCTATATATATATATATATATAAAATCGAATTTGAGATTTAAAAGTCACATATCTCAATCTTAAAACACTAGACTAAGATATCGTTGGCTTCAAAGCGAATCAATGTACTCATCAAGTGTTGCAACCTATAAAGTTAAATACATCAAAATCCTTGACAAGACCTTGGATTTAATAAATAAACAACTCATACATATATCTTCTTGCTTGTTTGAGAGCAATATATATTTGTTAATGTATAGTACTCCCTCCATTCTTTAATATAGGTCGTTTTAAGGTTATGCACAAGTATTAAGATAATGATTATATAGCATTAACTATAATATAAATTGTCTATATTACCCTTGTATTGAAATAAGAGATTGTTATTTATTGGATAGAAAATAGTGAGAGGACCAAAGTTACGTTTAATATTTGAGGTAATATTGAAAATTAAACAATTAATGCTTACTTGAAATTTTAAAACGACTTATATTAAGGAACAAAAACATTTCTCTAACACGACCTATATTAAGGAACGGAGAGAGTACTATCTATCTATTAGGTAAAAATTATTTACACGTAGGAATTTACTTTCTTAGCAATTCATGCTTAAAATTCATGTAGACTGTCAATATTCATGCCATTTAATTTGTTATCACATAATGTACACACACAACTCCTGGTATGCATTATGTCCACGACTCATAGTTATATATAAATTTTGAAAATGATTACACACCAATAATTAGACCTTTAATTTGTTATATACTTGTATGTTCAGCACAATTATTATAGTTAGTGGGGTTAATTAACAAGGAGATTCAGTTCTCTTTGTTATGAAATTCTGGATACATGTCACATAAGGTCATCTAAATAGTTAATATATAAATATGAATCTAAAATATTCAGAGAACTTCTTAATACAAAAATGTGGGCCGTTAAGATATGCATTAAGATGCAATCAAACATATAATTATATAACAAATTAAGGAACAAAAATGTGGGCCGTTAAGATATGCATTAAGATGCAATCAAACATATAATTATATAATAAATTAAGGAAATGACTGTATAACATTAAATATAATATCAATTGTCTATAATACCCTTAAATTCTCATATTTATCTCATACCATCTCTCTCATCTGTAACATTTTCCCATGGCATAATTTTGGAAAGATTATAGTTAATATTATCCTAAATTATATAAAGACCGATACCATATATGTAAATATAGCAATAATCTTTAATTATCTTTTATGCATGTTAGGTGTATAATTTCTTACCTTAATTAGAGCCTAAATTATCTCTTGTAACAAATGTATATTATTGACCTTTGTTAACGTAATGGATACGGAAAATCACCTTTTTTTCATGGTATCAAAATCCTAGGGCACAATGAGTGACATAACAAAGTGCTAATAATAATAATAATAATATATTAGTGTTATATTAAATTAACGGTTAAAGTTAGGTAAATAACTTTTAAATGAGGTGATTAATCTCCGTTTCAAATTAAAATAAAAAGGATCCGGATTCCGTAAAGAAGACTCCACATTTTATTTGGAATAGAAAAGATGTTAATCCCGGCCGTGATATTGTACGAGAGGTTGAGCTTGTGTATGACATTGTCAAAGATCGGTCCATGCATTCACTCTGTTCCTTGAACACGAGTAGTGGTGGCCTACTGGCCCGTGGCCGCCGGTTTGGTCAATTTTTTCAGAATGCAGAATTAACCTGTCAAAATAATGTTAGTGGTACAGCGATCTGACTGTGTGGGGACCATTGGGAAGGAAAAACATAGTCCATTTGGAGGCCCGTCTGTTTGTGTCTACACTTCAAAGTGGGAATTGGATTACAATTTCATTATAAGAATATATTTAAAAAAAATGATATTTTCACATAAGTAATAAGTAGATTCTATCTCCTGTGTAAGAGATTCATATAAAAATAATATTTCTCAAAATATATTCTTACGAAGAAATTTGACTCAATATTTTAAAGTGGTATGTCTAATTTGTTGTTAGGAAGATATTCATCATTATATTTTTCTGCTTGTTGCAAAAGATATTTACAAATATCTAAGTCAGTATACTATTTACTATTTCTAAAAAAAAGGTTTAGGAGACAAATTAATATGGAGAACAAAAAAAAAAAATACTTAAAATAATTTTACATTTTTTATATATGTAAAGCGTTTAAAATCTTTTAAGTTATGCGGTATACGATTACTTTGCAAATAAAAACAAAAAACATGATCAAAATGAAAATTAAATTGCAAGGGCTTTGGATCAGAATCTACAAGTCAATATTATGGTTTTCATCATGGTTGTTAAAATTCCCAGGATCGCATAGGATCATATAGATCGTAGTAAGATCGCAATTATGCATAGGATCCCACAAAATCATAAGATCCATGTAAGATCTTACAATCATATCAAAGTGCATTACTAACAATATTTGACTCTTTCTAACTTGTCAACTAAATAAAAAATAATAATCTTCTAAACTTCAATTTAACGTGTATTAGGTAATCCATTCATTAGTTGAATTAATTTATATATTATGGTACATAATTGATGCTCAAATTAATTGATTGACACTTGTCACTAAATAGATGTGAAATTAGTAACCCATTTTTACAAATATTAAGTTGGTTAACTATGTATGTTTATAAATTTAGTAAAAAAATTTATTTTATGTAAAGATTATTGTCAAATTTTATTTGTAATGTAGTAATTAATGTGCACGAGACAACTTAAATATGAGATGATACAAAATTACAAATATAAAATATTAGCATTGTGATAAATATCGAGCATTTGAGCAACATTATTATATTAAAAGAATATATATTTCACTCTTCCTGTAATTTTACAATCCGATGTTGCGCAGCTAAGACGATTCTACATATAATTCCGATAGATAGAGTAATATTATAAATATAAATTATTTTATAAATTGTTAATGTGATATACTCCACCTCAGCATATTAATTAATATATTATTTTAATATAATTTTTAACTTCACATAATATACTAAGATAAAATATGTCACGTCATCAATTTATAAAATATTTATAGAATAATTGATAGTATCTTATTCAGTCCGATAACCTTAGTTTTAGTGCTACACAGTTAATTAAACCATTGCCATTCCTAACTCTCTCTCTCTCTCTCTCATCGTGATAGTGAATTAGTGATAGTGGTGGGTACACACTGACTTTTGGCTAACGTAAGACGCCGTTCAGTCTCCCTCCCTTTCACACCTTAACGCCACCAGCACCACTCATTCATTCCATTCTCACTTCATAAATTCATATATCATTTAATATTAAATGCAAATTCATTAGGCAGGCTGCCATTTTTTTAATACTACTCCTATTTAGTAGTACTATTATTTTTTAAATGTTTAATTTTATTCACCATTTAAAAGATGAAACCTGTCGGCGTTAAGAAGGCAGTTTGTATCTTACCTATAAGCATAAAGCCAGACCCTCTCTCTCTCGCTTTATCGTTTTACGCTCTAATTAAATGGCCGTCGACACGCTTCACATTCGCAAGACAGCCGCCTTCCGCCGCAAAGATTCTCCGCCGGTTCCTAAGCCCACAAATAAGACCGCAGAGCCAATGGAAACTCACTTTCGCGGCGTCCGAAAGCGGCCGTGGGGGCGCTACGCGGCGGAGATTCGTGATCCCTGGAAGAGGACTCGGCGTTGGCTAGGAACCTTCGAGACGGCGGAGGAGGCTGCGCGGGCCTACGACGCCGCCGCCAGGAGCATCCGCGGAGCGAGGGCCAAGACTAACTTCTACAACGGAGAAACACCAGCGTCGCCGTCACCTCCGCCGCCGAACTCGCCGACACCGGCCATGAGTTCAAAAAACTCGGCGCATCGGACCTTTGAGGTCTCGGGTCAGTTGCTGGCGGGTAATTTACCGGCGAGTACCGAGTATACTGGATATGATCTGGAATCAGTTGGAATGATTGTGAACATGCAAGAGGAGAAGACAAGGGCAGAGAAGAAGCCATTGCTGTTTGATCTGAATCTACCGGCGCCGATCTTCTGATCGGCGGTGAGCATGTATTTGGGAGGAGAAAAGCTCGCTAATCGAGCTTTTTGTTCCGTCTTCCAGTTTTACCCCGTCCCGTTGGTTATATAAAACAGTCGTTATTATTATGGGTTATGCGTAAATACTACAATAGTGTCATTATTGTGAGTCTAATTAAATGCGCTTTGAGCAATTGGAGTCCCTTACTATTACTGTATGTAATAATTCCCTCGTGATTAGATTTAATCAATGCTTATGTGCAATTGAAAAATACTAGTAGTATTATTTAAATGATTTTTTTTATATTTATTAAACATCAAAATATAAAATTGATAAAATATTTGAATTTTTTACCCTTTATTGGTAAATAAATGAGGGGAAATAATAATTTTAAAAAACGTTTTTAAATTATAGATAATCACTAATTGACCTAATCAGAAATTTATATTATTAATTTATGACGTAACATATCCAATTAAATTGTAAAAATTAAACGAAGTAGTATTATATAAGGATGGTGACTAAGGGCCTTGAAAACGATGCCTATTCAATTGTTACTTGGTAATAGTTAGAGTGAGGGCAGTACCTAAGAGGTAGACAATTTTTTTACAAGTCAAGGTCATATGTACATGGTAAAGTAAATCCACATTTATAATTGAGAAATCTCTTATTAAACCAATCATGTTTCAGTTCCAAAAAACTAGCCTACTATTTGCAACAGGCACAATTTATATGTATATATCCAAATTTCACCTGGCCTAGAAAATCCCATTTTGAGCTGAAATATCTTTGTTCAATAAACTAAACCAACCTATAAAATACACGTATTCAAGTAAAAGAAAATGTCAAAAAAATTAATAGGATTATTTTATTGTGTTGTTGAGCCACTCCTCATTGGCTCATACCCCTTCCTTATTCCTTCACTTCTATATAATGCAAAATCCAATTCTTGACACTGTATATAAGCGTATTCTATATTTCAAAGAATTTATCCAGAAAATTACTAGAAACCTAATCAGGAAAATTAATTCAGGGTTACTAAATCACTGCCAAGTCAAAGGCAACTGAATCTATAGTAGTATCAAAAAATTCCCATCAGATAGATAGCCAGTAAAGGAATTATAAAACAAAAATAGCCCATTTTGCTCACATTACGTGCAGGAACCTAAGAAATTCTTTCTCCACTCAATAGAGTTGGTGGGGAATAATTAAGTCTGAATTAAATTCTACAACCATTAGTAAATCCCAAATTACTAGTGTACTCACAATACCTGCAGCAAACCCCACACCAAAACACTCTTAATTAATCCCAAATTCTAACATTTCAACATAGCATTAGTAACCTAAACAAGTACAACTAAGTAATAATGTCTTTGAACAAAAATCTAGAATCTAAGCAACCATGGGAGAGATTCTCCTAACTAGAGCTACTGCTGCAATAATATAAGGTAAGAGATTTAGCAAACGCCGCCAAAAGCCTAGATAATTTCTAATCAAAATTAAAGCTGCCATAATAACAAAATGGTTTTCAACAAAAATCTTTAAACTACTGGAAAAGTTAAAACCCAAATTGACTGGTCATTTGAGAAGATTCTTACAATCAGGAACCACCAATTCTACAGAATTCTTTAACTTGCCCCTTGGTATCCTGTCTGCCTGCCCAACATTTGAATGCTTTGGCGTTTGTACGGTAATTCTCTGAAACCAGTAATTTGCACCATCTGCTGCCCCCAAAGCTTAAACTGCACCAAATATGTACAAGTTTTGCATAATGTTTCATGTGGTTGTTGATTGGACTGGTATCCTTGGGTGGTTATGCTCGCCTTCATAAGTGACAATAAGCATAGAAGGATCTTCCAAGCACCTCTCCACATGTTTCCTTGCAGGGCAGCCTCTCATGCTGCTACATTTATAGTAGCCTCTGCACAAGCACCAATAAAGACATCTCAGTGGAACTAAGTTGATCAATACTGACGCTCACGTACTTCATTAAATATAGTTATTGGATCCAGATATTCATAACAGTTGATCAACACCGTAATTGAGAACGAATAATTGCACGAGTACAAGTAATATTCTTCTTGCCCTGTCCTCCAAGCAACAAGGAACACATGAATTTAAATTTCAATTATCCAACACTGTATCTGTTGACCAACTCAAATTCATTAATGTGGTCATCCCAATGTAATGTAAGAAGAAAGAATACCTCCCAACCATAAGAACATTCCTGTGATGCAATGTTTTTTTTATTGTCCAAGTGTTAAATTAGATAAGCTTTCTTAAAGACCACCAATCTTTCCTAAGATAGAAGATACAAGTCATGAGTGCAATCAAGAGACAATCTTTGAGAACAAAAAGAACAGAAGAATAAATGAACATAAAAAGGGAAAGACTGATCTAAACCAATAAAATATAATGTTTTCGTTGTATTACTCTCTACAATACAGGCACACATATATATAGCATATTTAAGTAGCACATTGCACTAACAAACTAAAATCCATTGCAAATAATGATAATACTATGAATAGAAATTGCCAGCACTACACATAATCTAGTTGCATCTCAAAATAGAGCAGATAAGGAATTTACCTGGGGTGAGGAGAACCCTTGATTGGTTTCTGACCATACTTCCTCCATGAATACTCATCAGGAGGGATGTCTGCGAGCTTGTTGCTTATAGCAGGTACTTTAATTGATCTCTTTACCCTATGTTTCCTGTTGAGATAAATAAAGGAGAAAGCAGCAACTAGAAGCTGTAAATAAAAGAAGTGATAGACAATTCAGTGAAAAGTGGTACATATAAGTTACCTCTTCTTTGAGCAGTGACATCTACCACTGCTTCCACATTTCACACTGCCATCATCTCCCTTTGCAGAGCACCTTCGTTTGTGCTGGTATGAGCTCTGATCCAAAGAGCGAGTCGCACCAATTAAATGGAAAGCATTGCCCTCCATATTAGCCACACTCCCATCGACACTCAACGAGGAGATAAATGACCTAGTGGATGACATGGTGGGCGTGCAGGTAGAGCTATCAAAATTCAGGTTGATGCCACTATTGCTCCGACGGAACATCATTTCAGCTTGCTGTTTTAACTGTTGCTGCTGAACCTGAAACTTTTGCTGCAGGAAGTGATAGTTTGATGGTGGTGTTTGTTGGGGTATTTGAAGAGAGTTTTTCCCATTTGAACTCAGTTCCAATGATGAATTTCCTAAAGTAAGAGTACTTCGAACATTTGAACCCTTATCTTGAATTGGGGTCTCAAGGGAATTAGCTGGAAGAAGCTGAATCGCTTTCGGTTGATAATCAGGTCTACCAATTGGGTTGTCTAATAGTATGTTTTGGGGAAAAGGGGTTTGAATTTTCTCGATCTTTCTCACTCTTGCATGCCCCAAACCAGCATTAAGAAGAGAAACAACTTTCTCAAACTTAAGTACAGCTTCCCCAGTTTCAACCACTAAATTCCTATACTGAATCTGATCTTGGGGCTGAGATATCAGACTTAGAACTCTGTGGCAACTCTCAACTGCTGCTTTGTTAGCTTCTTCAACGTCCATTTCACCACCCTTAAACCAAAAATGAGCAAACAAAAACCTAATTTTACAAACCCATGAGGCCATAAACATCAAAACCACCCCGGAGTCGGCTACTTTAACAGAACTTCAATCACACAAAAACAAATAAATCATAAACCCAAATAGTAAAAAACCCATCTTGATTACTCAAACAGCAAGGATACCCACTGATCAAAATTAAAAAAAAAAACAAATGTTCAACTCAACAAAAAGGTCAATCAAAACTCAGAAGTTTACCCAGAAGACCAGATTAAACTGGGGTACTAAAAAATTAATCAAAAAAAAAAAGAACAGAGAGGCCAAAATGACAATAGCAAATCAACCAAAGAAAAAGACAGTCTCTCAAGTAAAGGGCAAAAACAGTAAAGAACAGACCTTTTGGAAAGCTTTGAGTGGCGTCAAACCCTAGATTCGTCAATCTCCATGGTTGAGAAAGGAAGGAGAAGTGAGGGACTGATAGGTGTGAAGGAGAAGACTTTGCTTCTTCAGAGAATTCACACACCCAAAAGATTACAAAATTACAATCTTATTTTATTTTGGAGAGAGAAAGAGAGAGTACTCAATTAACAAGTAGACTTCAAGAAAAAGAGAGAGAAAAGAGTAAAATAAGAGAGAGAGGTGCATTTTCAAATAAACCTGCGCATCATCAGAGAGGAGCGAACTGTCGTCTCTGTCAAGAGGATAGTGGGACCCACTCGAGACCTTATTATTCCTTTTCCAACTTCTCGTTCCACTCCCGTTGTTGTTTTATTTACTCCTTTAATCCATCTAATTTTACTCTTTCTGAAATTGGCCATTTTTATTTTTTCAACGGGACAATTTTGTTAATTTTTTTTTAATATGCATAAAAAATTAGTTAAAATTTTTATTCTGGAACAAAAGAAGTATAATTTATCATTATATTTAGTCATAACATAAAGAGTCCTTCCACGGGGACTGATTTTTGGGATCGAAAAATTAGACCGGTTCATTTTTATTTTTCTTTGAATCTCAAAAAATTTATAATATTTATTTTAACTCATATTTTTATAGAATTGAGTGATTTATGTGTAATTTGAATACATATAAAAAATAAAGTAATACAGTCTGTACAATATTATTTTTTACATATATTCAAATTACACCTAAATTATTGAATTATATAAAATTTTAAATTAAAATAAATATTATAATTTTTTTAGAATTAAAAATAATAATAAATAAATAAAAATTGAACCGGTCCTATTTTTTGGTCCCAAAAAGCTGACCGCCTAGACTTTTTCTAACAGAAATGGCAATATTTTATTACATCATATACAAAAGTATAAATTTGTTTTGGAAATCAGGTCTTTAACTCTTAAGTTTACTTATTACTATTATTAAAAATGTTCATAATCATTTTAGTGTAAATTTATCAAAATTAAAGATTCCTACAATTAGATTACTTGTGACAATTATAATATTTTTAAATAATTTTTTTGGCAATCATATAAGAAAAATAAAAAATAGTTTGCCGCAATTAAAGATTTTATTCCAATAATAAGATTTGGAAGGTGACATGAGGACAAAAATTATGGTCATAGGACAAAAATATTTGTATGGATAAGGACAATCTTTCCATAAACAATTAATTTTATTGTAATGATTTACATTATTTAATTGATAAGGGTATATTTGTTCAAAAAATAATTATTACGTCTTCAAAATGTTTGTCATATAGATATTAATTTTTAATTTGTTTACGTTTTGGTTAATTATTTATTAGTAAATAATCTTCATAATCAAATTACATCACACTCAAAGAATCTGGACTAGTTTATTGAGGTGTATGGACAGATTAAATTATCATTAATATCAGTTTAAGATAAAAAAAATAAAAAGGAAAAAAAGAGTAGAAAAAATTGAGGAGGGGGGGGGGGGGGGGGTGGGGAGGGGAAATAATTTTCACAAATCATTTCAGTACAGTCAATATACTCTTTCTGCTTCACAAAAAAAAAAATATATTTATAAATTTTTTCGTTTCAAAGTTTATTTTACTTCATTTATTTAATAAATAATATTGGAGGAGATCGACTTAGGGTTAGCAAAAATTTTAAAACATTTTTAATTTCTTAAAATACCCTTCAACTTTTATGATAATTCTTATTTTATCTTTTTAGCTTCCTAAGATGCCCTTTAATTTTTATTTTGTACTTATAACTTCAACTTTAATCTTAAAAATTTTAAATTATTAAAATTAATATGATAATATAAATTACATACGTAACACGTGTTTTTTTTATACTATGAAGAGACAGAAGTCTTCATATTTTATTTAGATACAAAAATATATTTTTAATATTTAAAAAAATTATAAAAATAATAAAGCTATTTTTGCGAAATAGATACTCTCACGTGAGAGGCAGCTGCTTACGGAGTTAAAAAGGACTTGTGGTTTGAAGAATTTTCCCACTCAACGGCGCAGCTTCTCAAAATCTCCATCAGAAAACAGTACCCGATAACATTTTATATATATTCTTTCCGTCCCACGATAAAAATTCCGATAAATTTTTTACGCATATTAAGAAGATGAATAAAATGACAAAATTATTCATAATAATATCATTAAATAGGGAGAGAGAATTCGAATAAGAAAAGTATGAGATATTTAATGTTACGGATATAATAGAAAAATATGTGTAAAAGTTTAGTTATTAAAGGAAAATGAATATTTAACATGGGACTACCCAAAATAATAATAAAGATTTTTATCATGGGACAGAGGTAGGGGTGTTCAGATGAACCGGTTTTTTCGATTTTTCAGACCGGTCTGAACCAGTCGGTTCGGTACAAAAAAAACGGTATATACCAGTTTTTTGGTACTGTTTCGGTCCGGCGATTTTATGGTTCGGTTTTAACGAACCAGACCGGTATATACCAGTTTTTTAATTTTTTATTAATAATAATAATAATAATAATTATTATTATTATTATAAAATAATGATAATATTAATAAAAATAATAATAATATTAATAATAATAATAATATAATAATAATAAAAATAATAAATAATAATAATAATTATAGTAATTTTCGGTAAAACCCGATACCGCCGGTTCGGTATACCGGTCCAACCGGTATTGGTATTAAGATTTGACCGATTTCGCTACCGGTCCGGTTCGGCCTGATTTTTACCGGTTGAACACCCCTAGACGGAGAGAGTAAATTATACTCCACTATTATCACATACAAAATATTCACATATTTATGGCCCCCACATATCAGGCAAGACTTACAGTATATGTGTGTGTATGTAAGTATTATATGAGCATTTTATATGTGATATAGTAACATTGTTGTTGATATATATAGCCGTTGGAAGGATTAACGAATCATAGGACGCCACGTTCAAAGTGTACCTCCTCCATAGAATACGACACTTACGCCGAGGTATTGTTTGACTCGGCTACTAGTCGGAGTTGATAATTTGAGACGGGGGAACACGTTTAGGTGGTGACCAACGGACAAGAGGGCCCCACTTATTTGGGAAAAACAGTTGACTTTACTTTACCAAACGCGTTTGTATCCGCCTAATGACAAGTGATTCGTAACCATCATTAATTACTAGTAATTAATTAGACACTATTCCATCTAATATAAAATAATACATTTTATATGATTTAATGATTTGTAATTATCATTAATTATAGACATTATTTCATCTAATACATCTTACTATCATTAGAAAAAAAAATCAACAGCTAAGATTAAAAATTGTTTGCAGCCATAAAAAATTAGGGGCGCAAAACTCAATGGCCAAAGTAGGAAACTTCACAAGATTAGAGCACAAAAAGCACAAATATATTCTTATTTCATTTTTTTTCATAGTAATTTTCCGGAGTTATTAGCAAGAAATTAATTTTGGTTAATTAATTAATACAGTATCGACGTATAGATTGTGAGATGATCTCTCTTTACGTGTCAGTACTGTATTAGTCAATTGACCAACTTACTATAAAATTAATTAATTTATAACCGGATCCGAAATTTTAATGGACAACTGATTAGTCAGACATAGTGAGTATCTATATATTTGGTGATCTATATATTTGGTGTTAGTGGTGTAAAATTTATGTCCGCCATCAACAAATACATAGAAATCCTCTGTATTTTTGTGTCCGATTGAACACTGTTCATCAAATAGACTTGTTGAGAATTGCTGGAAAAAAAAAATGATGAAAGATTTAAGTCTTTCGGAACTCTAACCTTCAAAACTATATATATTTTATAATAAATTTTAAGCATTGAGATGTCCTATTAATGATAAAAGATGCATTAGATGGGAACGGTTATCGTTCGTGTTGTCATAATTAATGTAACGTAGGAATCACTCTCATTTTAACATATATGCTTTAATTATTTAAAATAAAGACTATCCATCTAATAGAAATATACCACGTAACTAATTGAAAAAAATAATAAGTTGTATTACTGTTTGCCTAATCAGACTAAAATAAAGAATAAGGATCTCAAAATCCTGAAAGGGATACCGAATCGAAGCACCTTGACAAAATTATTTTGCATGTAACAAAGTAAGGAAGTTGATTTCTTACCAAAAAAGAATCTGGTTGGTATGAATTTTATTTTTGGGTAAGTTGGTCAATTAGTCAATAGAATGCTTATACACATAAGTCTCGGCTGCGTATAAGTACTCTGTTAACTAACTTATCCAAAAATAAATTTCATGTTAATCACTACACCTGGCAAACGGGCAGGCGGACCCGGGCCGGGTTGGGTCGAGCGCGGGCAGGCCAAAAACGGGTCGGGCCAAAAACGGCCCGGGTTTTGGCGGGCCGAAAAAGTGAGGCCCGTGGCCCGGGTCGGCCCGCGGGCTTTTTCTTTTCTTTTTTTTTTTGCAAAATCTTGATACAACAAAAATAATAATAATAATAATTTTAATTACTTAAATTAACTACATATCTCAATCAATTAAAATTTTAATAGTATTATAATTTTAGATATTAAAATAAAGGCATGATTTGTGATAATGATTGATTTACTTTCCAAATAAGTAGGGGAAATGCATAATTAAGGGATAATGATTGATTTACTTTCCAAATGTACTACAATAAGTAAGGGGATTGCATAATTAAGGGATAAAATTATCTATATTATTGTGTATAAATTTTGGACTTGCAAAGTTGCAATCTAAAAAATTAGTGGTTGATTCGGATTATATATTGTTAGTAATTCAAAGTATATAATCAAATTTGATTCTTTAAAATTAATATAATTTATTTAACTTTTAAAAATAATAAATATTATAATTAATACTAATATATAGATAATTTTAAATTTTTATAATTATATTATCTAACTTAAACTAATAATTGTTAGTTTAATAGTTTTATACTTTGAAATTATTAACTACATATCTCAATCAATTAAAATTTTAATAGTATTATAAATTAGTATTATTAATTAATTACCTACATTAACTACATATCTTAATTATAATTTTCAAATATAGTTAAAATTTATTGAAGATTGTATTAAAAACAAATAGTTGTTGTAGCTTAGTTGGTTTGAACTCTTATTTATTTACTTACAAGTCCTACAAGTAGCAAAATTTTATAAAAAAAAAAAAAAAACTCACGGGCCACGGGCCGGGCCAAAAACGGGCCGCGCTAAAAGCGCCTAAATTTTCATGGACTAAAAAAGTTAAGCTTAAAGTTCAATTTTTACGGGCCAGCCCGGTCCGCGGGCCTGGGCCAATTTTGCCGGGTAATCACTCTCCCAAAACAAACTTTCATGCATTAAAAGTTGTGCCAAATTATATGGACATAATCAGGTATCATGATGATCCATGCATAGAAGACACGTTATTAAAACCCTTTTACTAGGAATAAAAGGAATATCTTTATCCCAACGGCTACCAAAGAAAGTGTCCATCTTTATTTATTTGTTTATTTATATTTTTTTAATTTTCTAATTAATGAAAGCTTTATTTCACACAACGTTATTGGATTCAGATTGAATTATCGGTCAGAATCAATAAAAGTCGGAATCGATACACGTTTCGATTCAGTTCAGACCAATTAATCAGTTTAAATTAAAATTCGATCAAATTCAATGACCTGACGGTTAAATTGACCTATCCAATAAATCGATAATTGGGTCATCGAGTTCGTACAAATTTATAAATATCCTTGTATTTTATTTATTTATATATATATATTTTTTAATTTTCTTTATTTTGCGTGATAAAACAATGAGTCAACAATTACTCATTTGCGGAACCATACTCATGTTTGTTAACAGACCTAATTTTATTTTATGAACAATTTGTATAAGAATTATGTGGGTGACTAATTTTTAAAGGAAGAAAATATTTTTCAATAAAGAATTTAACAGTGTAATTAACCTTTAATCATTATTGAATCGTGATTAATTAATTAATTAATTAATCATGGAGAGCGAGAAATAACTTTACATGCTTTTGAGGCACATGGAAATATTTTTGTGTTGCAAAAAAAGCAGATAAGAAAAGCAAAGTGGTGTCTGTGCATGTCTGCATTGGGATTCGACAAGACAATAACATCATAACATACTACTACTAGTCTACTACTACTACTACTACTCCACATTCGTCGTATCATTCGGACGGCTTTGCTCAGTCACGAGTCAAGACTATTCAAACTTTATTCTTCTGCACAATACCTTCTTGCAGCATTAATTTTAAGCAGGCCGATAAATAAAATGATTTTTTTTTTTTGTAAAAAAAAGTAAGGGCTATTTTTGTTTTCCTATCCCATCCTATTGTTTGTTATTTTTCGTTTTTTTAGTAATATAATTCGGGGATATATATATATATAGTTGATTCTTTCACCACCAACAAAACTAATTTTGGAGAATCACGTATTAAGCAAAATTGTTTGGATAAAAATATTTTTAATATTTCAGAGCTTACGGTTAAGAATGTTACTACGTAACACCATAAAAGTGCTTCCACAATTAACGTAAAAGTCAGAATGATGAATACTAAAAACTTTTGAAAATTCATATACAAACCTTATTACGTTTAATTTTACAAAAACATCTTACCAAAGTCCTTCCAAAATTATAAATATGCTTATAATCTTAACACGCTCCATCAATATATTTCATATTATCAAAAGACTGAAACTCTAGATAATATTTGTTTTTGACAAATTATTATTAAGAAAACAACCCAATTGTTGTGTATATATATATATATATATATTGTAAAATGGGACTTCTTACGTAGAATGGAGTAAGTAGAAAAATAAAAACATACTCCCATTTTCAGGCAGCCTCTACCCGACACTTGACAAGATGACAAAAGTCGCTCCCTGTAATTAAATTCTACAAAATTGGCTTGAGGAGGAGGATAATAGCCCTATAACCTCTTGGTGGCAACAAAGTTTGCCACCAAAACAAAACAAAACAAAACTATTCCAACCTAAGCTCTTAGTTTAGCCACAATAAAGAAAAATAAAACAAAATCAAGAACAAAGAATAAACTGAGATACATAAAGAGACCAAAGAAATTGTCAAATATCACCTGCATTACCATGAGTAGGATAGCAACTGAAAATGGGGATAAAACAGGAGCATTGATGAAATACTACTATCCCACAATTCCATACTAACTGCAAATGTTCACTAACACAATAATGAAGTTGACACAAGAACAAAAAATCTTTTGAACCATTCCCCAGAAGTCCTATATAGCATTTGTGCAAAACCAGAAACCTGAAACTGTGGTGTTCAATAGTGTTGTCATTGTTTCCTTCCTCGTCCTTTCTTTGCAGGCTGTGCTTCTGTTTGTTCTTTTCCAGTAACTTCTGTAACATCAGCTGCAATAATAATAATAATAATAAAAATATAGAAAAGAAAAGAAAAGAAAAGATGATTACTTGTTAATATGACCCGCAAGAACGTTATACTTTACATACCACAACTTAGAAATTAGGCAAAGTTATCAAGATGCTTAAGGAGCACCCAATTTGCAAGTTCAGCTGGAAGGTAAATCTTATGAATCTACGTAGTTTTTATAAAAATTCAGATCATGATAACTTGATAAAGGTAGTACAATACTACACACCTGGATTTGAAACAAATCAACATGCTTTTTGTAGTGCTTTTCAATTTCACAAATATAAATGCGTTTCACTTTCTACCACAACGTGGATGGTTTACTTTTTTTTCTTCTTCTTAATGACTCTATCCAAGAAGGCAGAATTAATGAACTAAAATACTATAAACAACAAGTTGTAATCGTCTCCATCTCACTGCGCTAATGTGGATAAAATAACTTCTGCAGTTCAAAGCTCAAACCATACCTTCAGGACCACGAGCCATCAATGTGAAAAATATGTTATTGAGCTTCTCCATCTTCTTGGCATCTTGGGCCTGGTCTGTCTTAAACTTGAGACACTAAAAAAATTGACAAGAAATAAACAAATAATAAGAATCATCACGTGGAAAACTTTGGTTCTGCTCTAATTTCAGATATATAATCTTGACACAACCGAGAGTGATTAATTGTATGCAATGAGTTTCTCTGAAGAGCTAAAAACCTACATCTTGTATACATAAGCATTCCACAAGAAAGACCTGGCATACATTTGAAAACCAGCATCCAAGCAGGTACCTTTTTTTTTTTTTGGGGGGGGGGGGATAAGTCCTTCAAGCAGGTAGTTGATGCTCAAGAATGAAATATATGCGCCTATCCAACATAAAATCTACATCCTTTGTCAACAAGCATGCAAAATTTACAAATGTAGTTTCATACATTCATAAAAATGACGAGGGAAAAAGTTTGGAGCACAACAGAAAATTACAACCACTCTGAAGCAAGTCTAAAATGGCAACAGAAAACTGTAATAACCTCAGCTTCAATCAGAAAATTATCAAATGACATCTAATTAAGATGACACATCGTATGATGTTAATTTTATCAAGTAAAGTTCATATCATAACAGTTTGACGTTCAACCCCATGAGTTTTCAACCTTCAAACTGCTAAGGAGATTTTATGATGGTCAAATAGAGAACTATAAGTAGTGTGTCTGTTCCTACTTTATTCTATAACTAAAGATGAGTTGGAGAAAGTATAGCATAACATAGACGAGAAACCTTACGTAGTCACTATTACATATATCTTTGCTTAATTACTGCAGTTTATTACATAAAGAGGATTTCTAACATATTTCTTCCCCCCCCCATCAATGTGAAAAATATGTTATTGAGCTTCTCCATCTTCTTGGCATCTTGGGCCTGGTCTGTCTTAAACTTGAGACACTAAAAAAATTGACAAGAAATAAACAAACAATAAGAATCATCACGTGGAAAGCTTTGGTTCTGCTCTAATTTCAGATATATAATCTTGACACAACCGAGAGTGATTAATTGTATGCAATGAGTTTCTCTGAAGAGCTAAAAACCTACATCTTGTATACATAAGCATTCCACAAGAAAGACCTGGCATACATTTGAAAACCAGCATCCAAGCAGGTACCTTTTTTTTTTGGGGGGGGGGGTTGGGGATAAGTCCTTCAAGCAGGTAGTTGATGCTCAAGAATGAAATATATGCGCCTATCCAACATAAAATCTACATCCTTTGTCAACAAGCATGCAAAATTTACAAATGTAGTTTCATACATTCATAAAAATGACGAGGGAAAAAGTTTGGAGCACAACAGAAAATTACAACCACTCTGAAGCAAGTCTAAAATGGCAACAGAAAACTGTAATAACCTTAGCTTCAATCAGAAAATTATCAAATGACATCTAATTAAGATGACACATCGTATGATGTTAATTTTATCAAGTAAAGTTCATATCATAACAGTTTGACGTTCAACCCCATGAGTTTTCAACCTTCAAACAGCTAAGGAGATTTTATGATGGTCAAATAGAGAACTATAAGTAGTGTGTCTGTTCCTACTTTATTCTATAACTAAAGATGAGTTGGAGAAAGTATAGCATAACATAGACGAGAAACCTTACGTAGTCACTATTACATATATCTTTGCTTAATTACTGCAGTTTATTACATAAAGAGGATTTCTAACATATTTCTTCGCCCCCCCCCCCCCGCATATCATAACAGTTTGACGTTCAACCCCATGAGTTTTCAACCTTCAAACTGCTAAGGAGATTTTATGATGGTCAAATAGAGAACTATAAGTAGTGTGTCTGTTCCTACTTTATTCTATAACTAAAGATGAGTTGGAGAAAGTATAGCATAACATAGACGAGAAACCTTACGTAGTCACTATTACATATATCTTTGCTTAATTACTGCAGTTTATTACATAAAGAGGATTTCTAACATATTTCTTCCCCCCCCCATCAATGTGAAAAATATGTTATTGAGCTTCTCCATCTTCTTGGCATCTTGGGCCTGGTCTGTCTTAAACTTGAGACACTAAAAAAATTGACAAGAAATAAACAAACAATAAGAATCATCACGTGGAAAGCTTTGGTTCTGCTCTAATTTCAGATATATAATCTTGACACAACCGAGAGTGATTAATTGTATGCAATGAGTTTCTCTGAAGAGCTAAAAACCTACATCTTGTATACATAAGCATTCCACAAGAAAGACCTGGCATACATTTGAAAACCAGCATCCAAGCAGGTACCTTTTTTTTTTGGGGGGGGGGGGGGTTGGGGATAAGTCCTTCAAGCAGGTAGTTGATGCTCAAGAATGAAATATATGCGCCTATCCAACATAAAATCTACATCCTTTGTCAACAAGCATGCAAAATTTACAAATGTAGTTTCATACATTCATAAAAATGACGAGGGAAAAAGTTTGGAGCACAACAGAAAATTACAACCACTCTGAAGCAAGTCTAAAATGGCAACAGAAAACTGTAATAACCTTAGCTTCAATCAGAAAATTATCAAATGACATCTAATTAAGATGACACATCGTATGATGTTAATTTTATCAAGTAAAGTTCATATCATAACAGTTTGACGTTCAACCCCATGAGTTTTCAACCTTCAAACAGCTAAGGAGATTTTATGATGGTCAAATAGAGAACTATAAGTAGTGTGTCTGTTCCTACTTTATTCTATAACTAAAGATGAGTTGGAGAAAGTATAGCATAACATAGACGAGAAACCTTACGTAGTCACTATTACATATATCTTTGCTTAATTACTGCAGTTTATTACATAAAGAGGATTTCTAACATATTTCTTCGCCCCCCCCCCCCGCAAGGCCTTCTGAAGTATATCTCTTCTTAGATATGAGAAAGAGAGGATATATATTCTTTGCAACACCAAAAGAATCTAATCCCCTAATATAAAAAGACCCAATTTTTTTTGTCCCTTTTCCACTACTCATCTAGTATAATTGGTGTTAACGTCATAATACTTCACGATGTTGTTTTGCTAGATAAATGTGGCCTCCACATGGTAAAATAAATCGGTAACCTGGCGCCCGTAGTCGTCGGGAGAACCCGGTGTAGGAATTAGTACAAGCATTAACAATATGCGAGGAACATTGTATTCTAGACAGTGATAGAGCTGAAAAGAGCTTACTTTTACCTTTTGTTTATTACATATATATATAGAGAGAGATCCACTTGGGCTTGGTGGGGAGGATTTCCCTTGGGGCTTGTAAATATAAAACATTTGGGGTTCGTGTATTGGACCCGGTTGGTAATATTTCATATCCTAACATAGCACCCTTTACGAATGTTGCTGAACGTATTCCAGTGTTATTATCGAAGACTCGTTGCCCAAATTCAAGTGACGGCCATTTCTCTTCGGAAGTCCTTTTTATTCTTTAACTTGACATATTCACGTGAATGCGTTGGTTGACAATCACATCGTTGGTTGACAATCACATCGGTGATTGTTCTATTTTTATTCCTTTGGAGAGTTTGACATAGATATTATGACTAATGACCCTTTGATTTAACTACTGTTGTAGAGTAATAAACAATACGTATTTCCTCTCCCAAAACCTTTGGCCATGACTAAATAATTCTTCGGCCACTAGCATTTGTAAAGCTCTCTCATTCTCTAGAATACAAAATCCCTCATATATTGTTAATGCATTTAAATGCTTGTACTAATTTCTAAGCCTGAGGGTTCTATTGGCGGTCACAGTCGTCAGATCACTGGTTTGTTAGCATGTGCAAGCCACATTTATCGAAATTATGACGTTAACATTGACGTTTGAAGGAGAGCTTCTAGAGAGTTGTTTGTAGTTGAAATTTTGGTTAGAATATTGTTGACATCACCATTTTCCGGCAGAATATTTGAGCTCTATCGCCTTAACATATCTTCCATCGTCTCCGGTAGATGAGAGGAGAGGGATAAAAAGGAGGAATGAGACTCAAATCCATTAAATTTTATGACCATTCTACCATTTTATCCGGCTAAACTTCAGCTATGTTTTTCTATCTCCAAGTTCTTTTTTACCATCTTTGATCCTAAATGGTTTAAACACTAGTACAAAATCCAAAAGATAACAACAAAGGAGAAAGAGACATCGCAAATGCTAGTGGCCGAATAATTATTTATTCATGACCAAAGGTTTTTAAAGAAAAAAAATGTATTGTTAATTACTCTTCAATACTCGGTCAAATCAAAGGGCCATTAACCATATGTCTATGTCAGACTCTCCAAAATAAAAGAAAGGACAATCACCCATGTGATTGTCAACTAACACATGAATATGTAAGGTAAAAGAACAAAAAGGACACCCACTAACGTGGGTTTTGGAAGAAAAGTGGCCTTCACTTGAATTTGGACAACGGTTCTTCATACAAGGCCTAAAGGCCCAAGGGAAATCCTCCCCAAAGTTATCAGATACTCTCATTATACTTAGCGTATCGCGTATTGATACTTGCGTACTCAAATAGAGTAGTATTACATACGGACACACCAATATTCTAAATTTAGCATACCGAAAAATTTCTTTATTGTTTTAGTTATAATTGTACAAATATCAATATTATAACTTAGTATAGGTTGCTCAAAGATTACATATGTACTCAAATATATATAAAATAATCAACTTGTTGATTCAACTAAAAATTTTCTAGAAGACTTAGTTTTATAACATTTATATTTTAACAGAATTCCAAAACTTATATAAATATACTATCACACTTTAGTTATGTGGCGTTAAGGCAGAGGTAAGCCCTATTGAGCTCTCTCACTCTCTAAAATACAATGAAACCATTATACCGATTGATGTACAACTACTAATCTGAAAAACTTGATAAACCATTATAAAATACAACAACTGGATTTTGAATTGTTTAGAAAATAAATTAACAACTGCAAGCAAACAGGTTTAAGCTTAATTATAAATACCAAGCAAGCAGCAGATTTTGAACATGGGCAAGTAATTAGTACCTCTTTGTCATCGGTGACCTTAAGAACCAATTTACCGTCGCAGTTTCTGTATTTCATTACATAACGCGTCTTTTTCCCCAAAAAACATGCCAAAAAAATTACAGAAAAAAGATCAATTCATCGATTCGTAAGGGAATAACAAATAAAATAAAATTAAGTACGACTGAAGAGAGAAAATAATACTTTATCGGGATGGGCACGAAACAACTGAACCGATCTTTCAACGAAATCGTCCCACGATGTAATGTAAACCATTCTATATCGATTTATATGTTATATAGATATAGAAAGATAGAGTATATAATTAGCACAAAAAAAAAGAAAAAGAAAGAGAGAGTATATTAGTAACTCCCAGACCAGAGGCCGACGTTGATATATGGAGTAGAGAGGTTTTCACGTATATTTGAGTTAATTATTAGCATTAGGTATGAATCGGATTTTATGGATCGGATTTTTACAGTTTTCGGGCTAGGGTCAAGTCCATGAGAGTACGGTAGCAAATAGATTTGTTACACACGAAAAGTTAACGACGAAATTCTAAAATCATGTTAATTTATTTAAGTATGAAAAAATAATTTAATACTTATAATAATATTATTACTCCCTCCTTATAAAGGTACAAAATTTTGTTCTCTAAAAAGATGAGGTAAACTGTAGGATCTATTAGTGTAAATAAATATAAATACTTGTCATTCTATATAATCATATAATCTTGTGATGATCACTATAATAAATTTAAATTTTTTTTACTCTTTTCCGTACTTTTATTTTTATTAATATGTGCAAATTGTACTTTGTCCATCTTTTGGGGACCGAGTTTAATTAGGAGTAAATATCATGCTAATTCCAATAAATACCACGAAATTCCCAAAAAACATTAATTTTAAATTTAAGATTTTACAAATTGATCATAAAAAAAAATCTAAAGAGAATATATTTCTAATACACAGGAGTATGTCGTATGTGAATGTAAATATTCCAGCATTCATATTTATAAATATGACACAATTTATATAAACCTTGTATGAAATGTGTTTTAATATTTGATGAGTATTTTTTTTTAAATGGTTGAATGAACATCTAATATTAGATATTTGTACTTTGACAATAATTAAGATACGAATAATATACTTGTCTTGCATGTTTTTCAAATTTCTTAGGAGTGTTAGTGTAATATCATATTGTAAATTTTATTTATTTGAAAATATTCTATATTATATTAAATAATAAATCTCTTTATTTATGTTTTATTGATTGATTTACTCAAAGTCTCAGACAGAGTATTAGAAGGAAATTTGTTGTGGATAAATTAAAAATACCTGAATATGGTAGTTTACAGTCATGCAATTAAAATGAAAAAAATACTCATACGTATAGGAGTCAGCATTTCAATAATCACTACCGCCGATTACAGTACATGTATAATTGAATGTCAAGGCGCCAATCATCTGCTTATATACCATTTAGCCATGTCACTGAGGAACACAGAAATTGCAATGGTTGTGAAACTGGACAATGCAGCAGAATGTGACTCGATGTTGTATGGGTTTGGCTGTGGCCTCGGTGATGAAAGATTCCGTGAAATATATATGGTCACGGGGATGGAACCTTGCGAGCATATCCCAATACCATCACAAATTCCGTAGCTGAGGAGCCAATTGTTGCAGATACTCTTTCTGATGTTGCAGATACTGTTTGTAGCCACAATTCAACCAGACTATGCAGTTGCAATGTGGGCATCACCGGCTGACCCATGCATCTGATCTCAACCTACAGTAAAAATAAATTCACTATCAAAATAGATGGAACCGGGCTTCACCAAAAAAAAAAAAACCCCCTCAGAAAAGAAGAAAAGAAAATGAGGCACAGACAAGTTCATTAGCTACTCAAACGTTTTGTTTTTTCATCACATGGATTTATGGTAATTCCTGAAATAATTCAACTTTGTAGGAGAGACTTGTTTTTAGGTCAATCGTGGTTACTGCAGAAGCTGAAGTAAGCTACAGAATTAAGAAGAGTCGGGGTAGAATCTCTACAACACATTCACATTGATTTTTAAGAGATCAAGGCCTTCCAGGCCACCCAAAAATTGAAGTTTCAAATCAGTTTCATCCGTAGTTTGGCTTTTGGGGTTGGGTGCATTTCATCTTTGATTTGTTGAGACTCATGCTAGTGCACAGCTATGATGGACTGATTATTGCAAAACTGAAATTCCATTGGAATTAAAGAGCCCAAATTCATTCACTAAATGATGCAAGTTGCAGCTTGCTACAGCAAATATGAATGATTTTAGTTAAAATGATTATTAAAAAAAATGTCAAGACATGCTTATGCATACCACTAGTCCACAACTATATGAAGCACCTTTTATCTATCATATTAATACTGCTAAATTTATAATAGTTGGCTACCTCGTCTTCACTTGGAAGGTCTAGTTTCTTCATCAAGTACTTCTGGACAGAAGAAACGGATGCACTCCCATCCCTGCGAAAAACAGACAAATTTAATATAACAACGAAAAATCAGATAAAATTTTAATATAGCAACCTGGGAGCCAAAGGATATGTCAGCTCCTGAAATCAACAATAATCTTCCTAACTCTTAACTAAGGCAAATATTTAAGATGTATAAGCAAAAGCCTCAACAGCTTACTGCATCAAGTTGACATCTACAAAGGTGCACCCACTGACCACTGCTGATCTCATATCAGATACTCCTGGTTTATAATCTCACACCAGCTTAGAAGGGAAAAAGTGCATCATTGATATTTTGCAACTTAGAGAAAGCACAATTAATCATTACTGTTTTTTTTCCTTTTTCCTTTTTACTTATTTGATAAGTAAAAAATCAAGGTCGTACATTACTCCTTAGTCCAAACTTGTTCAATCTACTTTGTGGTTTGTAGTCAAATTCAATAATCATAGTCAAGGTGTGAAAGTTGAGCAGCCTTTGTTTGACAGTGATATACATAGAAAGCTAATTTAGAATGTGAGATTTCCCCACAGATAATCAGCCTGGTAGATAGATACAGAGGCTCAAACAAATTATTCAAATTCTGAAGACAATCCATCCATAATAAAAAGATGTATCTTGATATAACATTCTTAGAAATCACCACCTGGGCAATGCACTAACCAGTCAGAGAACTGCACATTCTTGAAACAAGATCTAAGTATCATCTTATAATGCTGCAAGTAATCCACAACCACTAATTCAAGCTTGGTGGCAGCTGAACATATATTGGGAATATACCCTTGTTCGTAAGAATAATTCTCATCGTATTTCTGGAAAAAACTGAAAGAAGGAAAACTAAACCCAGGCTTATCACTCATGATTTCTACGGAATCACATGTAAATAAGAACATAGAAGTTAAAATAATTATTCAAACAAGACAATATTAATATATGTTGGGGCCTAGGGAACACATGTGAGATTGCATCCTATATACCAACTTAGATGAGTGGACCCAAGATCTCACAATTTAAACTTTTGGGTCAGATTAGTAATTTAGTACTAAACATGTCAATCAAGGCCTCCCCTAGTGTTTCAGACTACAGTTGGCTCCCAGTTTACCTAAGAAGTGATGCCCAAACTATGGCGAGAAGACATAAAGATATAGTGCTGGTCCCAAAACTTGGTGCCTCTCAAAAGAACAGAACATGTGTGGTCCATGGGAGATATCATGGTAATGCATGGTTACTTCTACTTGGGATATAAATTCTTGAAGAAAGTCATGGTACCATACAGGAAACTATAATTAGTTAACCGTAAACCGACCGACTCAGAGAGAGACGCAACCTTCGAATAAAAGAACCCCCAGCTTAGAGTGGAGGCAGGGTATATTGATGTATACATGTCTGGAAGATATTGTAAGTGTGTAAGGTCGGACTGTTGGAGTGAGGAAAATAATGAAAGAGAGGACTGGAACTAGCTTGTGCTAAATTGAGTTAATCTGTTAAACTGAATCTACGTGTTATTTGGGTTTGCTTTCGGATATAAATGAAGTGTTAAATTCATGCTACTTTACTAACTTTGTTATTACGTATTAAGAAATTATTTGTAAGCCTTTTACAATTTCAGACATGACTTAAAAATGGTGCTTGTGGATCTTGAATGAACTTTCCAAGTAAGTGGGTGTAATGACGGGCATTAAGAAAGTAAATAGACCTCAGAAAGAACTGCGAATCTGATCAAGTAACCTAGTGCCATGACTGCCATCATAGTTGTCAACGCCTTGCACGTCGAGCTGTCAAGGCTCACGTATTGGTAATGTACCAAAGTTAAGTGATTAAGTCATTTTTTACCATGACTCATCATAATCCATGGATTTTTCCAATTACCCAAGCAACTCGACCCATGACCCTACTCCTTTGAATGAGAGTAATGTTCGTGAGAGAGACGAAAATGACTTCATAGTTGATGACTTTGCTTGAGCTATGACTAGAAACATAGTAGAGAGTGGAGACTTTTTTATATTGTTAGTTATTATGTTTTGGATTTTAATTTATATAAAATTTTATTGTGCAATATACTTTTGAAATAAAATAAATAATGTATAAATTGTACATTGTTAACGACTTGTCGCCATACGGACGACATGAGGGCCGCCTTATCGCCAATGCGTCCTGGCGGTCAACTACCATCGCGTCCAGCCTTGGCGCCATGACAACTATGAGTGCCATAAATATTTATCTACAGACGCTAACTCCAATCTAATAATCTTCTCACTAGTTATTTAGAGTGAGTTGGAAGTTAACATTGATGAACAAATATGAGGAAAAGGAGTCGCTCGATAGAAATTGTAACACCCTAGTCCCACATCATAACATGTGGGATACTTTGATGTGTATATAAAGACTCAAGTTGATATCATTTAGATCTGACAAAAAATAAGTTTGAGTTCGTTTTGTGTTATATAAAATAGGTTGGTTTTGAAACCAAAACCATATTACCTATATTTAATATGGGTTATGTGGTTTGGATTTAAATGGTTATGGTCGAATCCAGGTCGACCTATTTTTCAAATTATAGTTTCACTAAAATCTTAATTTCTGTTATACTAAAAGATTCTTATTTTAATTTTTTAGCGTAAGTTTAAAACTAAAAATTTTAATTGATGTAGCTAATTTGAGTATTAAAAACATTAATTTTGTAAAATTTATATTAATAATTATTATATTAATTAAAATTAATGTAATTATTA
This sequence comes from Panax notoginseng, assembly GCA_016801055.1. Lineage (NCBI taxonomy): Eukaryota > Viridiplantae > Streptophyta > Magnoliopsida > Apiales > Araliaceae > Panax > Panax notoginseng. The sequence goes on along the minus strand of CM029015.1, from coordinate 226,282,071 downwards.
AGAATTTTATTACAATAATCAGTAAATATTATTTTTTTAGAGTATATATATAATCAGTAAATATTATTTGTTTTGGAAGGTGGGGAGTGGGAGTGGGGGGGGTGGGGGGGTGGGGGGGTGGGTGGGTGGGGCGGGGGGCAGGGGGGCGTGGGGCATGTGGGTGTATACATAATCAATAAATAATATATTTTTTTGGTGGGGTGGGGTGGGGTGGGGTGGGGTGGGGGTCAGCGAGGTGCGGGTGGGGGGTGGGGGGTGGGGGGTGGGGGGTGGGGCGGGGCAGGGCGGGGGGTGCTTAGGGTGGGGGTGTATACATAATCAATAAATATTATTTATTTATTTTTTTGGGGGTGAGGGGTGAGGGGGGTGAGGGGTGAGGGGTGGGGGGGTGGGGTGGGGGGGTGGGGGGGTGGGGGGGGTGGGGGGGTGGGGTGGAGGGTGGAGGGTGGAGGTGTATACATAATTAATAAATATTACTAAAAGTGTTAACTTTATTATAGATTAATTCTATAATTAATGAAATGATTTTTATACATAATTATAAATGTATAAATTAATTACAAAAGTATGAAATATGTATATAATGTAATATGTAAAATGTATATGTGTTATATAAGAATGTAGTGTAATAATACATACATGTTGATGTATTAACTCTACAAAGTGTAAAAAACTATTATAGACTAATATGGGTCAAAAGTAACTAAACTAGATCCAACCCATATTTGTAATAATAATATGGGTCCAAAACCAAACCAATCCATCACCTAAAATCTAGTTAACCAACCCAATAGATCCAAGTGGTTTTGATTAACTATATATATGGTTTTCAACTTAAATTGTCAGGTCTAATATCATTAATACTTTTTGGGTGCGTCTGTGGTGGGCTAAGATGAACCCAAGAAGATATTATTGAGACAAGCGCATTGGACCTTATTATGCTATAATTTGATTTGGAATCGGGATTTAACCCGGGTTGTTACAAAAATTATATACTAGCCAAACCCAAGCCATAATAATACCAGAAGATAGATGAAATGGTAAAAGATATTGCATGCCGAGAGAGATAAGCATTGAATTGAATAAATATGTTCGCAACCTACTAAAAAAGTAGTCTCTTGTGACGGTCACATAGATATAAACAGTAAAAAGTAGAAAATCATGTACATCTAGAAATAAATACACTGAATGTAGATTCTACCACAACCTACAGGCAAAACCTAAATGTTTTTCTCCTCTTTTCAGAGTGGATTACTTGTAAAGATTTACTTCCTGAAATAGTTAGTTTTATAAAAAATTCAGAAGAATCCTCAATTGACATCATTATATTTGTCCCTGTTGGACCACTCAGTATTTAGACTGCTTTAACCATCTTCAAGATTCATTTTACTTTATAACACCAACTGTATTTATAGACAATATCCATGCCTGAGCACTAGATAAATATTGGAAAACTAACTAAATGAAAGTATAGACCATAACAAGGTCACTTCCTTTCTAGGAAAATGTCAATAATACTACAAACGCGGCAGTTTCCACATCTTGATCGATTCTCGAATAAGGTATATATATGTTTGTCACATCGACTGTCGAGGAAGGAAAGGAAAACCCACACAAATTGTTCCAGATTAGATATTATACAATATTAACCTAAACTACAAGAGTTGGGTCCTACATTGAAAACAAGCCCAAAAGAGCAGCAACTGCAATAAAGAGATGCCAAGAAAAGCATATGACTTCTTTACTACTTTACATACTGGTATTTCAAATTTATTTTATTGTATGCTTGGAATTTCAGTATTGGCACTAAACACTTATTTTTATTGCTGGACCCTAACCAGTATTTCCTTTAATATCACATAGAGAATAATAATGGACTCACTCGTTTTATCGGTAGTTGACACATATCAAATGTTCTATTTAAGCAAAGAAATTATTCACTTGGCACACCTCATAGTAGATAATAGACACAGAAAACAATTAATATATCCATGCAGAGTCTTATGCTGTTTATCATAAAAACAAATTATACAAACGGCTTCCAAGTATAAACGCACAAGACACCAAACTTACAATGAATATACTTCCAAAGTAACTACACAGAAGAATGGGGTAAATAGGAACTCACTTTATTCTCAAGAAACTTGCAGATATCTGTGGCAAGGGCCCATATCCTTCCCTGAAACCATGACAATTGCAGGAAATCAGAAAATGAAGGTCGTCAGAAGGATAAATAAATTTGTTTTGATGGACAATTCAAGTCTTGATATTGAAGTAAACAAGGTTCTCACTGGTCTTCAGAAGCCACTAACGAGCACCAAATTTGATTTAATTTTCTTTCACACCTAACTCTGGTAGCATCCAGCACAGCTTGGGGAGAAACAGCTGATTCTCTGAAAGCAGCTGCCTTTTTTTGACGCAACATTCGCAATTTCTTCGGTTTCACGGATTCAGGAGGACCCAGATCAGTGCTGTCATTTTCATCTTTAACTTTAGGTTTTTGTTTGGTTTTACGGGAAAGCCCTTCAACTTTGGGAGCATTGATAGGTTCTGATTTGGATGCAGATCCTTGTGAAGTAAACTTTGAAGATTTACTCCTATTTGCAACTTCTGCCAAACAATCCAAAGGTTTCCAAAGATCAACTTTCCCCTCCCATGGGTCAGCACCATTTTCTGTTTCTATATCTGGTTTGGCATGTTTAGCATGGCTAGATTGTTCAACAATGGAAGAATTCTGCACGTATAAGGTACTAACTAATTAAAGCAGTAAGATAACTATTTCAAGTTAGGAGTGAACAAAATCATGTTGAAGCCCGAGTAATAGTGGTGTAAGCACTACGAAAACATGTCTGTCATCCATACCTGCCTTATAGTCTGTGTGCACTTGGTCAGAGTTTCACGTGAGCTAGATCTTTCTGGATCTTCCTCAGAATCTTCCTCTTTCTTTATTTGCTTCTCAATGGAAAAACTAGAACCTCGTAATGTTTTTCTTGCAGAAACTTTTGATCTTCTCCCAGTCGGCGCAGTCTGTGTTGAAACTCTGGGAGTGCTGACCACCAATGAAGAGAGTGACCTTTCCTTTATTCTTGCAGGTAATGCAACAGAAGAGACAACTTCAGGTGGATTTATCTTTCTTCTTTTGGAAGGAAAGATCTTCTCTCTTACATCTTGTAAACTGTGATCTGGCCTGAGAACCAAAAAATATCAACTCTTAAGCTACATTACATTTTAAGTTTTTAACTGCACTGTATATCAATAGATGCATGAGCATGACTGCAAAACCAGTATTCATGGTTGCATTGTGCATATATGAACTGAACAAAGAACCGATGAATAAACTGTATGTAAGTGAAGAGATGGAATTGGAAGTTTGGTGAATGTAGCACAAATTAATGTAAGTAAATAATCTGCATGTGCATCAGGGGAAAAATTTAGTTAAAAATTGAGCACTGATGAAACTTATTTCTTTGGGAGGCTCATGGTGCAATAGAGATGAATCACAGCAATAGAGTCTGGGAAACCAAAAAAGCATCTAAAGAAAGAGTGTCGCCAGTTTAGAAGCATAACATATGTTGAACGTATTGTACCATGGGGGTGTGGCCGTGTGGGTGTCAAAAAAATGTAAAGCTGGAAGGAGTGACACACAATGGAAAAGGACCCCCCCTTGGAGAGTTTGAGGGCAAGGGAGAAATAAAGACAATTAGAGGAAAGAGAGGGACAGACTGGAGAAGGGTAAGTTTTGTGCAATGCGTAGTGCGTGGTGTTGAGGCTAGTGCTACATTGGTCTGGATGTTGTTCCCCAAAAGGTGGAGGAGACAGTTTCTTTGGGTAAGTTCGCAATCTTTTTTCGACTATTGGAGAGAATATCTGTTTACTTTGAATATAAATCGTGTCATAATAAATGGGTTAATAAATAACTATTCATCATGACAGCTAAAACAACAAAACCCCTATTCATAGAAAAAACGAGGTGTTGTGCCAACTCAGACTTTGTACTTGAAAGGAACTGACATCTCACCATTTCAGAAGTGAAGGCATTCTCTTATCAATTACAGCATGTCTCTTCCTTGAGCTCCTGATATGGCTCAAGGCTCCCAAAAAGTCTGCAACACTATCTTGCTAGTGCTGACAATCGTGATACTAACCCCTGAAAAGGCTTTGTACGTGCCTAACAGAAGCTGGCATGGTTAAAGTGCAAAGGGTCGTTAAAAACCTGCAGTGGGAACATTGGCACACCAGGCACCGGGTATGGACCCTCTAGCAATGATATCGATTGGACAAGATATGCGACCCTCTAGCACGATTTACGTAATCTTACCCCAAATGAGTGAAATCATGGGGGCTCAATGAATTTATGTGAAATTACCAGTGGCCATGTGTGCCTGGATGGAACCCCAATCTAAGCAGTCATCATGTGCTAATGCTTGGCCACATTACGTAAAATTACAATTAGAACAGTAACCCTTCTCACTGGACACATAATACTACACCAAATAAATATAAAGAACTGTTCAATCTTTTGTTGCAATTCAATTGCATAATGGATATTACTGATACAACAAATGAAGACATGAAATATATCTACAGAAGTTTGTGACGCATTCAATCATGCAATATACACAACTTGTGTGCTACAATACAATAAAATTCAAACCTGGATAAACTATACTTATCCATTACAAAGTAATAAGAGAGGAGAGAGATTAGAAGAATGATCAGACCTCAGCTTCTCCAACGGCACACAACCTAAATCAATATTGCATATTGGACAGCAGTCTAATTCCTCGTCTGACAGCTTATTATATATGCATTTCCTGCAAACTGAAAAAAAAATTCAAAAGACAAAAAAGTTCAAAATTTATCATCCATAAATAGGAAAATACCTTAGTTAACAAATTAATTTAAAAAGCTTCTCCATTTTTTATTTTTTTACTGAAACAAACAATTACCATCAGTGCTTAAAAGATTAGTCTTTGAATATTATTCTAGCATAAAGCTGCAATCTTTGAAGAAATTAGGGGTGGGATGATAAAATTTAATTCTTACCTATTTTCTAACAATTTTCAAAACTTTCAACGATAAGAAGAAGACTGGTTTCAGTGCTAAGTGCATCCAGTAATAATATTTAAACTTTACCTAGATAAATTTTTTTTTTGTTACCAAATTCATCAATTGCCCAGCTGTATGTAGTAACAAAAAATTATAACACAAATCAAATCAATGGAACAGGAAGCTTATAAGATTTCACTTGAAACATGATCGATCTAATCCTCCAACTGATCCAGATAAGTTTTCAAAAATCTTAATATAAAATAAAATAAAATAAGCTAAACCCAGATATCAAAATGCAAAATAGAAAAAAAAAACCCAGATCACAAAATGCGCAGAAAACACATTAACATCAAAACAATTTATTTTTTATAATAATTTGAAGAAGAAAAGCAAAGAATAAAGAAAGAGAAAGTACTGACAAGTATGAAGACATTCAGAAATAGTAGTTGCATCTTTGAGGAGCTTGTCGCAAAGGGGGCAAGTCATGCATGCCGCAATTGCCCCCCTCTTCACTCTCACCACCTGATTTGACATCTCTCTTCTCTTTTATCTTCTCTCTCTATCAGTCTCTGCCATATTTCAAAGCTAATAACATTAACACCCACGTACCCGGGCAGAAAGGTGCATGTTAGCAATAAAATGTAACTCAACATAAATTCACGTCCATTCCCAAATATTAATTCATCTGCATTAAAAGCATCATACAAAATACAGAATAATCACATATATACATACAAGGATATGTATCTTATAAAACCAAGATATATATGTTTGTATAGAAAGATGGAGATTGAGAGATGAGAGATAAAATACCTTTGAATTAATGAAGAATTGGGGAGATGGGCTTTTGTGGAAGTGTGATTTTGAGAAGGAGCGACGTGGGGTTTGGGTTGGTGATGTAAATTTGTGTTCGGACAAAAGGGAGTCGTGTATGATTATGATTATGATTATGATTATCTGTTTGGGAGTCGAATTTTAGAGCTAGAGAGAGAAAGAGAGAGGCTCTCTTTTACTATTACCAATTTATTTATAGTTTGAATGAACCCAAACACCTATATTGCCCTATGATCTTTAATTAATTTTAAAGTATATAAAAATAATTTCAATAATGATGATAATATTTGCTGGTACTTTTTTCTTTTTCTTTTTTGTCCGTTTTGGGCCAGAATTGGAATTGAAAAATTAATTGCATTTCGCCCAACACATTATTTATTTGGTGCACTAAAAACCTAAATTTAAAATTTTGTAAATGTTGAATTATATTAAAATAATGAATACATGTTAGATATCAAAAAAATTTAATATTATTTGGTAATGGTGAGAGTTTCAAATAAAATTTATCTCAATTTTTTAAAATAGTATTACATTAGCCGATTATATCTCTTATCATTAGAAATGTCACATTGTACTTATAAATGATCTACTTTGCTGGCTGCTGGCGGTGGTAACACTCTCTCAGGTTTTCCTTAATTTATAATTCTTGAAGGTGTTGTTCTTGTAATAATAACTCAAAGCCGCTTCAAAGTAGGTTCGTACTTTTCTTTTTCGCTATCAAATAAAAAATAATCTTAAAATTTTACTTGTTTGACGAGGAATTTTATACTCTCACATAATAATAATCCTTTCACCTTCAAATATTCAACAATATCTGTGGCAATATATGAATGTGTGCCATAAGGTTGAGTTCATTAAAGTTTATATATATAGCTCGTAATATCAATAGAATGTAAGTATATACGTAATTGTGTTATAGGTTGAGTTCATTAAAGTACCATAATTATAACCTTTCCTAGTAGTAACGTATTCAACTATCACTGGGCCAGACAGCCCACACCTGTAAGACATATTCGTTTCCAACTTTATGCATGCAAGTGAGGAAAATGCCACACCTGGAACTACACCATAATACTAATAACAGTATAACACACACACACATATATATATATATATAGCTTATGGTAAGTTATAAAAACATAGCTAAAAGTTTAAGGTAGTAGAAAGAGTCCGAAATAAGCTCATTTTTCAGTACAGTGTTGCTTCCTCAATTCAAAAGTCAAAACCTTACAATAATTGGATGAATCAACTTCTTGATAATCTTGTAAAACCAACTAGACACACAGAGGTGTAGGTAGCAACTTGGCCTGTCATTTGATTTGTGCATTTAACTCCTCCTAAAATGATTTTTAACATAATTAAGAGCCAACAAGACCTTTGAACCGAGCATAGGTAATTATTGATAAGAAAATGGACGCAGAAACCATTCCCGTTGAAAGGATTACCGAAAAAAGGAAAAAAAATATTGCATAAGTACACAGAGTAAACGCGTTTTAATGCTAAAAGCTAAACAAAATCTGCCGTATAATGCACTTACGCACCCACTTAAATATGTATCCATGGTTTTCCCTCCACGGATATGGAATGTTCATGCCAAATATCACAGCCACCAAAGAGTAGACGGATAAACAGATGGTCCCAGAGCTTAGGAAGAGTTCCAACTGCAACAAAAGAAGAGAAAAAAAAGGAAAGCAATGATAGGAAGAGCATGTTGAAAAATAAACTTGTCCCAAAGTAATTAAGTATTTAATATATTTATGTTTTAATTAATATTTATGAAACTAGGTTGGGTTCATGTATTTGAAGGTTCATGAAGTTAGTTGAAAAGGTGTCTAGGAAGTTGTTTTTCATTAAGTGTTTATTCATGTATTTGAGTTTATACATGTATGGAGATTCCTATAAATACCTATGTACTCAACTCATTTGAAACAAGCAAAAATAAAAAAAAAATTGTGATAACATCTTCTCCATTTTCTCTAGTGTGTTTGTGTGAGAGGTTTTTTTATTTCCAACAAATTGGTATCAAAGCTAGGTTGCTAGTAACACCCACTACAAAATGGCAATTGGAGCGGTCCAATTCCAAGTTCCTCAATTGAAGAAGGATAACTATGAGAGTTGGTGTATTCGCATGAAGGCGATTTTTGGTTCACAAGGTCTATGGGATATTGTGACCAAAGGCTATGTAGAGCCCGAAGATGAAAATTCGTTATCACAAGCACAAAAGGAAGCTTTGAGTGCCACAAGAAAGAAAGATCAAAAAGCGGTTACTATCATTCATCAATGTTTGGATGATGTAATGTTGCAAAAAGTTGCTCTTGCCACCACCGCCAAGCAAGCGTGAGAAATTCTCCAAAATTCATTCAAGGGAGTTGCCAAAGTAAAGAAGGTTCGTCTTCAAACCTTGAGAAGTGACTTCGAAGGTTTGCGTATGAAGGAGTCCGAATCAATTTCGGAATTTTTTTCTAGAATTTTGACAATTGTCAATCAAATGAAAAGTAATGGTGAAGAAATTAGTAATGCTCGAGTAAATGAAAAAATCCTTCGTTATTTAAATCCCAAGTATGAGTATATTGTTGTAGCCATTGAGGAGTCGAAAGTCTTAGAAACCATGACTGTTGATGAATTTATGGGTTCGCTGCAAATCCATGAAGAGAGGCTTGAAAAGCAAAAGAAGGGGCCTAATGAGCAAGTGCTCCAAACGAAGCTTTCTTTCAAGGAGAAAGAAGAAAAACATGGAAATAGTCAACGAGGTCAAGGTCGTGGCCAAGCAAGAGGTCGTGGAAGAGGTGGAAGAGGAAGTCACTACACTCCTCACAAAGAAGAAAGGGGCCAGAGTCTCACCACACAAGGGGACGTGGAAGAGGAAATTATTCACGACCGTATCAAAAGATGTATGATAAATCTCGAGTTCAATGTTACAATTGTCACGATTATGGGCACTATGCTTCAGAGTGTAAGAATGATTCGAAAGATATTGAAGTAAAGTCAAATTATATGGAGAAAAATGTTGATGAAGTGGAGCCCACTTTACTTTTGACATGCAAAGGAGAGATGAGTAAAGATGAAAATATATGGTATCTTGACACGGGTGCAAGCAATCATATGTGTGGAAGGAAAAACATGTTCGTTGAGCTTGATGAATCTGTATGCGGCAATGTCACTTTTGGAGACTCGTCAAAAATTCTGGTTAAAGGGAAAGGAAAAATTTTGATTCATTTAAAGGATGGGAGGCACCAATTTATTTCAAATGTTTATTATGTGCCAAATATGAAGAACAATCTTTTGAGTTTGGGGCAGCTCTTAGAGAAAGGTTATGATATGATCAATCCGGAAATTTACTAGTGAAGGTGCCTATGACAAGAAATCGAATGTTCTTATTGAATATTCAAAATGATGTGGCAAAATGTTTAAAAGCTTGTTTTAAAGATTCATTTTGGATTTGACACTTGAATTTTGGTGGTTTGGAAGCTTTGTCGAAGAAGAGGATGGTGAATGGGTTGCCTTCAATTCACCACCCCGATCAACTTTGTGAAGGATGTCTTTTTGGCAAGCAATCTCGAGAAAGTTTTCCGAAAAAGTCAATTACTAGAGCAACCATGCCGTTGGAACTTGTGCACTCGGATGTGTGTGGTCCTATTCATCCATCATCATTTGGTAAGAATAATTATTTTCTCTTCTTTGTCGATGATTTTAGTAGGAAGACATGAGTGTATTTTCTCAAAGAAAAATCGGAGGTGTTTGGAGCCTTTAAAAAATTCAAGACTCTTGTGGAGAAGCATAGCGGGTATAATATCAAGGCCATTAGATCCGATAGAGGGGGCGAGTTCACATCAAATGAATTTAAATTATTTTGTGAAGAAAATGGAATTCGTCATCCTTTAACGGTTCCAAGATTGCCACAACAAAATGGGTTTGCGGACAGAAAAAATAGAAGCATTGTTAACATGGCTCGAAGTATGTTGAAAAGCAAGCAAATGCCAAGAGAATTTTGGGCCGAAGCTATTGATTGTGCCATCTATTTGTCAAATCGTTGCCCGACTAGAAGTGTTCAAGACATGACACCACAAGAAGCATGGAATGGGAGAAAGCCAAGTGTTTCTCATTTGCGTGCTTTTGGGAATATTGCTTATATGCATGTACCGGATGAGAAGAGGTCAAAGCTAGGATAAAAGTGAGAAACATATTTTCATCGGCTATGATGCAAGATCCAAAGGCTACAAATTGTACAATCCAAGTAACGGCAAAATTGTGATAAGTAGAGATGTGAAATTTGATGAAGAAAGCTCGTGGGATTGGAACATTTCGGAGGAAAATTATAATTTCTTTCCTTTCATTGATGAAGAAGCGCAAGAAAGAGAAGCGGACATAGGGAATCCTATTTCTCTACCTCCATCTCCACCACCATCCAATGGACAATCTAGTCCACCTTCATCTCAATCAAGTTCAAGTGAGCGACCTCAAAAGATGAGAAGCGTGCAAGAAATTCTTGATACTACGGAGGAGGTAAATATTGATTATTTGAATTTATTCTGTCTTTTTGCAGATTGTGAACCTATGGGGTATGAAGAAGCATCCAAAGACAAGAAATAGAGAAGTGCCATGAATGAAGAAATCAAAGCCATTGTGAAGGATGAAACATGGGAACTTACTACACTTCCAAAAGGCCAAAAATCAATTGGGGTGAAATGGGTGTACAAGACAAAGAAGAATGCAAAGGGTGAAGTGGAGAAATACAAAGCAAGATTAGTAGCCAAAGGGTACAGTTAAAGACCCAGTATTGACTATGATGAAGTATTTGCCTCTGTTGCTCGCTTGGAAACTATAAAATTGCTTTTTTCATTGGCGGCTCAAAATGGTTGGTTGATTTACCAAATGGATGTGAAGTCTGAATTTTTAAATGGATTTCTTAAAGAAGAGGTGTACGTGGAACAACCGCTTGGCTACATTGTCAAAGGAGAAGAAGATAAAGTTTTGAAATTGAAGAAGGCGTTATACGGATTGAAGCAAGCGCCGAGAGCTTGGAATAGCCGAATTGATAAATATTTCCAAGACAATGATTTCAAAAGATGCCCGTTTGAACATACCGTTTATTCGAAGGTCGGAAAGAATGACGATATTTTATTTGTGTGCTTGTATGTTGATGATTTGATTTTTACCGGAAGTAATCCAATCATGTTTGAAGAATTTAAGAGGGCTATGGCACGTGAATTCGAGATGACGGATATGGGTCTCATGGCTTACTACCTTGGTCATGAAGTGAAGCAAAGCAAAGAAGGAATTTTTATTTCTCAAGATCTTAAGAAATTTAAAATGCTTGATTGTAAGCCAGTAAGCACACTTATTGAATGTGGTATTAAATTGTCAAAGCATGAAGGATGAGATACAGTGGATCCAACATTTTTCAAGAGTCTTGTTGGAAGTTTGCGATACTTAACATCCACACGACCGGATATTGTATATGGAGTTAGCCTTGTTAGTCGGTACATGGAAAACCCCACAATAACTCACTTGAAGGTTGCTAAATGAATTCTCCGTTACATCAAAGGTACTCTTGATTTTGGCTTATTTTATTCAATTTCAAATAATTTCAAGCTTGAGGGATTTTGTGATAGCGATTGGGCTGGTGATGTTGATGATAGAAAGAGTACAACTGGATTTGTTTTCTTTATGTGTAATTCAACATTTACATGGTCCTCAAAGAAGCAACCTATTGTGACCCTCTCTACTTGTGAAGCGGAATATGTTGCTGCTACATCTTGTGTTTGTCAAGCCATTTGGCTTCAAAATCTATTAAGAGATCTAAATTTGCAACAAGAGAAGCCAACATAGATTTATATCGATAACAAGTCGACAATTGCATTGGCTAAGAATCCGGTGTTTCATGATCGAAGCAAACACATTAATACGAGGTATCATTTTATAAGAGAATGTGTTGCAAAGAAAGAAGTGAACTTGTATTTGTGAGGACTCAAAACCAAATTGCTAATATTTTTACGAAGCCACTCTAAGTCGAATTATTTTGCAAATTGCGGAGCTCACTTGGTGTGACAAGTTTAAGAGGGGGTGTTGAAAAATAAACTTGTCCCCAAAGTAATTAAGTACTTAATATATTTATGTTTTAATTAATATTTATGAAGCTAGGTTGGGTTCATGTATTTGAAGGGTCATGAAGCTAGTTGAAAAGGTGTCTAGGAAGTTGTTTTTCATTAAGTGTTTATTAATGTATTTGAGTTTATACATGTATGGAGATTTCTATAAATACCTATGTATTCAATTCATTTGAAACAAGCAAAAATATAACATTTTTTTTGTGACATTTTCTCGTGTGTGTGTGTGGTTTTTTTATTTCCAACAGAGCACTGCTGGATCGGCGCAACTACAGTACCTGAATGAGTTGATTGCGATGATTGTCCTGCTGCAAAAAGAGAGGAGGTAATTAAGATCGTCAAGCATAAACCCATATATTCAAATTCCTTTTTGTGTTCTATTTCTGAATAGATAATCGGAAGAAAAAAAATTCCACATTTCAGGATATTACAACTATATTGAGCGTTAACATTTCCCTGAAAAATTAGTCATACACCTTCAGCAGTTTTATTGTTATCTGGATATTAATGTAATCTTCTGTGTCATCAATATATTCTTGCAGCTGAAAAGAACAAATTACCATGTCAATGCCTGAGCTAATTTGTTATTGTCAATACAATGTACATCTGATTAAATACGCAGGGCAATGCCATGATGCAGCACTTGCTCTGGTATTTACAGAATAAGATCACCAGCCTTCACACAAAACCACTCCATATATAACAGATAAATTTATAGTAATATAAATCATTCATAACATTCCCCTTGCTCATGTACGGTATTAAGTATCTAAAAACAGTAGTATTTTGGGCTAGATCATTGTGGATCGTGCTTACCGTTGTCAGTTTGTTTAATGTGCCTTCTATTTGAGTAAAGCCTGCAAATTTTACTAGTGTTTAGTGTTTCCGGTTATAATATTAGTCCAAAAGACAAATTACTACTAGATCATATATATAACCTCCAGCAACATTTCAAGTTCCTCAACATCATTTTCCCCATGCGCTGTTACTCCACTTCCTCTACTTATCTTTGAGCTTATAGTAGGAGAGGTAGGTAACCAATTATGACTCTCATTACTACTAATTGGTGAAGAAGCGCCATCTGATTTCCTAGATAAGTAGAGTTCTGCCATGTCATCGTCATCATCCAAAAGTTGCTCGAGTTCATCCCTTACCTGGAAACCAGTAAACTTTAGAAGCAGCAAATATATATCTTACTACAAGGTAAACAAAAGTCAATCTATATATATACTTGACATTTTAATGTATATACCAAGAAAATCATAAAATCACTGAATCCTTCACTGTCCTCTCTACAGACACACATACGAATATCATCCGGAAAAATAATTACATATTATTATACCTTACAATAATTATATACACCTTTAAAGTTTGATTTCAGTATATATATATATATATATATATATATATATATATATATATATGTATGTATGTATGTATGTACGTATGTACGTGTGTGTGTGTGTGAGGAGAAGAGACCAGCATACTTTTTGAACCCTACTGCTCAGCCTTGTCATTACGCTCTTAAGTTTACGCACCCGATCCAGATTGCGGCTGCTAATCTGCAAATTATTCATATAAGCTCCTTAAAAAACATAATGACGAAAATGGAAAAGGGTAAAGAAAATGAATTAAGCAATATTTCTAAACATGCGACGTATACTGGAATTAATTACTAGCAGAGAAACTAATATTCCAGTTATGGAACATCAGTTAACAAAACCATGCATTTGTAAAATGAGAGGTTACTACAATGCTGAAATTTCTGAATCAAACTATCAACCAATAGGCAAGAAAATACAATTACTATGGTATGCCACTAGTGGAATTTATTACCTTTCATTGATCTGTCAATTGTTAAGGTAAAATAATTCTGAAGCACTAATCTGCATTTAAATCTCACACAAAGCTTAAAATTGGTGTTCATTAAGGAGAGGGTTTGGGAAAATGTGTAAGGATTTTGATCAATAGAGACTTAATTAGGGATTGCACGTTGAGCAGAAACAAAAATAGGCCACAACTCAAAAGTTTCCAGGTATGAATGAGTTGAGCATATCTAATTCTAGTAGAACAATACTTGGCAAAAATGGGAGAATTATACAGTTGTTAAAAGTACACAGAAAATCTCAACTGAACAGTAGCCTTTAAATGTACAAAAGCACTTGTAAGGAAAAACAAATAATCAGAAAGAACCAAGATTGAAAAGTTATTGGCAAAACTATAAAAGAAAGAATTAATCTTGGCTTGACAAGAAACAACTCTTTGTCATGGGGTAAGTGATAGTAACATACTTCTGTTAGCACCAAATCATTTCAGCCACAAGAACCAAGGGGAAAAATATATTGTAATATATGCCCTTACCTTCGAGGTGAGTTCATCTAAAGCCGGATAAGCAGCAGTCTCCAATTCTCTTGTACGTGCATCCAGAAAACTACAAATACCTTCAAGTGCCACTTCTAGAGCCCGGAATTCAAATGGGACTTCTACATAAATTACTCACTTTATCATAAATTATAACATGATTGTACAACTAATGTGACAAGGCAAAGAACATTAGCTAAACGTGTCTAGATATTAATTCAATTGAAATACAACTGGGATTCTAAGACTTTCGAAAATCAATGAAACCATCAAACCAATTCCATGGACTTAATGTCCATCAGTAAATTTTCAATTTTGAACCAAGAAATTAGCAGAAAAGTAAAATATCACGAGAATGATATCATATGTGGTGTTATACCATTTTATTCACTATATTCTAAATCATTTTGTGGCCCCAAATTCTCTTCATCTTCTCCTTGGGCTTGGCAAATGGGCTTTACAAGAGGCAATCTTCTTTGAAGTTCACCTAACCAAAACATTAAAAGCAGTAATCTTTGCCCCAATATCAAAATGGCCAAAGAATTATCCCAAAATGAATTACTATTGTTGGGCCATAATATTTTGGACCTATTGGGCTATATTTATTTTGGGCCAAAGCATTGGGCCGAGCCATTGGGCCGGGCTATTGGGCCGGACCATTGAGTGAATATGGTTTTACTTGGGGCGTGGACCAGTGATGATTAAGGGATAAGCTTTGACTAATATCTCTAGACATTAATTAATGGGGATTGGATATGATTCACCGAGGGTGGCAAACGGCGATGGGATTAGCAGGTGAGCTGCCTGTAGTGGACTGGTGTCAGGGGAGGTTGGCGGCGTGCAGGATGAATATTGGAGTATACGAGGACAGAACACAACACAAAAAAGGTAACTGATATTCTTATCACAAAAACACTAGAGCAAAACACTCTCCATTGTTTACCTTGTGTCTGCCTGTACTGACTCTCACGCCGGAGCTATCCCCCGACGGTCCAAGCCGTCAAGCCTCTGGTATTGACTTGTTTACTGTATAAGATTGGACGCGCTTTTACGTGATTGAGGCGCGTGGAAAGATCACGGCGATAACATTGGCACTAGAAGGAGGGCTTTCTAGTGTTTTTGGGTTTCAATCACAAATATTAACTGTTTTACATCAAAAGTTATGGTGAGGAGTAGGACAGTTACCCCTGAAAGACAGTCATTGGCTGTGAGTTCGTCTGTACAACAAATCTCTGTCAAGGATAGGCTGGGTCCTTCAAAAAGTATTCATGACAGCACTGCATCACGAGATGTTTCAGAAGGTTCTCATGCAAAAGTCCATGGGAATACCAAAAGAAGATTATTTTTTACTGCTAATAAGGGACCTGACCAAGATCGGAGAAGGGTAGAAGGCACACCACCTAGAACCCAACGTCGAGATGGTTAGACCGACAGAGCATCCAAGTTGGCCAAGATGGCAGAAGAAGCTAACAAAGCTTTAGAAGTTCTTCTGAAGCAGAGGGAAGAAATTGCTGAACAGATGGTTCATATGGCCGAGATGAAGGATGAAGCGTCAAGCTATGCTCGGTCCGGAGAGCGTAACAGATCCTTGGAGAGGCGATCCAGAAAAGGAAAAGAGCGTGTGCACTCTGAAAATGTGTCTCGAGGCCACCCTCGTGGCCGAAGAAGGCTAAGGAGCCATACTCCTGAGGATCCGAAAAGGGTACCTCACCCTAGAGGTTCTCGGGACTATGGTACGAGTAGACGAAGGAGCAGGTCAAGAGGATATACACCCGAGGATATAAAGAAGGCACTTCGCCTTGTATTCTCGTCATAGCGAAAGGGCTCGACGCCGAAGCAGATCTAGAAGCCGCACTCATGAGAATCTGAAGAGGGCACACCGCCCTGTGGATACTCATAACAGCAAGAGCTATAGGAGAAGTCCATCTAAAGCTGCAGGTTCGGATGGAAAAGACCAGACTGTTCAGAAAAAGGATAACTCTCCAAAGAAGGAAGTCTCTTCCCAACCTGAGGGAGTAGAGTTTTTGATTAAGGAGGTAAAGGAGCTTCGGAGACAGTTAGCCGAAGTCCAGCAAGTAAAAGACCGTTCGGGTAAAAAGGCGTCTCCTTTCTCCTTGGAAATTCTTAAGGAGAAGGCAGACTCTACTAAAAAACTTCCTTACATGGAGAGTTATGACATACGATCACAGCCAGGCGTTTGACAGGCTGATGGATTATTATGATTTTTCGGATGCAGCCAAGTGTCAAACTTTTGTGACGATGCTAAGGAAAGATGTGAGGCAATGGATGAGAACTCTACCTTCAGATTCAATTTCATCTTGGGTAGACTTGTGTAGTAAATTTCATGCCCGTTTTAGAAGCAACAATAGGAGAGGAAAGCCTATTGGCTCGTTGGCTCAAGTTCGTCAATATTCGAATGAGTCTTTGAGCCAGTATGTGAAGAGATTCAGAGAAGCTGTTGGCCAAGTGACTGATCTAAATGATCTTCAGGCTGTTGGGCTATTTCAAAATGGCCTAGACCTAGTGAAGTCGGAAAAGCTGGTGAAGAAGCTGATGTTCAACCATCCAAAAAGTTTAGCCGAAGTATGTGAAAAAGCCGAGGGTTATATTGTGGTGGAAGAAGCTATGAATAGCTTGAAACGTCCTTCTTCAGACAAAATGAAAGAAAAAAACAAAGATAAAGCTGATGGCGATCAGAAGAAGAACGGTGGTAATAATGATCGTTCAGACGGGAATTCCAAGAGATACAATAGCAATTGGCATTCGGGAGGAGGTCGTCCGCCTGTTTCGAACCAGAAGGTGAACAAAGTGTACACTCAGTTGAACACGGATCGGGCTACCATTTTGGATCGGATCAAAGACCAACCCTATTTTGAACCACTTCGTGACAATCTTGAGCTCGGGTCTGGTAATTCTCGTAAATATTGTGATTATCATCAGGCAGCTGGGCATGAAACTAATGACTGTTGGAGTTTAAAAGAATTCATTGAAAGAAATGTCCAAAGTGGTACGTTGGTTCAGTATGTGGCAGGAAGAGAACACCAAGGAGAACCGCAGAGGAATATGAGGCCTGTTCAGGCTGTCCAACCAGTTCCACCTGCACAGCCAGCTCCTAATCAGCCTGCAAGGCATGTTGTGGATGTAATTACTGGGGGAACAGCTGGTAAGCTTGCTGGGAAGAAGCGTCAAGGATATCTAGATTCGGTCATGTCAGTGGCGGGTACACTCCCGAAGACTGAAAGGTCGTATCCAGGTACGAAAATTTCTTTTACTGATAAGGATTACCCTTCTGAGCCCATCGAACCCCATGAAGGAGCTTTGGTGATTACTGCACAGGTGGGTTCGGTGGATATGAAGAGGATGATGATTGATAATGGGTCTTCTGTGGATATTCTGTATGCACATGCGTACCAAAGGATGCATTTGGATGGACGAAATATGGAGATAGGGCAGGAGGTTCCTTTATATGGCTTCAGTAATGATCCCGTCAAGGTGGCAAGGACTATTGAGCTGTCAGTCATTTTTGGTACAGCCCCACAGCAGGTAGAAATTATGTGTAGATTCTACGTGGTGCATGTGGATTCGGCTTATAACGCCATTTTGGGGAGACCCACCTTGACTGCGCTTCAGGCAGTGACATCGATTTCCCATTTTAAAATCAAATTCCCAACATCCCATGGGGTAGGGGAAGTGGCTGGTGATTTGGATTTAGCAAGAAGATGTTATCGGAACGCTTTGATTGTCTTAGGTGTAGGGGTTAGCAAACAAAGCAGACCATGGTTATTGAGATTGAACCCTTTACTGAAAGCAGTTCAGAGCCGTTAGTCATGTCGGTTGAAGAGACTGAGGAGTTCGAGCTGATTCCAGGTAAGAAGGATAAGACGGTGAAGATAGATTCAGGTCTGCCGGAACCTTTCCGGACGAACCTAATAGAAATACTTCGATGTTATGCTGACATTTTTGCTTGGGTTCCTAGCGATATGCCTGGAGTTAGTAGAAAAGTGGTTGAACATCGGTTGCAGGTGGACCCAGCGAAAAAGCCATTTCGGCAGAAAAGGCGGATATTTGCACCGGAGCGACAAAAGATTATCGATGAGGAGATCGCAAAGCTACTTGCTGCTGATTTTATATTTGAGATAAACTATCTGGAGTGGATGACAAATGTGGTTCTGGTACAGAAGCAAAACGAAAAATGGCGAGTTTGTATAGATTACACTGATTTGAATAAAGCGTGTCCGAAGGACTTTTATCCCTTGCCTCACATCGATCAGCTTATTGATGCGACTTCGGGGTATGCCTTGCTTAGCTTTATGGATGCCTTTACGAGTTATCGCCAAATCTCTATGTGTAAAGAGGATATCCCGAAGACGGCTTTCATTACTCATCGGTCAGTGTATGCTTAAAAGAAGATGACGTTTGGTTTGCTGAATGCATGGGCCATATATCAGAGGATGATGAATTTCGTCTTCACGAGGCAGCTGAGGAAGAATATGGAGGTCTATGTCGATGATATGATCGTCAAGAGCATGACTGTGCAAGGGCATTTGGATGATTTAGAGGAATGTTTCCAGACAATGCGTCATTACACTCTGAAGCTGAACCCAACCAAATGTACCTTCGGACTCGGTCCAGGGAAATTTTTGGAATATCTGGTTAGCAAGCGTGATATCGAAGCCAACCCAGAGAAAATCCAGGCTAATCTAGATATGAAATCTCCTCAATCCTATAAAGATGTTCAACGTCTGACGGGTAGAATAGCAGCTTTGAGGAGGTTCATGTCCTAATTGGTAGAAAGATGTTTACCGTTCTTTGATACGTTAAAAGGGTTGAAGAATGCTAAGACATTTCAGTGGACTTCGGCGCCTTTGCTGTGAAACCAGCTCCTGCTGAACCATTATATTTGTATTTGGTCAGTTCGTTGGCAGTAGGAGCAGTTCTGGTGCGTGAAGTTGGGGGTAAGCAGCACCCGGTTTACTATGTAAGTCATGTCCTTAGGGATGCTGAAACAAGGTACCCAAACCTTGAGAAATTTGTCTTTGCTTTGATAATAGCTAGTCGAAAGCTTCGTCAATATTTCCAAGGTCGGTTGATAATAGTATACACGGATCAGCCGTTGAAGAAGGTGCTGGGCAAGCCTGAAGTATCGGGGAGACTTGCTGCCTGAACGTTGGAGTTATCCCAATATTTCATAGAATATTATCCCCGAACGGCTATTAAAGGCCAAGCTTTGGCTGATTTCGTGGTCGAATGTTCGTTTTTTGAAGCTGATGATAGTTTGGGAGAAGCTGAAGAGCCCGACAAAGCAGTTGCAGTACTTCAGCAAAAGCAAAGTTCGTGGACGATGTATGCAGACGGATCTTCTACTTCGGACATCAGTGGAGCAGGGATTATATTGACGAGTCTGGAGGGATTCAAGGTGCAGCAGGCTATCAGGTTCAGATTCAGAGCAACGAACGAGGCAGAGTATGAATCAGTGCTAGTAGGATTGCGATTGGCAAAGAGTCTCGAAGTTCAAAGATTAATCATCTATAGTGACTCTCAGTTGGTTGTCAAGCAAGTTTCAGGGAAGTATGAAGCAAGGGGTTCACGAATGATTAAATATCTAGCAGAATTAAAGGATCGGTTTCAGTATGTCCTTTCTTATGAGTTTTAGGGGGTCGATCGCAATGATAATTCCATTGCCGATGCATTGTCAAAGTTGGCTACTACTGAAGCAAGCACCTTTGATGGTTAAGTATATTTAGAGACTCTGCAACAGCCTAGTATCCAGCATGAAGTAGTGATGTTTGTAGAGCGCTCTGGATGACTCCTTACTTGGAATATTTGGTAGATGGTGTCCTTCCTTCGGATCAGATATTGGCTAAGAAGGTGAAGTATAAGAGTGCCAATTTTATACTTATTGATGGTGATCTTTATCGAAGGGCTTATTCATCTCCATTATTAAAGTGTTTGGTTCCTTCCGAAGTTGAATATGTCCTTCGGGAAGTTCATGAAGGTATTTGTGGTGATCACATGGCAGCAAAGTCGTTAGCCTACAAAGTACTTCGACAGGGGTATTATTGGCCCACAATTTTTAAGGAGGCTACTGAGTATGTGAAGAAGTGTCAGCTGAATAGTCCGATCCCACATCAGCCACCAGAAGAGCTATACTCGATTTTATCTCCTATACATTTTGCTGTCTGGGGGGTAGATATACTGGGTCCATTGCCAAAAGCGAAGGGTCAGGTCAGTTTCGTTACAATAGCGATCGATTATATGACCAAATGGGTCGAAGCAAAGCCACTTAGGTTAATAACGGAACAGAAGTGTTTAAAGTGTTTAAAGGAATCTATAATGTTTCGTTTCGGCATTCCTAAGGTGGTAATCTCAGACAACGGACGCCAGTTTGTGGGATCAAAGTTTGAAGCATTCTTGAAGGAATTGGGGATTCAACACAGAAGGACTTAGGTAGCTTATCCACAGTCTAACGGGCAAGTTGAGGTACTAACAGAACGCTTTTAAATGGAATCAAGCGAAGACTGGATGAGGCGAAGGGAAGATTGCCAGAAGAGCTGCTTAGTGTATTATGGGCTTATCGAACTACTACGAGAACTACAACTGGAGATTCACCTTTCAGGTTGGCTTATGGTACAGATGCCTTAGTCCCTGTGGAGATTGGATCTACAAGTCTTCGGGTCAGTCAGTTTAAGGAGATAAACAATGATGAAGGACTTAAGATCAACTTGGATTTACTTGAAGAAGTTAGAGAAACAGCTTTGATAAAGTTGGCAGCCTATCAGCGACGTGTGGCTAAGCACTATAACAAAGGGGTAAAGCTTCAAAGGTTTGAAGTAGGAGATTTCGTCCTCAGGGAGGTTGAAGCGTCTATGCCTCAGAATTTGGAAAAGTTGATGCCGAATTGGGAAAGTCCTTATGAAGTTATTGAAGTGCCGAAGCCAGGGACTTATCGATTGAGAACATTAGATGGGTCTGAAATAAAGAATACTTGGCATGCTAGAAGGCTTCGGAAGTATTTTCAGTAGGGACAGTGTTAATGTACAGAAGTTTGTAATTGTGCTAACAGTTATCAATAAAGGAAGTTTTTTCTCCATTATTTGGTGTATGGAGGTTCGATTGGACTTATTCGACCATTCGATGGCGAAACAAATTTTATGGGAATTAATGGATGTTCGGAGGTTCGGTTGGTTTTGCCTCGCCCTAAAATGGTGAACATGCACGTTCGGAGGCTCGGTTGGTTTTGCCTCGCCCTAAAATGGTGCACGTTCGGAGGTTCGGTTGGTTTTGCCTCGCCCTAAAATGGTGAACATGCACTTTCGGAGGCTCGGTTGGTTTTGCCTCGCCCTAAAATGGTGAACAGGCACGTTTGGAGGTTCGATTGGAACAATTCGTCCTAAAGACGACGAATTGGGTTGTTGCAGATCTGTCTCACACTTCGGTAATGAATAAGTATTACATTATTTTATTACTTGATTTTATTTAAGTGTTGAGTTCAGATTATATCATAACTTGATCTTATATGAGGTTCATACTGTTTGATTATTTACTAACAGTTCAAGCTAAGTTTAAAAGGAGTAAAAAGGATGAAAAGTTAATGGTATTTCATTAAAATATAAAAATGATTACAAGAAGGTAAAAAAAATTTACAAAAAGTTCTAAGGTCATAGTAAAGAGAAGTCATCTGCAGGCTTCATCTTCATCGTCATCATCCGAAGAATCCAGAAGAGTTGGATCTACCGAAGCCGCTGTGAGCTTTGCTTTGCCTTTGCTTCGGGCAATTTCATACCCTTCGGCATACAGTTGAATGATCTCATTGTTCAGCTCAGACGATTTGCGGTATTCCATTTGGATTTGTTTACGAAGCTCTTCAGTAAGTGGGGGACCTTGAGCCTTCAATTCCTGAAGTTCAGCCTCCATTTTTTGCCGAAGAGTCAAATGTCGTTCTTCGGAGATTTGGGCGTTATTAATTTGTATCGCCAAGCTCTGGTTAGATTTTACAAGAGCTTCGTTTTGCCGAAGCAGAGCTTCGTTCTTCCAAATTAAGTCAACTTTCATGTCAACTGTTGTTCGCTGAACTGCCTTGGTTGTCTCTAATTTCTCTTTAACTTGAGCGAGATCCTTCCAGAGGCATTCATTGTTGAAGCGAGTAATGTCGTGCTGACTCCTCTCCTTAGCCAAAGCATATTTCAGTATAGCATTCTCTCTTCGGGCGATATCTTCTTCGGCTTCAGCTTCCTTATATTTTTGACGAAGGCGCCCGAAGATGCCATTTGCCTACATATATTCAGAGTTAATTAATGAACGTCAGGTATATGTGCAAGAATGTAAATAGATAAGTCAAATAACAACTTACTCTGGCTTGGTACATCATCCCATCTTCGATCAAATCCATGATGGAGCTGTTGCCGAAGCGGTGATCGTCTGTATCTCGTACAAATGAATTGTAGAGGTCGAAAGGGAAGTTTACATTAAGTTCTGGCCATAGAGTCGGAGACGCCATGACTTCAGGCCTAACCTCAGAAGAGGATGGTTTTTGTGGAGAGGATACTGTTTGTTCGGGAGGAGGATGGCTAGATTGTTCAACAATGGAAGAATTCTGCACGTACAAGGTACTAACTAATTAAAGCAGCAAGAAAACTATTTCAAGTTAGGAGTGAACAAAATTATGTTGAAGCCTGAGTAATAGTGGTGTAAGCACTACGAAAACACGTCTGTCTTCCATACCTGCCTTATAGTCTGTGTGTACTTGGTCAGAGTTTCACGTGAGCTAGATCTCTCTGGATCTTCCTCAGAATCTTCCTCTTTCTTTATTTGCTTCTCAATGGAAAAACTAGAACCTCGTAATGATTTTCTTGCAGAAACTTTTGATCTTCTCCCAGTCGGCGCAGTCTGTGTTGAAACTCTGGGAGTGCTGACCACCAATGAAGAGAGTGACCTTTCCTTTATTCTTGCAGGTAATGCAACAGAAGAGACAACTTCAGGTGGATTTATCTTTCTTCTTTTGGAAGGAAAGATCTTCTCTCTTACATCTTGTAAACTGTGATCTGGCCTGAGAACCAAAAAATATCAACTCTTAAGCTACATTACATTTTAAGTTTTTAACTGCACTGTATATCAATAGATGCATGAGCATGCCTGCAAAACCAGTATTCATGGTTGCATTGTGCATATATGAACTGAACAAAGAACCGATGAATAAACTGTATGTAAGTGAAGAGATGGAATTGGAAGTTTGGTGAATGTAGCACAAATTAATGTAAGTAAATAATCTGCATGTGCATCAGGGGAAAAATTTAGTTAAAAATTGAGCACTGATGAAACTTATTTCTTTGGGAGGCTCATGGTGCAATAGAGATGAATCACAGCAAGAGTCTGGGAAACCAAAAAAGCAGATCTAAAGAAAGAGTGTCGCCAGTTTAGAAGCATAACATATGTACAACGTATTGTACCATGGGGGTGTGGCCGTGTGGGTGTCAAAAAATGTAGAGCTGGAAGGAGTGACACACAATGGAAAAGGACCCCCCCCCCCCTTGGAGAGTATGAGGGCAAGGGAGAAATAAAGACAATTAGAGGAAAGAGAGGGACAGACTGGAGAAGGGTACGTTTTGCGCAATGCGTAGTGCGTGGTGTTGAGGCTAGTGCTACATTGGTCTGGATGTTGTTCCCCAAAAGGTGGAGGAGACAGATTCTTTGGGTAAGTTCGCAATCTATTTTCGACTATTGGAGAGAATATCTGTTTACTTTGAATATAAATCGTGTCATAATAAATGGGTTAATAAATAACTATTCATCATGACAGCTAAAACAACAAAACCCCTATTTATAGAAAAAACGAGGTGTTGTGCCAACTCAGACTTTGTACTTGAAAGGAACTGACATCTCACCATTTCAGAAGTGAAGGCATTCTTTTATCAATTACGGCATGTCTCTTCCTTGAGCTCCTGATATGGCCCAAAAAGTCTGCAACACAATCTTGCTAGTGCTGACAATCGTGATACTAACCCCTGAAAAGGCTTCGTAGGTGCCTAACCAAAGCTGGCATGGTTAAAGTGCAAAGGGTCGTTAAAAACCTGCAGTGGGAACAATGGCACACCAGGCACCTGGTATGGACCCTCTAGCAATGATATCGATTGGACAAGATGTGCAACCCTCTAGCACGATTTACGTAATCTTGCCCCAAATGAGTGAAATCATGGGGACTCAATGAATTTATGTGAAATTACAAGTGGCCATGTGTGCCTGGATGGAACCCCAATCTAAGCAGTCATCATGTGCTAATGCTTGGCCACATTACGTAAAATTACAATTAGAAACCCTTTTCACTGGACACATAATACTACACCAAATAAATATAAAGAACTCTTCAGTCTTTTGTAGCAATTCAATTGCATAATGGATATTACTGATACAACAAATGAAGACATGAAATATATCTACAGAAGTTTGTGACGTATTCAATCATGCAATATACACAACTTGTGTGCTACAATACAATAAAATTCAAACCTGGATAAACTATACTTATCCATTACAAAGTAATAAGAGAGGAGAGAGATTAGAAGAATGATCAGACCTCAGCTTCTCCAATGGCACACGACCTAAATCAATATTGCATATTGGACAGCAGTCTAATTCCTCGTCTGACAGCTTATTATATATGCATTTCCTGCAAACTGAAAAAAAATTCAAAAGACAAAAAAGTACAAAATTTATCACCCATAAATAGGAAAATACCTTAGTTAACAAATTAATTTAAAAAGCTTCTCCATTTTTTATTTTTTTACTGAAATTCTTACCTATTTTCTAACAATTTTCAAAACTTTTAACGATAAGAAGAAGACTGGTTTCGGTGTTAAGTGCATCCAGTAATAATATTTAAACTTTACCTAGAGAATTTTATTTGTTTTTCTTACCAAATTCATCAATTGCCCAGCTGTATGTAGTAACAAAAAATTATAACACAAATCAAATCAATGGAACAGGAAGCTTATAAGATTTCACTTGAAACATGATCGATCTAATCCTCCAACTGATCCAGATAAGTTTTCAAAAATCTTAATATAAAATAAAATAAAATAAGCTAAACCCAGATATCAAAATGCAAAATAGAAAAAAAAACCCAGATCACAAAATGCGCAGAAAACACATTAACATCAGAACAATTTTTTTTTTAAAATAATTTGAAGAAGAAAATCAAAGAATAAAGAAAGAGAAAGTACTGACAAGTATGAAGACATTCAGAAATAGTAGTTGCATCTTTGAGGAGCTTGTCGCAAAGGGGGCAAGTCATGCATGCCGCAATTGCCCCCCTCTTCACTCTCACCACCTGATTTGACATCTCTCTTCTCTTTATCTTCTCTCTCTATCAGTCTCTGCCATATTTCAAAGCTAATAACATTAACACCCACGTACCCGGGCAGAAAGGTGCATGTTAGCAATAAAATGCAACTCAACATAAATTCACGTCCATTCCCAAATATTAATTCATCTGCATTAAAAGCATCATACAAAATACAGAATAATCACATAAATACATACAAGGATATGTATCTTATAAAACCAAGATATATATGTTTGTATAGAAAGATGGAGATTGAGAGATGAGAGATAAAATACCTTTGAATTAATGAAGAATTGGGGAGATGGGCTTTTGTGGAAGTGTGATTTTGAGAAGGAGCGACGTGGGGTTTGGGTTGGTGATGTAAATTTGTGTTCGGACAAAAGGGAGTCGTTTATGATTATGATTATCTGTTTGGGAGTCGAATTTTAGAGCTAGAGACAGAAAGAGAGAGGCTCTCTTTTACTATTACCAATTTATTTATAGCATGAATGAACCCAAACACCTATATTGCCCTTTAATCTTTAATTTATTTTAAAGTATATAAAAATAATTTCAATAATGATGATAGTATTTGCTGGTACTTTTTTCTTTTTCTTTTTTGTCCGTTTTGGGTCAGAATAGGAATTGAAAAATTAATTACATTTCCCCCAACACATTATTTATTCGGTGCACAAAAAACCTAAATTTAAAATTTTGTAAATGTTGACTTGTATTAAAACAATGAATACATGTTAAATATCAAAAAAATTAATATTATTAAAACCTAAATTTAAAATTTGTAAATGTTGAATTATATTAAAATAATGAATACATGTTAGATATCAAAAAAATTTAATATTATTATATTATTTGGTAATGGTAAGAGTTTCAAATAAAATTTATCTCAATTTTTTAAAATAGTATTACATTAGCCGATTATATCTCTTATCATTAGAAATGTCACATTGTACTTATAAATGATCTACTTTGCCGCCTGCTGGTGGTCAAACACTCTCTCAGGCTTTCCTTAATTCATAATTCTACTTGTAATAATAACTCAAAACCCCTTTAAAATAAGTTGGTACTTTTCTTTTTCGCTTTCAAATAAAAAATAATCTTAAAATTTTACTTATTTGACGAGAAATTTTATATTCTCACGTAATAATAATCCTTTCACCTTCAAATTTTCAACAATATCTGTGGGAATATATGAATATGTGTGCTGAGTTCATTAAAGTTTATATATATAGCTTGTAATATCAATAGAATGTAAGTATATACGTAATTGTGTTATAGGTTGAGTTCATTAAAGTATAATTATAACATTTCCTAGTAGTAACGTATTCAACTATCACTGGGCCAGACAGCCCACACCTGTAAGACATATTCGTTTCCAACTTTATGCATGCAAGTGAGGAAAATGCCACACCTGAAACTACACCATAATACTAATAATAGTATAACACACACACACACATATATATATATATAGCTTATGGTAAGTTATAAAAACATAGCTAAAGGTTTAAGGTAGTAGAAAGAGTCCGAAATAAGCTCATTTTTCAGTACAGTGTTGCTTCCTCAATTCAAAACCTTACAATAATTGGATGAATCAACAACTTCTTGATAATCTTGTAAAACCAACTAGACACACAGAGGTGTAGGTAGCAACTTGGCCTGTCATTTGATTTGTGCATTTAACTCCTCCTAAAATGATTTTTAACATAATTAAGAGCCAACAAGACCTTTGAACCGAGCATAGGTAATTATTGATAAGAAAATGGACGCAGAAACCATTCCCGTTGAAATGATTACCTAAAAAAGGATAAAAATATTGCATAATTACACAGAGTAAACTCGTTCTAATGCTAATAAAGCTAAACAAAATCTGCCGTATAATGTACTTACGCACCCACTTAAATATGTATCCATGGTTTTCCCTCCACGGATATGGAATGTTCATGCCAAATATCGCAGCCACCAAAGAGTATACGGATAAACAGACAGTCCCAGAGCTCAGGAAGAGTTCTAACTGCAACAAAAGAAGAGAAAAAAAGGAAAGCAATGATAGGAAGAGCATGTTGAAAAATAAACTTGTCCCAAAGTAATTAAGTATTTAATATATTTATATTTTAATTAATATTTATGAAGCTAGGTTGGGTTCATGTATTTGAAGGTTCATGAAGCTAGTCGAAAAGGTGTCTAGGAAGTTGTTTTTCATTAAGTGTTTATTCATGTATTTGAGTTTATACATGTATGGAAATTCCTATAAATACCTATGTACTCAACTCATTTGAAACAAGCAAAAATATAAGATTTCATTTGTGATAACATCTTCTCCATTTTCTCTAGTGTGTGTGTGAGCGATTTTTTTATTTCCAACAAATTGGTATCAAAGCTAGGTTGCTAGTAACACCCACTAGTAAATGGCAAATGGAGCGGTCCAATTCCAAGTTTCTCAATTGAAGAAGGATAACTATGAGAGTTGTTTTATTCGCATGAAGGCGATTTTTGGTTCACAAGATCTATGGGATATTGTGACCAAAGGCTATGTAGAATCCGAAGATGAAAATTCGTTATCACAAGCACAAAAGGAAGCTTTGAGTGCCACAAGAAAGAAAGATCAAAAAGCAGTTACTATCATTCATCAATGTTTGGATGATGCAATGTTGCAAAAAGTTGCTCTTGCCACCACCGCCAAGCAAGCGTGGGAAATTCTCCAAAATTCATTCAAGGGTGTTGCCAAAGTAAAGAAGGTTTGTCTTTAAACCTTGAGAAGTGACTTCGAAGGTTTGCGTATGAAGGAGTTTGAATCAATTTCGAATTTTTTTTTCTAGAATTTTGACAATTGTCAATCAAATGAAAAGTAATGGTGAAGAAATTAGTGATGCTCGAGTAAATGAAAAAATCCTTCGTTCTTTAAATCCCAAGTATGAGTATATTGTTGTAGCCATTGAAGAGTCGAAAGACTTAGAAACCATGACTGTTGATGAACTTATGGGTTCGCTGCAAATCCATGAAGAGAGGTTTGAAAAGCAAAAGAAGGGGCCTAATGAGCAAGTGCTCCAAGCAAAGCTTTCTTTGAAGGAGAAAGAAGAAAAACATGGAAATTGTCAACGAGGTCGAGGTCGAGGTCGTGGCCAAGCAAGAGGTCGTGGAAGAGGTGGAAGAGGAAGTCACTACTCTCCTCACAAAGAAGAAAGGGGCCAAGAGTCTCACCACACAAGGGGACGTGGAAGAGGAAATTATTCACGACCGTATCAAAAGATGTATGATAAATCTCGAGTTCAATGTTACAATTGTCACGATTATGGGCACTATGCTTCAGAGTGTAAGAATGATTCGAAAGATATTGAAGGAAAGTCAAATTATGTGGAGAAAAATGTTGATGAAGTGGAGCCCACTTTACTTTTGACATGCAAAGGAGAGATGAGTGAAGATGACAATACATGGTATCTTGACACGGGTGCAAGCAATCATATGTGTGGAAGGAAAAATATGTTCGTTGAGCTTGATGAATCAGTATGCGGCAATGTCACTTTTGGAGACTCGTCAAAAATTCCCATTAAAGGAAAAGGTAAAATTTTGATTCGCTTAAAGGATGGGAGGCACCAATTTATTTTAAATGTTTATTATGTGCCAAATATGAAGAACAATCTTTTGAGTTTGGGGCAGCTTTTAGAGAAAGGTTATGATATTTTGATGAAAGATTCTAACCTTTCAATAAGAGATCAATCCGGAAATTTACTAGTGAAGGTGCCTATGACAAGAAATCGAATGTTCTTATTGAATATTCAAAATGATGTGGCAAAATATTTAAAAGCTTTTTTTAAAGATTCATCTTGGATTTGGCACTTGAGACTTGGGCACTTGAATTTTGGTGGTTTGGAAGCTTTGTCGAAGAAGAGAATGGTGAACGGGTTGCCTTCAATTCACTACCCCGATCAACTTTGTGAAGGATGTCTTTTTGGCAAGCAATCTCGAGAAAGTTTTCCGAAAAAGTCAATTACTAGAGCAACCATGCCGTTGGAACTTGCACTCGGATGTGTGTGGTCCTATTCATCCGTCATCATTTGGTAAGAATAATTATTTTCTCCTCTTTATCGATAATTTTAATAGGAAGACATGTGTATTTTCTCAAAAAAAAAATCGGAGGTGTTTGGAGCCTTTAAAAAATTCAAGACTCTTGTGGAGAAGCATAGCGGGTATAATATCAAGGCCATTAGATCCGATAGAGGGGGCGAGTTCACATCAAATGAATTTAAATTATTTTGTGAAGAAAATGGAATTCGTCATCCTTTAACGGTTCCAAGATCGCCACAACAAAATGGGTTTGCGGACAGAAAAAATAAAAGCATTGTTAACATGGCTCGAAGTATGTTGAAAAGCAAGCAAATGCCAAGAGAATTTTGGGCCGAAGCTATTGATTGTGCCATCCATTTGTCAAATCGTTGCCCGACTATAAGTGTTCAAGACATGACACCACAAGAAGCACGGAATGGGAGAAAGCCAAGTGTTTCTCATTTGCGTGTTTTTGGGAGTATTGCTTTTATATGCATGTACCGGATGAGAAGAGGTCAAAGCTAGATGATAAAAGTGAGAAACATATTTTCATCGGCTATGATGCAAGATCCAAAGGCTACAAATTGTACAATCCAAGCAACGACAAAATTGTGATAAGTAGAGATGTGAAATTTGATGAAAAAAGCTCATGGGATTGGAACATTTCGGAGGAAAATTATAATTTCTTTCCTTTCATTGACGAAGAAGCGCAAGAAAGAGAAGCGGTCTTAGGGAATCATATTTCTGCACCTCCATCTCCACCACCACCACCACCACCACCATCCAATGGACAATCTAGTACACCTTCATCTCAATCAAGTTCAAGTGAGCGACCTCAAAAGATGAGAAGTGTTCAAGAAATTCTTGATACTACGGATAAGGTAAATATTGATTATTTGAATTTATTCTGTATTTTTGCAGATTGTGAACTTATGGGGTTTGAAGAAGCATCCAAAGACAAGAAATGGAGAAGTGCCATGAATGAAGAAATCAAAGCCATTGTGAAGAATGAAACATGGAAACTTACTACACTTCCAAAAGGCTAAAAATCAATTGGGGTGAAATGGGTGTACAAGACAGAAGAATGCAAAGGGTGAAGTGGAGAAATACAAAACAAGATTAGTAGCTAAAGGGTACAGTCAAATACCCGGTATTGACTATGATGAAGTATTTGCCACTGTTGCTCGCTTAGAAACTATAAAATTGCTTGTTTCATTGGCGGCTCAAAATGGTTGGTTGATTTACCAAATGGATGTGAAGTCCACATTTTTAAATGGATTTCTTGAAGAAGAGGTGTACGTGGAACAACCGCTTGGCTACATTGTCAAAGGAGAAGAAGATAAAATTTTGAAATTGAAGAAGGCGTTATACGGATTGAAGCAAGCGCCGAGAGCTTGGAATAGCCGAATTGATAAATATTTCCAAGACAATGATTTCAAAAGATGCCCGTTTGAACATACCGTTTATTCGAAGGTCGGAAAGAATGGCGATATTTTATTTGTGTGCTTGTATGTTGATGATTTGATTTTTACCGGAAGTAATCCAATCATGTTTGAAGAATTTAAGAGGGCTATGACACGTGAATTCGAGATGACGGATATGGGTCTCATGGCTTACTACCTTGGTCAAGAAGTGAAGCAAAGCAAAGAAGGAATTTTTATTTCTCAAGAAGGATATGCTAAAGATCTTCTTAAGAAATTTAAAATGCTTGATTGTAAGCTAGTAAGCACGCCCATTGAATGTGATATTAAATTGTCAAAGCATGAAGGTTGAGATACAGTGGATCCAACGTTTTTCAAGAGTCTTGTTGGAAGTTTGCGATACTTAACATCCACAAGACCAGATATTGTATATGAAGTTAGCCTTGTTAGTCGTTACATGGAAAACCCCACAATAACTCATTTGAAGGTTGCTAAACGAATTCTCCGTTACATCAAAGGTACTCTTGATTTTGGCTTATTTTATTCAATTTCAAATAATTTCAAGCTTGAGGGATTTTGTGATAGCGATTGGGCTGGTGATGTTGATGATAGAAAGAGTACAACTGGATTTGTTTTCTTTATTTGTAATTCAGAATTTACATGGTCCTCAAAGAAGTTACCTATTGTGACCCTCTTTACTTGTGAAGCGAAATATGTTGCTGCTACATCTTGTGTTTGTCAAGCCATTTGGCTTCGAAATCTTTTAAGAGATCTTAATTTGCAACAAGAGAAGCCGACAAAGATTTATATCGATAACAAGTTGGCAATTGCATTGGCTAAGAATCCGGTGTTTCATGATCGAAGCAAACACATTGATACGAGTTATCATTTTATAAGAGAATGTGTTGCAAAGAAAGAAGTTGAACTTGTATTTGTGAGAACTCAAGACCAAATTGCTAATATTTTTACGAAGCCACTCAAAGTCGAATTATTTTGCAAATTGCGGAGCTCACTTGGTGTGACAAGTTTAAGAAGGGGTGTTGAAAAATAAACTTGTCCCAAAGTAATTAAGTATTTAATATATTTATGTTTTAATTAATATTTATGGAGCTAGGTTGGGTTCATGTATTTGAAGGGTCATGAAGCTAGTTGAAAAGGTGTCTAGGAAGTTGTTTTTCATTAAGTGTTTATTCATGTATTTGAGTTTATACATGTATGGAGATTCCTATAAATATCTATATACTCAAGTCATTTGAAACAAGCAAAAATATAAAAAAAAAATTGTGATAACATCTTCTCTATTTTCTCGTGTGTGTGTGTGTGTGGTTTTATTATTTCCAACAGAGCACTGCTGGATCTGCGCAACTACAGTACCTGAATGAGTTGATTGCGATGATTGTCCAGCTGCAAAAAAAGAGAGGAGGTAATTAAGATCGTCAAGCATAAACCCATATATTCAAATTCCTTTTTGTGTTCTATTTCTGAATAGATTATCGGAAGAAAAAAAAATCCACATTTCAGGATATTACAACTATAATGAGTGTTAACATTTCCCTGAAAAAATAGTCATAGACCTTCAGCAGTTTTATTGTTACCTGGATATTAATGTAATCTTCTGTGTCATCAATGTATTCTCGCAGCTGAAAAGAACAAATTACCATGTCAATGCCTGAGCTAATTTGTTATTGTCAATACAATGTACATCTGATTAAATACGCAGGGCAATGCCATGATGCAGCACTTGCTCTGGTATTTACAGAATAAGATCACCAGCCTTCACACAAAACCACTCCATACATAACAGATAAATTTATAGTAATATAAATCATTCATAACATTCCTCTTGCTCATGTACGATATTAAGTATCTAAAAACAGTAGTATTTTGGGCTAGATCATTGTGGATTGTACTTACCGTTGTCAGTTTGTTTAATGTGCCTTCTATTTGAGTAAAGTAAGCCTGCAAATTTTACTAGTGTTTAGTGTTTCCGGTTATAATATTAGTCCAAAAGACAAATTACTACTAGATCATATTTATAACCTCCAGCAACATTTCTAGTTCCTCAACATCATTTTCCCCATACGCTGTTACTCCACTTGCTCTACTTATCTTTGAGCCTATAGTGGGAGAGGTAGGTAACCAATTATGATTGCCATTACCACTAATTGGTGAAGAAGCGCCATCTGATTTCCTAGATAAGTAGAGTTCTGCCATGTCATCGTCATCATCCAAAAGTTGTTCGAGTTCATCCCTTACCTGGAAACCAGTAAACTTTAGAAGCAGTAAATATATATCTTACTACAAGGTAAACAAAAGTCACTTTATATATATACTTGACATTTTAATGTATTTACCAAGAAACGAGACAGGGCAAAGTACTCGACTAAGACTATCATAAAATCACTGAATCCTTCACTGTCCTCTCTACAGTCTACACATACGAATATCATCCGGAAGAATAATTACATATTATTATAACTCACAATAATTATATACACCTTTAAAGTTTGATTTCAGTATATATATATGTATGTATGTATGTACGTGTGTGTGTGTGAGGAGAAGAGACCAGCATACTTTTTGAACCCTACTGCTCAGCCTTGTCATTGCGCTCTTAAGTTTACGCACCCGATCCAGATTGCGGCTGCTAATCTGCAAATTATTCATATAAGCTCCTTTAAAAACATAATGACGAAAATGGAAAAGGGTAAAGAAAATGAATTAAGCAATATTTCTAAACATGTGACATATACTGGCATTAATTACTAGCAGAGAAACTAATATTCCAGTTGTGGACCATCAGTTAACAAAACCATGCATTTGTAAAATGAGAGGTTACTACAATGCTGAAATTTCTGAATCAAACTATCAACCAATAGGCAAGAAAATACAATTACTATGGTATGCCACTAGTGGAATTTATTACCTTTCATTGATCTGTCAATTGTTAAGGTAAAGTAATTATGAAGCACTAATCTGCACTTAAATCTCACACAAAGCTTAAAATTGGTGTTCATTACGGGGAGGGTTTGGGAAAATGTGTATGGATTTTGATCAATAGAGACTTAATTAGGGATTGCACGTTGAGCAGAAACAAAAACAGGCCACAACTCAAAAGATTCCAGGTATGAATGAGTTGGGCATATCTAATTCTAGTATAACAATACTTGGCAAAAATGGGAGAATTATACTGTTGTTAAAGTACACAGAAAATCTCAACTGAACAGTGGCCTTTAAATGAACAAGAGCACTTGTAAGGAAAAACAAATAATCAGAAAGAACCGAGATTGAAAAGTTATTGGCAAAACTATAAAAGAAAGAATTAATCTTGGCTTGACAAGAAACAACTCTTTGTCATGGGGTAAATGATAGTAACATACTTCTGTTAGGACCAAATCATTTCAGCCACAAGAACCAAGGGGGAAAATATATTGTAATATATGCCCTTACCTTCGAGGTGAGTTCATCTAAAGCCGGATAAGCAGCAGTCTCCAATTCTCTTGTACGTGCATCCAGAAAACTACAAATACCTTCAAGTGCCACTTCTAGAACCCGGAATTCAAATGGGACTTCTACATAAATTACTCACTTTATCATAAATTATAACATGATCGTACAACTAATGTGACAAGGCAAAGAACATTAGCTAAACGTGTCTAGATATTAATTCAATTGAAATACAACTGGAATTCTAAGACTTTCGAAAATCAATGAAACCATCAAACCAATTCCATGGACTTAATGTCCATCAGTAAATTTTCAATTTTGAACCAAGAAACTAGCAGAAAAGTAAAATATCACGAGAACAGTATCATATGTGGTGTTATACCATTTTCTTCACTATATTCTAAATCATTTTGTGGCCCCAAATTCTCTTCATCTTCTCCTTGGGCTTGACAAATGGGCTTTACAAGAGGCAATCTTCTTTGAAGTTCTTCCACAATGGGAACAACATTATCATCAAGTGGATCTTGAAGCATTACCTAACCAAAACATTAAAAGCAGTAATCTTTGCCTCAAAATCAAAATGGCCAAAGAATTATATATCCCAAAATGAATTACTATTAAACAAACTCTAAACAGTGAAATTACATACCTCTTCTGTTGTAATGATTGCTTTGATGTGCTGAAAAGCCCAATATTCAAAGAAATAATAAAAAGAAAATCAACCCACTTTTTTTTTTTTTAAGAAAATCAAATTATTAAAAAAAAAAAACAAGAAGTGGAGTAATAAAGTTGAAATCTTTACCTCCAAATTGAGAACAATTGCTTTTTCTCTGCCTAGAATTGTAGAAGGATAAGACAACATGGGTTCAAGAATTCGAAGATCTCTGGCATTAATTGGTACTCTTTGCATAATAGAATACTTATCCAAATCCACAATCTTGCTCTGCCCATTTGGGTCTATCAAAATCCATCTCCTTGAAACAGATGTTTTCTTCTTCAGAGAAGCATGAGTATCCACAGCCACAATGAACTTTTCTCTCTTCATTTCCTTCTTAAAACTCAAGGTCACATCTCTCACCATGACATTAAAATTGAACTTTGCATAAATATAGTGATTTATGATTTAACTGTAGACGAGGTATGAAAATAGAGGAAGGGTGAGTGAGAAAGAGGAAGAGTAGGGGGTTTAGAAAGGGGACAATAATGGTGATGTAGATAGATGGTTTTTACATAACTTAGCTGGAGTTTTTTGCATGGGGCTGATGAGTGGCAGGCAGGCAGGCAGTGGAGTGTTGTACTACTTGTTCTTTACTCACCAACTTACCATTCTCATAATGCTAAAAGGACATTCGGTGGTAGCTCCACTCTCTTTCAGTAGCGCGTGTCTTTTACTCTCTCCCACTTCTACACTCCCTATTTCCTCCTCTTCTTTTTTTTAACTATTAAGAAAGAGTATTTTATGAACCCACTTCAAAGATTAATGCATTCACAAAGTCATGCCAATTTAGAGTGATTTGGTGACTAATCACCCACTTTTAAAGTAGTTGCTTACTATAAGTTAGAAGATTAATCTAATTTTGTATTTTCCTATTTATTTAAAATTTAAAGACTCAATAAAATAACTTAGTAAATCAAAATACATCTCTAATCTAATGTTGAAATAAAATAAATTAGTTGCTCCCCTTACAAAAATTATTGAATCAGCAAAAAATGGTTATTCCCCTTATAAAAATATCAATATTATCCTCTCTAAAATTATTTATTCAAATTACAAGTTATTATATTCAAAACCAAGTGTGATATTTTATGTACAAAATTTGATTTATCAGCATAAAGTAGGTAGGGTCTAGTTGTAACCACTATCATATAGTCGCATGTTTGGGTACATTCAAGTAAAGATTTTTTTTTTTTTTAAATTCTCTTAATTTCTCTTTCTTTTTTTTTTTTGTGATTTTAAGAGCACAATCCCCATATCAACATAATTCTTCATCCAACCCCTTCAATTCCCGTACTTACCTCTAAAATAAAAATATTCAAAAAAATAAAAATAAACAGATCTATATTAATTTTCAAAAATCAATATTCATACAATTTATTTAAGATTAATAATACTTTTTAGATATTTTATAATATTCAAAAATATATTAATTAAAATTAAATAAAAAATTTTTACCAATATAAATATTTTAAATTAATTTACAAATATTACTAATAAATTACCCGAAGAATACAAATATGGCATATAAAATGATGTCCTAATCATCATCGTAAGAATATATGATTATCCATTATTCATGATGCATGATTTGCATGTCACAGCCACCAGACCAGACCCATCATTCGTCCTTTTCAAATCTCGACGCAAACCCCAAAGCACAAAATTTTCATACATGAAAACAACTTCTTATATATTCCTAGGATTTAAATCATTCGAAATCACGAACATGCTACCTAGTTCTCTTTTTATATGTCCAACGATCGAATCTTAATTGGAATCCACCAAAATGTATAAAATCAAAATCAAAATCCCTAGTTCTTCCCTCAGCTTTAGCTTCCTCGGTAGTTATCGTCGATGAAACGATTCCGTCGATGTAGGAGGAGATTCATTCTCTCTCTCCTCGCTGTTTCTGTCTTTGTCCCAATTTTTCTACTCTCCGGCAGGCATTTACATCTATCTGACGGTAAATCTGCATAATTTTTCATAATTTTTTTTTTCATATTTTATTTTTTGTTTAGTTCCTTCGCATAATTGATCGTGTCTGGATTTTGTTGGCAGTGTCAAGAGCAAATATTGAAGATTTATCAACACTTGTATGATCCCTCCTCTTAAAATTTTAAATTTTTACATTCTTTTATCTCTTTGTTCTTGGTTGTCTACGACATTTGTATGACCTCCAAAAGATGGAACTTTGTAAGCTAATAAAAGGAAAATGAAAAACAAAAATGAACCATTCTGGGAGAAGAGAAACTGGAAATGAGAAGAGATTGCCTTAAGCAAGTCGTATAGTTTTTATTAGGCTGAGTTGAGAGGAATTTTGTCTCATTCTGCATTTTCGGGTTTTGCTAATAAAATCATGGAACTGATTTTTTATTGGAACAGACTGATGGACTACACATTTGCTCAGTTACTTCAAACAAGTTCAGTATTTCATAACTGGAAATTAATGATGTGCTTTTGAATTTTGTTTAGAAACACAGGAAAGATGTCCTCAAGCGCAGAGCAACGGTGCAGGTACTTAAAATTTTCTGGCCCTGTATGGCTTTGTTTGGAAATGTACCTTTGATTTGTTATGTTGCTAATGAGTGTGGAATTGGAATTTTGTGTTCCTGTTCTTCAGGAGGAAGATAAAGGTGTAAATGAACCGCCTTCACTGGTGTACAAAGATGGAAATACTTCTTATGTTAGTGTCAGTTATTCTGATGATAAAATGAAGCCTGAGCAACCTAGAAATGATGGAGGCATTGTTAACTTATCAGAAAGGAATGGTTGGTGCCCTTGAATGTGCTTGTGTTTATTTATATTCTCCAATTTTAATGCACTTGTTGGTTCTGACCTTAATTCTTTGCTGTTAATCATTATGTTTAGGGACCACTCTTGATGCAATAGAAGACGATCAATATAGAAGACCAGAGAAATCATCATCTACATCCAGAGGAATGGCTAGGACACATGTATAAATATATTACCTGATTTTGTAGTGTTAGAAATTTCATAGAATTATAATAGTAATATTATTATTCACACCCTTAATGTTGAACATGCAAACTAAGTCTTCTTTATAACTTCATGTCAAATGAAAGGAAAAGGCTGTTGCTATCAGTTTCTGTAAAGATTTTTTTCTCAAATGTCAGAAGATTGCATCCACTTATATGTGGCTCTCTCTGCTTTCCAGTTATTGATTGCATTAATTAACCTAAGCTGTTTGCATTTCGCATCCTCAAGATATGCTTGTATATCTGAAGCTAATAACATACTATTATTTCATGCCCTTGTTTAGCCAGGACAAGTGTAGTAGGTTTTACATGAGTTCTAGCTGTCATTACATGAAATCCATCTCACTCGATATGTTTTTTTAATAAATGAAATTATCTCAATTGATAACCAATCCACCTTTTCCCTCTTAAATTGTTACCTAAGAGCACTGGCTGGGGTGCTTACTAAAACAAATTTTTTTTTTGCTAAATTAAAACAAAATCTTCTATAAGGTATCGAAATGTGTTGCAAATTTGCTTTGTGATGGGTCACTTCTGAAATCTGGACTATCTGCAAATCAGGCCTAGCCTCTAGTTTGATTAATGTATTAATTTGTAAGGCATATTTGGTTGCAATTTTGGTATAAGCCTTCTAGAGTATAATTTGATAGGTAGCCTTGCTCTTATTTGCAATCTTTTATTGTTTGTGTTCCGGAAAAATAGATATCAATAAATTTTGGTTTGTGCTGGACTAATTGATATCCTTGTGTAAGGCTTGATTTGTAGTTCAGGTAATCTTCATATTTAGTTTAGACCTCTCTACACCCCTCCTCGCACTCTGGCCGTTGCTATAAGCATATCTTTTTTATTTTAATTTGTGGCAGGAAGAACATAGAGAAAAAATGGTTCAACATGATGGATATGTGCGGTCAGAGAGGGTAATGGATGAGAAGTTAAAAGAGGTGAAGGATCAGGCCATTAGGGCCAAAGCATACTTGAATTTTGCGCTGTCAAATAGCAACTCCCACTTGGTAAAAGAGTTGAAGTTACGGATTAAAGAATTGGAATATGCAATAGGTGAATCCTCCAAGGATACTGACTTGTCTAAGAGGTAAATTTAATTTGGTTTTTTCAGTTTCTAGCATTTTATGTTTCACTGTTCGGAGATAATTAAGCTTAGTTGAAAGAGGAGTGTCAAAGAAAGCTTCTGTTATTTGGGTGGAGTTCTTTCTCTGCCCCACTGTAACTTTTATCAATCAACGCTTTATTTTCTAGTTCTATGATGTTAGGAGAATATAGCAGACTGTTTCTTGGTTTCAAGTTAAGTGTGTATAGATTAATCCAGAATTATTGAAGTCTCCTTTCTTTGAAGAGTCAAATAATCTTATATGTGACCTAGAAAGGGGTAAACTCTTCAGGGCTTTGCAGAAGTCGAAAGCCATGGAGATGACATTGTCAGAAGCCAGTCGGTTGTACCCTGATTGCCCTGCCATGGCCAAAAAGTTTCGTGCTATGACTTACAATGCGGAAGAACAGGTCCAGGCACTGAAGAATGAAACATCCTTTCTTGTTCAGCTTGCTGGAAGGACTACCCCGAAAGGCCTTCATTGCCTCTCTATGCAGCTTACTGCTGAATACTTTGCGCTGCCACCTGAGGAGCGGAAGCTTGATAGCCCTAAAGACTTGCATGATCCAGATTTATATCATTTTGCTGTCTTCTCTGATAATGTTTTGGCTTGTGCAGTGGTTGTGCAGTCAACCATTTTTACTGCTAGGGTAAGCTGCTGACATTATTTTCCCATCCATGGTAGTCATGTATGCTGAGGTCCTTAAGATAGAATGAATAAATCCCAAAAAGGACATTTGATATATATAACTCTTACACTTATGAGTGACTAATGTTCTTAAGAATAATCAGCTTGAATGCATCCCCTTGGCCGGGCTCCAGTATGGAGTTTGGACACTGTACGACATCCACATTCATTCTGAGGTTCTTAGGGTAATACTTATTACCATATTTTAACTGGAGTTTGGTTGTTTAAACTGTGTATAATGCCAAAGTGCGATGACATTTGTGATCATTAAATGAGTCCTGGATTTTGCGTTCGAATGGAAAATTTAATTAATTTCTATGGCTAGTCAACTTGCCTTCTGCTATTTCATGGCTAAGAAGCAAGGATTCTTATGTAGGTTGGCAAATCCCCAAATCCCGATTTGGAGATTCTTGGATTCTTCTAGGGGATTCTTTTATACTTTTGAAGGATAAGAATGGAATATATTGCTAATATGATATACTATACTAACTAATATAATTTTTATAAACTAATAATATAAATTTCCTAGATTCCTTGATAGTTTAGCATATAAAAATAAAAAACTCTTAAACGTTTATACATTTTATAATGAATTATCATTTATTGGTATTTAAATTTTAATATTTGAGTGTATAAAGATATATTTATTTTCTTATGTACAAAAATTCCGAGGTTTGCCAAACTGTAGAATCCCCTGTATGGCTAACTCGAATCGTCAAAACCAAATCATTGCTTCTTAGTTTCAAGGACCTGTGATGAGTTATTAGCAGTTGCTTAGGAAAAAATAGGTGAACTTTGGCAATCAGTATTTATCTGAGAAGGTTTAAGTTTCATTTGTTTCGGTTTGTGAACAAATAAATGTTACAATGAGTGATCAACTCTTCAGTATTCCATAATTTGTCCAGATTTTACTGCTTCCAAAAGAATTTTGATGTTCATTGGTTTCATAAATTCTAGGACAATATAATTCAACTCTAAAGATTCAATACTTCACTTGATGAACCAGTTGAGACCTGTGATAAATACTTGTAAGATGTTAAAATGTTGTTGCATACTGCTGATACACTGAATGTGATTTTGAATATCTTTTATTGGACTCGTGCAGGAACCAGAGAGGATCGTCTTCCATATAGTAACAGACTCCCTCAACCTCCCAGCAATCTCAGTGTGGTTCTTATTATATCCTCCCGGTAAAGCCTCAGTTGAAATCCAAAGCATAGACAATTTCAACTGGTTGTCCAATATCTATGATACAACAATGCAGACGGAAAATTCCCCTGACCCTAGATACACCTCTGCACTTAACCATCTTCGGTTCTATCTACCAGATATCTATTCTAAGCTGAATAAGATTGTGCTACTTGACCATGATGTGGTTGTGCAAAGGGATTTAACAGGGCTTTGGAGCATAGACATGAAGGGCAAAGTAAATGGAGCAGTGGAGACTTGTCAAGTAGGTTATCCTTCATTCCGTAGGATGGATATGTTTATTAACTTTTCGGACCCAATGGTGGCAACTAGGTTTGATGTCAAGGCATGCACATGGGCATTTGGTATGAATATATTTGATTTGCGAGAATGGAGAAGACGAAACTTAACCAGGGACTACAAGAAATACCTGCAGTTGGTAATCCCCCCTGTTTATGTTGCTTGTCTGCATGTTTTTTGATTGAAATAGTTCTACTCACCTCCCAAATCATTCATTATCAGTTTAAGTTGAATGTCTTTTTTAGTTTCTTTAATTTGCTAAACATTGTTGCATTTTCTTAATCTGTGGAGATCTTTCTGATCCGTTTGTTTTCCACAGTTATTATATATGTGGCTCCGAAGATTATGTGTTGTTTGATTGTTTCATTGATGCGTGAATTAAAACACATATTTAATGTTCTGATTAAGGTTCTGATGCTAGTTTTACTATGGTGATGCAGGGAAAGAAAAGACCATTATGGGAAGCTGGTAGCTTGCCTTTAGGTTGGATCACATTCTACAACCAAACTGTAGCCTTGGACAGGAGATGGCATGTTCTTGGCTTGGGTTATCAATCTGGGGTCAGAATGGACGATATTGATCAGGCAGCCGTGTTACACTATGACGGCGTTATGAAGCCATGGTTAGATATTGGACTCGAGAAGTATAAGCCATATTGGAAGGCACATATCAACTATAGTCACCCTTTTTTTCAACAGT
The DNA here is from genome assembly GCA_016801055.1 of Panax notoginseng. Lineage (NCBI taxonomy): Eukaryota > Viridiplantae > Streptophyta > Magnoliopsida > Apiales > Araliaceae > Panax > Panax notoginseng. Next base: position 226,239,773 of record CM029015.1, on the reverse strand, counting down.
GCAACATTCACTAGTAGTTAGATCGCAGCGTAAGAATCTTGAAATCAACCCAACCCACATTACCCCACAATTAGTTGCCCTCATATCTATAAACTGCATCAACTGACGTAAATTTCTTTTTCAATTCTTCATTAAAAAATTTAACTCCCATTTTTCTGGTCATATTCTTTTAGGAACTGATCCATTTTTAGCAATAATGGGAACAAAATAAGAGTTGTTCCCTATGGTGGTGATTGTAATGATGAAAATCTTTGTATATAACTAACTCTCTTTAGTACTATACGGATCGTGTATTACGATTGATGTTTTGCGCTCAGAATAATATCTATAAAGTATTCAAGTTGATAAATTTTAATACCGCCATATAAGTAGTTCAATTCCTCCCCCAAAATCTTCTTGTTATATTACTTGTAAGCAACTGAAATTGTAGGTCCAATGATTTGCTGCTAAATTGGCCACTTTTTAGGGCCAGATAATGTACATTAAAGAAGTTTATGAGGTAGGAATTGAAGAATTTGGTGGCCCTTTTGAAGATTTTTGTCCCCTTAGCCAAAAGGCTTTGTGTATTTTTGGGATGGCATCATGCCACGTGGAAGAAATCGATTGGGTTTTTGTAGATGAGGTGCAATCTGCCTAATCCAAGTTGTGTGGTGTCATTTGGACAGACTTTGAACCAACCATATTAATCTTCTCGTTGTGGCATAGTCTTCTCTTCCTAATGTATATGAAAATAAACTGAAACCCCTGGCCTCAACTTCATTTGATCAAATAGACATAATGGCCAGCATCACCGCTTGCACTTCGGCCTCATCCGTCACCCGCGCTAGCCTCGTGCACAAGGCACCAATTGTTTCCGCTTCCTCCCCCGTCCTCGGTAAGAATCTTTATTCCAATGTTTTTATTTCCGAATACGTAAATTTGGCTGGATCATTTAGACATAATCATTTTAAATTAGTGACATTTCACCTACCCCTTGGCCTGCATCTTGTTGTTGATTGCATAAGTAGAGTTGATCGTGATTTATTTGTAATTTACAAACTCGTGAAATTACCTCGTAACATTAGTATAAAACCCAAATTTTCACTAGGCTTGTATCTGTATGAATGTACATATTGAAAGCTAAGCTACTACTGTGTGTACATATTAAAAGTAATGACATGATAATGAAGGAAGTTACGAGGACATAATACCATTTTAATAAATGTTTTTATTTTATTTTAATAAACTCTCTTCCTCACGAACAGAGAACAGAGAACAGAGAGGGTATAAAATATTATGTGGATGTGGTATCATATTAATATTTTAATAGTTGTTGCATGCAGGGTTGCCTGTGATGGCAAAAGTGGGAAAAGTGAGGTGTTCAATGGAAGGGAAGGCTGGGGTGCAGGAGAGTGGCTCAAAAGTAAGCATGGGTGCATCGTTGATGGCTGCAGCTAGCGCTGCAGCCATGTCAAGCCCGGCAGCCATGGCTTTAGTGGACGAAAGATTGAGCACAGAAGGAACAGGACTTCCCTTTGGTTTGAGTAACAATCTTCTTGGTTGGATCCTTTTTGGTATATTTGGTTTGATTTGGGCTCTCTACTTTGTTTACACCTCTGGCCTTGAAGAGGATGAGGAATCAGGATTGTCCCTCTAAAAACTTGAACTCCTCCTCTGCTACTTATCGTACATTATCAACTTCTGTAATTGTGTGCTTTTGCTTAATTGTATTATTATTTCGTATTCCTTATAATTCTTAACCTTAATCTTTTGCTTAATTACTCGCGCATGCAGTCCAGCCTGATCATAAAATTCTCAATTTATGCTCAACTTTATTTACAAGGATGTGAGAGAAATACAAGTAAAGAGCAAACAATTCGTACTTGTTTGTCTCATATGTATGCCAGAGTTTGATAAAAATAACTATCGAAATATTCAGAAGGTCCCAAATTAATTGAATGATTGACTTTTAATTAATTGAGAGAATGAATAATTTGATTAAATAAGCTCATCACATTATGACCAATGTAGGACTATGTTGTTCCACTAGTTTAATTTGTTTCCTACGGACTTCTGTTGCTACTTCCCACTTCTAGTTTAGTTTCTCGAGTATAATTTTACGTCGAACGAAACTTATTAATATATAAAATTTAAAAAAAAATCACTTATTACACATATATCCAAATCAAAAAAATACTACTAATATTTTATTCATATAACTAACTGACAAATAATAAATCGACATAAACATAATTTTATTCATGGAGATTATATTGACTTGTATCAAAGTTATAAATATAATTTCTCAAAGTAAAAGAAATGTTTAGTTCCTTGTAATTGGGTGGGTTGTGATAATTAATATTCCCTTTATGGGTTTGAGAAACATAATATACTCTATTTAATTTCCTTAAATATGCGGCAATTTTTTCCTCCAGCACATGAATTTTTTTTAAAGAAATTGTTTGGTTTTTCTTTTTTCAAATTAAACATCATATTTTATTTTTATTATGATAATTAACAATATTAGAGTGTTTTATTTTATAAGTAATTTTGATAATTTTTTAATATTTTCTTTTTACGGGGAGAATTCACTCTAGTAATAAGCTTGCCACATCTTTTTGAAGTTTGTCAAATAAAAATATAGTACTGACAAAGATTTCATATTGACATATTGTATCACTTTTTTTTTTTAAATAACTGAAAATTAAAATAAATTTATTTTTAAAAGAGAAAAATATGGGTTGAACTGAACATAAATACATCAAAAAAAAAAAGGCAAAATAAATAAATAAATAGCCCCTCCAATCTAAAGTCTAACAATTGAAGTTATAAAACCCTCCGAATTTGGACTTCTCCATACGGTGCCGTATAAGAGTAGCTGCGTGGAATTCGTCAAATACCAAAGTACCAAACGAAAGTTGCCGACTTGATTTCTTTCACGACGTGCAATTTCTTGCCGGCGACGACAACCGTAAAACCTCTTGAAAGTCGAACATATCTCTATACTTGTTCTTTAGATCCAAATAAAAATTCTTACTAGTTTTTGAAGGACGAAACTGTTTCAATGTTCTACTTAAGCGAAATCGAGCATACATTGCGATTGCCACCTCATCTCCTGAATCTTCCACTCAATGAAGCCATTAAAGGAGAGCTTGAGGGTCTCTTCTTAGATAAAGTATTAACCTTTCTTCTGTTTCAATTCCCAAATTTGGGTTATTTCATGGTGTAGCTTAGGTAACTGATAAAATGTCTCACTGATATATAATAACAGGTTATTGCTAATTTGGGTCTCTGTATATCCGTTTACGATATCAAGTCCATTGATGGAGGCTTTATCTTCCCCAGTGATGGTGCTTCCACCTACACGGTATTCCATATTTGTCTTACAATGCTTTCTCAATGTTGGGTGCCCAAATGTGCCCTTATTTAGTACAGGAGTTTTTAAAGAATGATATTTGTGTGTATTTCCTGACAGGTGAAGTTTAGACTCATAGTGTTTCGACCATTAACGGGAGAGGTTATTGCTGCAAAACTAAAAGAGTCCAATGCTACCGGTTTACGCTGTATTACTACTTATTTCTTTGCTTATGGTTCTGGAATTAATCTCATATGGGGATGTGACCATTATGACATATATTATAAACAGTTGCTCAGTTTTCCTTTTTAGCGGATGGTTATAGTGAAAGTTACACATGTGTAAGAATGAAGAAGTCAATGCTAGGGAATTCTGATAAATTTCTGCATATTATGAGCTGTTTTCTTGTTACTGCCGATTTTCCTTGCTTTGAATGGGTATTTCAGTTAAATAAATTTATTGTTTTTGCAACATGTAAAACTAGCCTAATATTTCTGTGATGAATGGCTTTTGCACCCGTCTGTCAAAGAGTTGATTTTAAGACCAGTTCTATCTGCCTACTAACTGCACCATATACAGATGAATCAGTTGTAATTTGAAATTGTAATTTGCAGTATCGCTTGGATTTTTTGATGACATTTATGTTCCTATCCATTTAATGCCAAACCCTTCCCGTTCTGAGCCAGACCCAGGAAACAAGTGAGTTTTTTATTCACATCATCTAAAATTTCTGTAAATAGAATTATTTTTACAGGAGAGCAGTTCAAATCCTTTGTTAATATTTACGTATCATGACCTTTGTGTTCGGATTTCTCTCAGGAATCAAGTCAGCTGGATATGGGAGTTTAATGATGAAAACTATCCCATAGATGGAACAGATGAGGTTAAAGTTATGCTTTTGGACTCGAAAATTAATTAACATTTTTGATATTGAAAGGAATGTTAATTCAGGTGTTTGACTGCAGATTAGGTTCAGAGTTCACAGTGTAAGCTATCCTTCTATACCAGTTGAGCCAGAAAAAGAGGAGTCAAAGCGATTTGCCCCCATGGTGATCACGGTAAGTGCCCTTTTGCTGCTTAGCTGATAGTTTCCTCTACTTTAAGCCCTACCCTTACCTTCTTTTCTTTGGCTTTAAAAAGTTCAACAATCTACAAGATGTTGCTTCCATTTTGAAATTTTTTATAATACATATGATACGAAAATGAAAAACTACTTTTGAATAACTTTTGTGGTCCAAGATGTTATTTGTGTAATAAGTTTAGCATTTATTATTTTATTAAATGGGAAATGTGAAGTTCTTCTAGCCTTCTAGTAGGTAGAGAAGGTATATACAGAAATCTAAAAGAATGATTGGATAAATTTTAAATGTAAAGCATTTTCATCAATTAAGTTTGAATGAACTGTAAAATCGTACCTCCATTCCACAAGCTTTGCAATTGGATTGATATTGGTTCTCTGAACTGCACTCTCTTTCTTCCTCATCTAAGCTTTAAGGAACTTTGTCGATGCCTTCCATGTATAATATATTTTGTTATACCTGTAGCTTAATTCGTAGAGTCAAGATTGTTGTTGAAGACATGACACGGGTGATCCCTGTCCTTAAGGTCTTTATCGCCCTCACCACAATTAGTTTGCTAAGAGTTACAGACGATATACCTCCAGGATATATGTCAAGCCTTGGTGAATTATCTGTGATAGCAATTCACAGAAAATTCCAATAGAACACTACTTTGTAGTAGTTGTTTGTTTGTAAAAATATTGGAGAAGATAGAAAAATACATGTGCAAAATCATATATAAATACTTATGCATATATCTCATCTTATGTATATATATCAACATATATATATATATACATACATTATAGATACATATATGTAAGTTACATAATATATTATTTAATTCTATATTTAACCATACTTATTAATACTAAATATGTAAGTTACATACTAGATTAATAAATATGTAAGTTACATACTAGTTAGTATTAATGTAGTGGTTAATTAGAATTAGCACTCAATATTTTTCTTTTGTTCCAAAAAATAAAATAAAATAGACTTCTATTAAATGGAAATAAGGAAAAATGGTTTTTATCAAACAATTTTGCACCTTATTAAATGTCTCACTATAGACACTAATCAAATGATTTCTACACAAATCAAATAAAATTCTCTTTTATTCTCCACGTTGAGGACATTAATTTACACTTTTTATACTTACTTAAATTATGTCCACAGATGAGTTTTATCAAACTCAAATATGACATATTATAAGTCACAAAAGTATAAAATAAGGTGCAATATATAACAATCCCCCACTTGTTTGAAAAAACTATTTTTCATCCAAATAATTTCCTATAAAACAACTCTAAGGCATGTGTGCATAAAAGAGGGTGTGGCGAACATTGAACCTTCCCTTAGTGTAAACAACTCAAAGTCGCATCGAAGTTGAAGGTGTCCGTAGATTAAACCTCTACTTCTATATGATATGACCGGAATTGTCACACACACACAAAATCCTGCTACCATGATGAGTATTCTCAATTGCTTTGCGCTAATATGGCCATGCGCAATACCCTGTTTCATGAACCTCTAAGAGAGTAAACTACAACCCTCTATAAGAAGCGACTCCACTTCTAGTTTATATAGGTAAAGTATTTCACATGTGTTTCTGTTGCTAAGAACACAACAAATTTGTTAAGAGTATAACTCAGCCTCGGTCGTGCAACAGATGTTACCATCTTAAACTACATATGGAATCACATCGATAGTAACACAGTCAGCAACTGTGACTTGTTTTTCCCATTGAACCTATAAATTAGGGGTAACTTAGGAATAGGTTGGGTTCCCATCACCCCTGACTCAAAGTGGTTTAAGTTCCATATCACAAGTAGTTAAACTTATTAAGATCTCGTTAAAGTCTTAGTAAAAAGATAAGTCAAGTCGTCACTTGACTTTCTCGTAGATAAATATTATAATACCTTCTTGTATCAATTATCTAACAAAAATTATGTCTATGACCAATATGTCAAGACTTACCATTAAAGGTAATCTCATATGCTCTATACAAAACAATTTCATTATCACATCATAATGAACTAAGCAATGGAAGTGGCCACAATTTGATGTTTTAACAACAAATTTCGATTCCGTTTGCTTTCTCCATCATATAAAGCAATAGTATTACTTGCTACTCCAAGTAAATTATTCCCTCACTAAGAGTAATAATATATCCACTTACTTGTAAAAATATAATTATATATTCACCTATTTGTGAATATTTTCATACTTATTTAAGATCACAACCAATTATGAATCCAAGATTAATAATTTCTACAACATAAAAAATTTCACTAACACAATATTATGAACTAGGAGGATTTAGACTAGGCTACAAACAATGTTTTAACAAACACCCTAATCCATTAAACTTTTCTCATAAAATAATAATATTAGATTCATAAAATGAAATGGGAAATACTCATTTGTTTCTTACTCATCTAAGAAACAAAACTCAAGATTGAGTGAAAATTCACCTACTTGTAAATTTATAATTTTCCTCACTAAAATATAAGTGACACTTATGTGATCTATTAAAACATTGAGAGATCTAACAAAAATCAATGTACATCATTAGTATACTAAGTTTAAAACTGTATGTAATATCTGATCTCGTGCATTGAATATCAAACACAAGGCTCCCACTAGCGAATGTGTACTTCAGCTTTACAATAGCTATATCAAAATTAACTTTTAGTGTACCACTACTATTAAATAATTATTAAATTCTTCAATCTCAAGGTATATCAAACTTAGTTTAGTATAGCCTCTCAACACAATTAAATTGGTTTAGTTGGAATCCTCACTATGTTTTCACATGATAATAAGACATCTATTTTACAAGTCTTTCAACATAAAGACAAAAATAGATATTTCTTAAACTCGTTTACGTTAACAATACTATGTAAAATGATCAATATATCATTAATATACACAAAAACTATCACATTATAGTTTATACAATTATATTGTTAGTGTAAACATATAAATAATTCTATATCTGATAGAATCTCAAGGTTAATATGCACATATTATCACCTAGTATGTATCCACTTGAATATTTATAACTTAGTTTTAATCTCACTATTGAACTAAATCACAATAAATATTTTAGATCATATTTAGGCTAATAAAATCAATATTTACCAAATTATTATATTGATTTCCTTCACCAAATCAATATTGTTCTTTCTAGCTATAGGTTCAACTTATAACTTTCTAGGACCTTAGAGAATTAATTAAGTAAAATAAGTTCACATTTCAATATTATTCAAAAGTTTGTGTTTCAAAGACTTTCATTTCATAAGACTACACAATCAAATTGAATTTCGTAACATGAAATCCATAAGCCTTACTATTTCTTACATAAATAAAATTATGGTCTAAATAGTTTAAAGGCCAAACTTAGTCTATAAATAAAAATCTTAAAGAATCACCCCCACACTTTTAAATAATTGAAATCTCATTGAATAATTTCACTTCACAATATTATGCTCACCACTTAAAATAAATTTTAGATTAATTGACATTTTATGTGACAATGTTCCTGTAAAAATTACTTCCACATGAGAATATTAAGGAACATTTCTCAAAACAAAAATAAGTTCTTGTATATTTTATGTATTAGTTATTCATATATAGATTGCTTTAACATAAGAATCTTTTAGAATACTTCCACATAAGAAAACAAGCTCTTATTTTCTGAATTACATAAAATCTCAAATTCAAAAATTATTTAATATGAGAATTTAAAATTATGCATGTACATTTTTCAAGTATACCAACACGTAAACTTGACTCTATGTAAATAGTATAAAATTCATTATATACAAATTATAGCACAACTCATCATATTGTACAAATTTATTTGTATATAAAATATAAAAATTTATATTTACTTTCTAATAAATTAATTTGTCACACAAAATTAATTTATGTAGAAAGCAAATAAAATTCACACACATGAATTAGTATATCCTCTAGTATTTTCTTGTCCCAACTTGGATAGGAAAGATCATAAACAATATATCTTTTGACATTTACAATATAGAATTCAAGACAATCTTCATAATAATATGAAATACTTGAACTTCACTATATTTATAAAAATTCAAAAAATAAAATGTTTATCTCAATTAGAATATACAAAATTCATATGATCACATTAAAATTTACTACTTCTTAAACAAGAAGTACACATAAAAATAAATCAATATATATCAATTATGATTATCCCAAAAACACTAAGAAAATTATTTCTAAGTGTTTTTTTTAACTTCAAAATCATATTGTATACAAGATTTACTCAACCAAATCTACTTCTACAATATCTTGTCTAACTATTAGTCGATAATTAATTTATTATCCACAAACAAAGTAATTTATCTCAAAATTCATGCATACAAATATCAAGTAATATTACACACTAAATATTACCTCAAACTTTCTATGCATAATTTTGTTCAAGAAGAACATATATAAATTTACCTTATTCTCAAAATAAATTAATTTACAACTTTCTCATAATAAATTAATCTCAATTAGTGTATAAGAAAAATAATTGTCTCAAATTTCATACATACATATACACATCAAATATTTTATCTACTCATAAAATATTATAAACAAAATATATATGTACAAAATTAAATTTATTCCATCATGAACAAAAATTTAATTACTTTTCTTATCTCACAAAACTAATTAATTAATTTATTACACCAAAATATTGGAAAAATAATATTCAAACATACAATATCATCTACACATGATATAATACATAAAACATATACTTTAAAGTATATACACATACAAAATGATACACAGTTATCATTTATAAAAATAAAGGCAATCGTTAAAAAACACACCTTTTGGAATTAAATCCGAAGAACACCACAATCTCTTTAGAAAAAATTTTAGACATCAACATTTGGTATTTTCCATGATGACTCTTCATCTTCTCCATATCAATTTACAAACTTGTAAATTTTAAATTTTTTCACTTTCATTTTTCTCCACAATCCATCTTCTAACAGGAATTATCAATAAAAATAATTAGCTTAATATCTCAATATATTACTAATTATCATAAAAACTCCACTGATAAAATAGATATAATAAAAATGACACTTATCTTTGAAAACCGTGATGTCTTCCATCTCACCAAAATCATGACTCCAACAAATACTATAAAGACCTTAAGATTGTTATACCTGTAGCTTAATTCGTAGAGTCAAGATTGTTGTTGAAGACATGACACGAGTGATCCCTATCCTTAAGGTCTTTATCGCCCTCACCACGATTGGTTTGCTAAGAGTTACAGACGATATACCTCCAGGATATATGTCAAGCCTTGGTGAATTATCTGTGATAGCAATTCACAAAAACTTTCAATAGAACACTACTTTGTAGTAGTTGTTTGTTTGTAGAAATATTGGAGAAGATAGAAAAATACATGTGCAAAATCATATATGTAAACTTATGCATATATCTCATCTTATGTATATATATCAACATATATATATACATACATATATAGATACATATATGTAAGTTACATAATATATTATTTAATTCTATATTTAATCATACTTATTAATACTAAATATGTAAGTTACATACTAGATTAATAAATATGTAAGTTACATACTAGTTAGTATTAATGTAATGGTTAATTAGAATTAGCACTCAATATTTTCTTTTTGTTCCAAAAAATAAAATAAAATAGACTTCTATTAAATGGAACTAAGGAAAAATAGTTTTTATCAAACAATTTTGCACCTTATTAAATGTCTCATTATAGACACTAATCAAATAATTTTTACACAAATCAAATAAAATTCTCTTTTATTCTCCACGTTGAGGACATTAATTTACACCTTTTATACTTACTTAAATTATGTCCACAGATGAGTTTTATCAAACTCAAATATGACATATTATAAGTCACAAAAGTATAAAATAAAATGCAATATATAACATATTTACTGTTTGCCAAATGACCCAAGAGTAGGGAAATGATGAGTTATCTACATTTACACCCCTTTGTATACGAAGCAAAATATGTTTTTCAATGTGCCATATTATTCTTATTATTTGCAAATGACAGGTTCTGTTCATCAAAGGATTTATGTATATTTTGGCAGGCCTCACTTGATGCTGATGGGTTGGGTCCCATCTCATGGTGGGTATAGCATTGTTGTTCGCAAGGGCAGCTTTACATGTTAAAGAATTGGAGCAACTTCGTAATGAGCAACTAATATCCACCAATCTTATTTTATTTGTTTTTGTAGATGTTTAAGATTAGTGCTATACCGCTCAAGTTTGATTCTAAAAGTTAGTTTTACTTCTAACACTTGCATGCACAATATTTTGATACTTACATGCAAAATACCATTTGCATGTTTTGTTTGGAGCTTTACAAGGCTTATATGGATTACTCATTTAATTTATTTTCTTATATAATAGAATAGGGTCCTTAACACTAATATACAACAATTAGAAAGTATTTACAAAAATAAAACATTCACAAAATAATTACAAAAATAACGCAATAACACAATATTACGTTGCTAAAATTACGGTCATTAACACCTTACACGTCAGTTACCGACTTTTATATTTTCAACCAACCGATCAACAATTCACGCTAATAAAGAAAACAAGCAACTTTCAGATCCGAAAAAACAGAGCAACAGATCGGAGAAGACGACTTCTCCAACGACGATGCAACTCTGAGATTGGATAATATCGAAGAAGATCAACAACTTCAGATCAACAACAACTTCAATATCAACAACAACTTCAAGATTAGTAACAAACCTCGATCTGTAACAAATTTGATTGTTGATTGTTGATTGATTCTTTACAGAACTAAATTGAAACCTTTTCTTCTTCAGACCCAAACTGAAACTTTTTCTTCTTCACATCGACGATAAAAAAAGAAGAAGGAAGCTTTGAGGCTATCTCTTTGTCACATTCACTCTGAACTCAGGCATCGGCTGCTGCTTCAGATTGTGAAACGGCGTTGTCGTGAGACAGAGTCTGGTAATGGCACTGCAGAAGGAACATCAGTGTATAATATGGTCTTCATCGATACCAGTCTCGATACTCATCTCGTCATGATCGTCTCCGACTCCGATACTTTCTCCCTCCTCAAAAGTACTTCTTTTCTAAACCCTAATCCTAATCAAAGTCTAATTAAAAGAACAAATACTAGTCAAGATCAATTTAGCTACTCCTAATGAGCTAATATTGGTTTGCTGAAGGCTTATACTCTACTTTTGCTTCATGTCTAATCTAAATTTGGTTACTGTATAATGTTGTCAAATTTGGAGTGTCGAATTTTGACGTTTTCGGAGCCTAATTTTATTAGAAACGGGACAACGATCAAAAATCACAAGCTTTGCTGGTGAACTGCATGATTTTTTGGTCAAATTCCATCATTTAGGCCTTCAAAATTGCATGTAAAAATTTGGTTTATTTTCTGGTTACTAAGATTATGTAGTTTGGTTACTGTTTAATATTGATTTGGTTACTTTATAATGTTTATTTAGTTGTCAGACAATGGAGACCGACAGTAACCAATAAAACAAATTTAATTGTTTACATGAATATATAATTATTTAATGTTAGTAACCATTAACCACATGGTTGGTAATATTTTTTATGGTGTACAGTAACCAAAATTGATGTTGATTAACAAAGGCAGTATACTGACTGTTTTGATAGCAAAATGCATGAAAAAATATGTTTTATATTCTGGTTACTAAGTACATATAAGTTGGTTACTGTTTATTATTGATTTGGTTACTGCATAATGTTTATTTGGTTACCCCGTGGTTACTATATACTCGTATATTGGTTACCTTTCTTAAGTTTTTCGCTCTTTAATTGGTAACAAAGTCAGTATACTGACTGTTTTGATTTCAAAATGCATGTAAAAATATGTTTTATATTCTGGTTACTAAGTACATATAAATTGGTTACTGTTTTATTATTGATTTGGTTACTGTATAATGTGTATTTGGTTGCTGAATACTTTAAATGTTTATTTGGTTACCCCGTGGTTACTATATACTCATATATTGGTTACCTTTCTTAAGTTTTTCGCTCTTTAATTGGTCACAAAGTCAGTATACTAACTGTTTTGATTGCAAAATACATGTAAAAATATGTTTTATATTCTGGTTACTAAGTACATAGAAATTGGTTACTGTTTATTATTGATTTGGTTACTGTATAATGTTTATTTGATTGCTGTGTAAAATTATAATGGTTAGTGCATAATATTACTTACTAATGCTGACTTGGTTATTAAAAAATGATGACTTGGTTACTGACTAATGCTGACTTGGTTACTGTTTAACATTATATTGGTTACTGGCTAATGTTGACATGGTTACTATGTAAAATTATAATAGTTACTCATTAGTGCTGACCTGGTTACTGTATTAATCTAATTATACTTATACTTATGTGTTTTATATTAATGGTTACTTGTTAGTTACATTGGTTACATTCTTACAATATTTAGCCTTTAGTTGGTAACAATCAAGTTATACTGGCTAACATTGATTTGGTTACTTTACAGTACTTATTCTATTATCAGACAATGGAATTGATTCATGTTGTACTTTATTTCAACGGTACATGGACTGATAGTAACCAATACACCAAATTTGAAGTTACCGGCATACTAGTTCCATCAACTTGTTTTCTTGGAGAAATGCAAAACATGATATGCATTATTCTATCAAATTTGGAGTGTCAAATTTTGGCGTTTCCAGAGCCTAGTTTCATTAGAAACGGGTCAACGATCAAAAGTCATTAGCGTTGCTGGTGAACTGTAGGATTTTTTTGTCAAATTCCATCATTTAGACCTTCAAAATTGCATGTAAAAATGTAGTTTATATTCTGGTTACTAAGATTATGTAATTTGGTTACTGTCTAATATTAATTTGGTTACTTTACAATGTTTATTCAGTTGTTACATCTCAAACTACTTTTATTTTAATATGAGATCTATAAATGACTATCATATATATAAATGGAAACTCTTAATTGGAGTTTCTTATTCCATCATGATGACAGGGTATAAATAAAATATATACATTTAACACTTTATAACAGTGCTCATACGAACTTATAATTATAATAAAACAGTAACCACATAATTATATGATAGTAACCAGAACAAGTTTTAATGATAACCAAAACATAAACATCATGTAATGAAACCCAATTTAGGCAATTCATGTATACTAAACAATTACATATTAACCAGAATAAAAAATAAAAATAACCAAAATCTCACACTGGGGAAACAATGATAGTAGCCAAACCATAATATAACAGTAACCAAAACATAATAAAGAAGTAACCAAATAGTTATATAAAAGTATCCAGAACATGTTTTAATGGTAAACAAAACAGAAACAACCTGTATATCAAACCCAATTTAGGCAACCTATGTATACTCTCACATGTACATTTTAACATTTGATATATGTCATGATACGAGCTTGTAACTATCTGGTTACTACCAAAAAATAAAATGGTTACCCTTCTATGCATGTTTGGTTACCAACTGCACCTTTCAAACAATATATCAGACACAACTTAGAAGTAACAAATACGAACCAACAAACAATGTCAAATAATTGATAATATAATCAAATATGTAATCCCATTTACATAAGCTCCAATAAACATTACATATTTACTAACCATAACAAATGGTTATGAATATCCAACAAAAATCAAGGTACGAAACACAATTCAGAAGGACAAGACAACAACAATCGAACTAATCAAAATCTGTTACAAATCTTCGTGAGACTTTAGTTTTTTGGCTGCTGCTACTTTTTCTTTATGACTGCTCTCATTCTCTATAAAAGACTTCTGCATTATGTATGAACCTGTGGGAGAAAGAGAAATACCTTGGGATTATTGAATAGAGAACCCATTAATCATAGGTATCATATCATAATATAACATTAACAATACCATAATAAAGCAGTGACAAAAAAATTATATTATATAAACTAATTGTAACCAAAATATAAACAACATGTAGTACAAACTATTTTATGTAATAAACAAACAGTTATATATAATATTAACCAGAACATAATTTAAAGGTCACCAAAAAATATGTATACCAAAAAATATACTAAAGAAGTAACCAAACATTTATATGATAGTAACCAAATCATATTTTAATGGTAACCAACACATAAACAACATGTAGACCAAACCCAGTTTAGTCAACCAATGTATACTAAGCAAATACATTGTAACCAAAACAACATATAAAAGTAACCAAAAACCCAATTAAAGGAAAAAGAATGGTATCCAAATCATAAGCTAAAAGTAACAAAAAATATACTCATGAAGTAACCAAACAGTTATATGCTGGTAACCAAAACATATATTAATGGTAACCAATACATAAATAACATATAGACCAAACACAGTTTAGTCAACCCATATATATCAAGTAAATACATGGTAACCAGAACAACAAAAAATAGTAACCAGAATCCCAACTCAAGAAAACAAAAATAGAATCCAAATGAGAAACTAACAGTAACCAAAAATATACTAAAGAAGTAACCAAATATTTATATGATAGTAACCAAAACATGTAAAAATGGTAACCAATACATAAACATGTACACCAAAATCAGTTTAGTCAACCATGTATACTAAGCAAATACATGGTAACCATAACAACATAAAAAAGTAACCAAAATACCAAATCAAGGTAACAAAAATGGTATCCGAATCACAATCTAACAGTAACCAAAATATAATACAGAAGTAACCAAACAGTTATATGATAGTATCTATTTTTTATTGCTTGACGTAGCTACAACGTAAGCATTACATCAAGTCCCCAAAAATTGGTCTTGTGTCAGTATATGATGCAGAAGTAAAATGGCAAAATGAAGATGAGACAATCATGATCATTCAAAAGCAGACTATATATGTTAAGAGCCTAAATAATTTGAAAATAATTATCCACTTTAGCAAATATTATGCTGTTAAATGATGTCTATCACAAATAACCCAGTCATGGAGATAAAGAAAAATTTATTCAATAAAAAAATTAACATAAAAAGAATGTGGTCAGAAGTACAGACTCATAGTATGACAACATCACTTCAACCATGTACATACCAAAACAAGAACTCCATCGTCTGAAGAAATAGATTCAGTCCGCTGACGATGAAGCGTCTGAAGAAATAGATTCAGTCCGCTAACGACGAGTGGCTTCAAGAGGAGAGAGAGAAGTATTAAGGGCGGAGAGAGAAGTATTAAGGGCGGAGAGAGAAGTAGATTCAGTCCGCTGACGACGAGTTTAAGAGGAGAGAGAGAAGTAGTACGAGCGGAGAGAGAGAAATCGAACGAGAGTTAAGGGCAGAGAGAGAGAGAGAGAGACCGCACGAGAATGAAATGTTTGAGGAAGATGAAAACTAAATTACCATGTCAACCTATTAATACTAATCCCTTAATTTAAGGACTCCTAATTGTATTAGTATTGTAAATAAATATGATGCAATGTCATATTTTTGTAATTATTTTATGGATGTATGATTATTGTAATTATTTTAAAAAATGTACTATAATATGTAATTAACCCAATAGAATATTAAAGTAACATGATGAATATTTCATTTGTGGATATCATTTTCGTAACAGTTTATTTCTTATAGCTTTAGAATATATCCATAAATATAATAAAATATTAAAATTTGGTACTAATAAGTTTCTCACATCATTATATTAGTTGAATTTATTTTATGATTGATGATGTCATATAGTATATTAAATATTTTTAATATTATTTTATTTGAGACTCTTTTAAGACTAAAAAATTTAACATTATCTAAATATTAACCCGAGGGGTGTATATAAAAGTTGGTGCATTACCGAACAAAATGACTTTATATAGATTTTTCTTAAATAATTTAATCCAAGGAGACTAAGAAAAAAATTATAAATTTTATATAATTTTATCAGTATAAAATACTAGTGTTGTTGCTTCACTGACAAACTGCGCATCACCATTTACACATAATTTCAGTATATGCCTCCCACGGGCCACGACCCCTAAATTAAAAATATATTATGATCAATTAATAATGCCTTACATAAAAGATAAAATCAAAATTCACTAAGCAAATACAATATAAGAAAGATTCATTAAATAGTAAAATAAAAATACATATAAAGTTTACTTTCTTTTTTTTATGATTTATTTTAAACAAATTGCATCTATTAGTGAAGTTTTACATATTATCTATAAATATTTTAGAAAAATTACCGAACCTATATTTAACTTTGGCGTCTTATAATTGACCCTCTATATACTCGTACATTTATGATTTAACAATACAGTAAATGTGAATAGCAGCAGCAACATCAGTTTCTACTCCCAAGCTCAGCTGTTCTGTTCAAACCCTTGTCTGCAAATGCAAAAACCTTTCTATCTCCGTCTAAAACCCTTAACTCTCGACCTTCACCATAAGTTTCACCAATAAGAACTTCATTTCATTATAATTTATAATCTCAATGCACAAAGACTTAAAAGCCATGTAATCCTAACTGCTATCGAATCTTCTATACAAAAAAGTGCACAGAACCTGAAAAACAAAAATTATCACAAAAAGTTTACAAGTTGCAAAAAATCCTCCAATGCCAGCAACTTGTTTAGAACCTTTTAGTAACTCATATACATTAAAGCCTACCTCCAAATAAACACCCTGTCATCCCAAAGCTGACTGAAGCTACCAAAAGAAATTGTTGCATGCTTGAACAAAATTATATAATGGTAAAACATAGATATGAATAGAACTTAGCACAGTTTCAAACTGTAGTTTTACACAAACTGGTAGATAGAAATGAGAGCAAAATTTTAGTAAACAATGTTTCTCTGATGAAACTAGAAAAGGAAGCAAAGCACAAAATAAAATAAAAAATTGATAACCTTCAGGGACTTCTTCCTGTTTGTGTGAAAAAAATTCCAGGCAAAGTAACCGGACCCACACATTCATTTTATGCATGGTTATAGTGATGCAACTTGTACAATAGCACATTTCCTGCAGCATTACCTACAGCCATGAAACCTCCACCTGGACTGAAATCCAAACAGCGGGGATAATGTAGAGTCCGATTCGGAGGAGGCCAGTTGGAGAAAACAGTGAATGAAGGAATGTGAATCAGCTTCAAACTTTTATTCTTCATGCTTGAGCTGATGGCCAAAATTTGAGCATCTTTATTGAACTTCATAAAATCAACTTTGGTTGTCAAATTCTCAATGGTCTTAATAGGTTTTCTCTTTCCCCCTAAGAAATCCTCTTGGTTGTAAATGTTCACTATCCCACTGTCTGATCCAGCAGCAAACAAATTTTCACTTGGGGATGTACAAAGGGATGAACTGTTTATGCAACCTTCATCGACACCCTTATGGAAGCAGGCCCTCGTCCTCAAATCCCAGTGGTAAATCTGTCCATCACCACCCGAACTCAGCAATTGTTGCCCACCTTTCGAGAATGCCAAAGAGCGAGCAGTCCCGTTCATCTTTAGTGTTCCAATCAGTTCCTTCGTTTTGGCTGAAACTAACAAAATATACCCTTCATTCCCAATAAAGGCAATTGTATTCGAATCCGGTGAAACCTCAAAAGCTTCCAAGCTCTTCTCCTCCCTTCCTGTCAAAGGACCTATTTTATCTATCTTTGCCTTAACCAAGTCGAAACTATAGAAGAACTTTCTTCTTCCTGATACAATAACCTGAGACCCATCAGGTAAAAAAGATGCCTTTCGAATAGGACAATCATCAACAAATATGCTTTGGATTTTGGTGTTCCTTTTGCCATCAATCTGAAAAAATCTGAGTTTTTTATCCAATCCACCAGTGAGGAGCAACTGAGCATTTCTATGGAACTGAACTGAAGTAATTGGACCACTGGAAGGATCCTCTGCATTTGCATCAACTAGTCTTGAGTACTCAAGAAGTCCAGGTAACAGCTTTCCACTGTTTTTCACCACAAGATCTTTGTTAGTTCGAAGGATATCATTGACATCTCCATCATCCTTGTAACCACGTGCTAGCACTGCCCCAGTTTCTTCGTCTGAATCTTCATCATCAGAGGCATAATTTTTGTCCCGTGAATCAAGTTGAGCCCACTCAGTGCCTCGGTTCAGCTTCTCATGCTGAGCCCTCAATCTTGACACATAAGCAGCACCAGTAATAACACTCTCACCCTCATCTTTCCTCAGCTTCCTTAATCTGTTAACCTTAGCAATATTTATATTGGTTTTCTCCTCCTCTTCGTCCACCCAAACAGATTTTCTTTGCTTGGTTTCATCCACATCTTTACTTTCATCAGGGAAATCTGCATTCTCTTCATACACAGATAGTAGACTATTTGCAGACTGGTCAATGAAGAACAATGCAGAATCACCAACTTCCCCTCTCACGTCTTCTGCGTCATCTTTCCCAAACTCAACTGGGGAGTGCAAAGAACCAAACAAAAAGTTCTCAATCTTCTTCATTTCCTTTTCCTCCTCCATTACCAACTGCTCATTCTCACCCTTGCGTTCTTTCTTTCTTTTCTTACTTCCCAAATTCTCCAAATCAGATTCTTGTCTATCTTCAATGTCTGGTTTCTCTTCTAGACCCGAAGCCACGACCTTATCATTCCTTTTAATTTTCTTGTCTCGGTCTTTGGGGTTAACATTTTGGGAAATCAAACTCATTGTTGCTAAGGTATCACTGTAAAATCAAACAAAGTATATCAGCTTAGAACATGAAATTAACACATTTTCATGGCTGCCCTTGACAATTATATTAAAATTTGATAATGTAATTCCACACTAGAAATGAAAATGGTAAAGAAAAATAGCATTCTTTATACTTATATCCTGGGTATAAGAACACAATCACCTAGCTCAGAAGAATCATTGTCTTTATATGAAGTATAAGCATCAAAAAGTAAGAATTAACTTAATAATTCATATACATGCCAAATCATGATTCTAGCATAGATATAAGTACATATATCACATATATATATATAAGGTTGTTGGGAAGCTAAACCAAATTCTTGGTTGTCTACATTCATATATTAATTTGGTTCTTTGAATATTTGTTTATCTAAACAAGTGTTGAAACATTTAATATTTTGTATTGGGTATATCAATGGTTATTAGAAATCTCTAGAGTTTTTTCTTCTAAGCTAAGTATTCCAGAATGCTCTTGTAATTCTATAAATACTAATGGTTGTAATCACTTTTATGATCAAGACAGAAATAGTAAGAACAAAAGTTCAGTTTATATAAATTACTTTTCTCCTTCTTTGAGACTACAAGGGTCCCCATACGTGGTAACAGCAACCAACTCCCCAGCCCAAAATGGCTGCTCAATTCCGGCAGGAGAAATTACCCAAACGCCCTCACGTACTCTCATCACTGACGCTAGAAGGAGTACTATCTATAATAGTTCATTTGTTTTTGTATTTTAATCCACTATAAATTAGATACCAGCATAAAAGTCCAAACACCATTTGTATTTAAGAAAAGATGAACGGGTTGATCAAGGTGAGATGTTGGTGAAAACTATCCGGAATAAATTGGGAGATTGTAATTTACATAAAAAATAGAAAGCATTTTATCCCACCATATATATGCATATATATATATATATAATCTTACCGGAGAAGATAAGTTTCGTGGTGAAGGTCCGGAGAGGGGAAGTTTCGTGGTGAAGGTGATAATTAGCAGGCAGGTAGAAGCAGAGTAGCAACTAGGGTTTTGGCTCTCCTGTATGATTTCAGACTGTAATTAAATTTGCAGTGGATCGTGGATCGGGCCAAGTATGACTGTAATGAAATTTAGTAGTGGATGGGGCCGAATATATCAAGGCCATGGTTACAAGAGTTAGGCCCATAATTGGTAATCCATACAAGACACAAATTTTTTATAATTTTTTTTTTTAAATTTATACATTATATGAAAATACTCGTATAAGATCAACTTAAAAATAATATATAACATTTAATAGACTCATTTGTTTCCCCAAATGATTTTCAAATTATGTCATACTTTGAATGTATACATATATTCAATTATTGTATATAATTCACAGGATATGAAGACTTTATACTATCTAAAAAATAGAGAGTTTTAAATGATTGAATCATAATTAACCAAAATGATTTTGTAAAATTATTAAGTTATTATTAATAAGATTATTGATTAGTAGTTGTTGTAATTTAGCCTCCTAACTAAATTCAAGGCAATAATATTAAGTTGGTGACTGAAAAATTAGTATTAAAGTCAGTATAAAATAAAGGTATGATTGTAGTTAAGAGCTCAAATTTTAATGTATTTAGCTTAATAAAATTTTAAAATCCTATACAATTATAAAAATATTAATTGAGATAACATATTGACGTATATTATAATTTTAGAGAGAGCATAAGAAGATTATATAAGAAGTGAGATTTTCTAATATTCTTCAAGTCCTCAAATACATGGATAGTGAGCCTTTATTTACAGGCTTCACAAATACATGAACAAAGATAGAAGATGAAAGAAATACAAACTTAAATAGGGAGAATGAATAGCTTATCAATGTACTAATATGTAGGTTATAAAAAATGAATGGACATCCATAATATAACTGTAAGACCCCAAATTATTAATAAATAAAATTTAAATTCCCTCTATTTATTATTTTGAAATAGTAAGGGTTAAATTGATTAATGAGGTTAGTTATGGGTAAAATGCGCAAATATTTCAAATAAGCAGGTGGTTATAAAATATTCATTGTTTGTCGGGGAATATTCGTTTGGTCGTGGAATATTCTTCCTGTCGAGGAATATTCGTACGACGGCGCAGTCTTTTGTGGGCCCCATAACGGAAAGCGATTGGATGAAGAAAATGACAAGTATAAGTTGTTTATAAATAACAGCGTAGTTCTTACCGTTAATACTGTTGGAATACTCGGTGGTTAAAACACAGTAATACGCGTTGTTGCACAGTAGCTGTAAGACCCCAACTTTTATAAATAAAGATGAATTTTCTATAAATATCATTTTTGAATATTATGGAGTTAATTTGATATAATGTTATAGTTGTGGGTAATATTTATAAATTTTGCAAAGTAAGCAAGTTGTTATAAAATATTCGTTTGGTCGGAGAATATTCTTTTTGTCGTGGAATATTCGTACGACGGCACAATCATTGGTGGACCCCACAACGGAATTATTGTCGGATTGAGAAAATGACAAAAATATTTTATTAAAAATAACGGCGGAAATTTTACCATTGTTACTGTTGAACTACTCGGTAGTAAAAGCACAGTAATACGTGTGGTTGCATAGTAACACACGGTATTGATTATTAATGCTTATGTGAGAAGTCACTCAGTTGATTCAATTATTGTCAGTTAATAATATGAATTATTTAGCGATAATGACGTTTTGTTTTATTCGTATTATTAACGTAATAAAACAGAAACATCTTTTTATATAAAACAGAATACTTTATTAAAGTTATTCTATAAATAGAATATATTATATTTTATTTAAAAGATTTTTCTTTAAATATGGACCGTCAGATTAAAGTAATCAATCTGGACCGTTCATGGATTAGTTACTATGCATTCTATTTTTCTATAAATAGCAGGTCATTCCTTCATTATTTCTTACGAATTCACTGAACTCTAGAGAGAGAAAGTATAGAGAGAATAAGAGAGAGAGAATAAAAGTATTCTGCTACATCACTTTTCCAATATCCAGTTCTTTTAAGGTAGGGAATATTATTTCTTTTATATTCATGAAGAGAACTTCTGTTATTCCATTCGTTATTATTCTGTTGGAATAACCAGTATACGCGGTCTACCCTATACTTGGTGACATTCTTCTATTATTCTGTTGGAACATCCTGTCTGTGTGTTTTACACCGGACCTGGTTCCGTTTATTATTCTGTTGGAACATCCTGTCTGTGTGTTTTACACCGGACCTGGTTCCGTTTTTATTATTATTCTGTTGGAACATCCTGTCTGTGTGTTTTACACCGGACCTGGTTCCATTATTTATTATTCTGTCGGAATATCCTGTCTGTGCGTTTACGCCGGACCTGGTTCCATTATTTATTATTCTGTTGGAATAACCTGTCTGTGCGGTCTATCGCATGCATGGTGATTTCTTTTGTTATTCCATTCTTTATTGTACTCAGTTGGTTAAGTTTTGACTTCTATACTCCATGAAATTTGTGGAATATCCTTGATAATTGCGTTCCATCCAGTATCTTTTCATGAAAATATTCTTCTAAGCATTCTTGAATTTTACTCCACAAAGCAGTATCATGTTGACAATTTGGACGTTATTAATTCCTGGATAAATTAATTCTTGAACTTGTTTTATTGAATTCTTATATCATTGTCATCATCCTCATGTTTATAAAATGTTGAAAGTCATCTGTGGCCTGTAGTGCATAGATGGACTTGGTATGATTATGACCAGGAATTATTCGGTGTAATCATGACCGTAATGTTACAAATGATGTGGTAAAAGTCCTCATTGGCCCGTAGTGCACTGATGGACAGCTGTTGGCATGATCATGACCATTAATGAATATACGAATATCCTTGGCCGTAGTGCAGGGGTGATTCGATGATGTGGATTATTTTATTAAGCTGAGTCCCAGCGATCACAGTGTTGGAAAATCTTTTAAATCATAAAAGATAGTAGAGTTTATTTTCTACTTGACTCTTTTAATAGATTGCTTGTTCCGCTGCAGTTAAACTTGATGTCTATTATATTTTATCAGTTTAACATTGTTGAAGGCTAATGATAATTTATTCTACATTATCTTAGTCATAATATTTCTTACTGGGCTAGTTGAGCTCACCCTTTCTTTCACTGTTCTCTTCAGGAAATGAGAACGTAGTTGGGGCAAGTCAGGGAACGGAGTGATGGTCCGAATGATAGTATTAGTTAGTAGTCCTCACTATTCTATGTAATGGTGTGTTAATAAATGTAATGAGGACTCCTTTTGAGTATGAATACTCTCTAGAAGATAATATTTGTATTCAAACTCACAGTTTATGTTTTGTCGTATTGTACACGACAGTTGTATTAATCAGTTGTATTTGTATTCTGTACTATGTATCTGACGACCTAAGATGGGTGATGTATACCTAATTTTGGGGGCGTCACAGTTGGTATCAGAGCTTAGGGATATGATCCCTGGCTAAGATGTGAGAATAGAACTAGGAGGGGAGAGACGGGGAATTCCTTCGCTAGTATGACATACCTAAGTTTATTTGCATGGTATTTAATTGGTCGGTCATAATATAAGGATAATATATGACATATCAATTAATTTTTATTTTGTGGCAGTATCTGAAAATGGCATCTGAAAATGTTGAGAATAGCAATGGAGCACAGATGACTATTGATTCACCACATATCAATAATCAGGATAATGTGCATCAGGAAGGTGTCAATCCTCATGCAAACAACAACACTGACCAAATGATGAATGATCAAATGTTCAGAGGTTTTATGCAATTCATGCAACAACAGGTGAAAGCGGCTCCTGTCCACAACGTAGGTGGAAATACTGAAAACTCTCAGGCGGTCACCGCTAAACAGTTTAAGGAGCTGGGACCACCGGAGTTTAAGGGAGAACCCAAACCACTTGTAGCTGAAACATGGATAAAGCAGATCACCAAGATATTTGATGTCTTGGGTTGCTCCGAGGAGCAAAAGGTTCCCTTTGCCGCCTTTATGTTGCGAGGAGAGGCAGATTACTGGTGGGAATCGATAAAGCGTACTCAACCTGCCGCACTGAAGATGTCTTGGGAGAAGTTCCAAGAGCTGTTTAACGACAAATACTTTTCCGAGAGTATTCGTCACATGAAGGAGGTGGAGTTCATCAAAATGGAGCAGAATAATATGACCGTGTCGCAGTACGAGGCAAAATTTGCGGAGTTATCCCGGTTTGCGTCCCACCTGGTGGATAACGAAGAAAGAATGACGCGGATATTTTTAAGAGGTTTAAAGCCGGAGATACGTCAACATCTTGTTTCTCATAAACTGTGTTTGTATTCAGATGTTGTAAATAGGGTTCAGTTGGTGGAGCGCGATAACGAGACAACGCAACCAAAAGAGAGCAGCCGACAAAATGATAATACCAGTGAGAGCAGTCATCGAAGCGGTGACAACAAGCGTGGAGGGAATCAACAGGCCAGAAATGGTAACCACTTCGGTGGTAATCAGGGCCAAAACAATAAGAATGGACATTTCAAGAAGAGGAGATTCAACAATGACGGAAAGACGTCAGCACCAGCACCTGTCGTTAAGGAAGGAGAACGACCACCTATCATATGTTTCAAATGCGGAGGGGAGGGGCACATCAGTCCAAACTGCGCGATGCCGTCCAAAGCATGTTATAATTGTGGAAGAGAAGGTCATTTAGCCCGATTTTGTCGTTTACCGAAGACAAATTCAGCTAGGATGGAGGCACCAAAAGCCGTCCCAGAAAAGTCAAAACCGGTTGTGCAAGGGAGAGCGTTTGTTGTGAACTCTCAGAGAGCAAGGAACCCGAATGAGGTCATCACGAGTAAGCTTATCATAAACTCTAAAGAAGTTTATACTTTATTTGATACCGGTTCAACCCATTCTTTTATTTCTCCTACTTGCGCTCATCGATTAAATTTGATTCCGGAGAAATTAGACTTTGACTTATCTGTGGAAACTCCGTTGGGAGAAACTTTTATTACCTCCACTGTTTATAAGTCTTGTTTGGTTCAAGTTGGTACCCACACATTACCTGTCGATCTTATTTCATTAAAAATACTTGCATTTGACGTGATTCTAGGGATTGATTGGTTAACTACTCATCATGCAAAAATTGATTGTTTTCGTAAGGTTGTTAGCTTTCATATTCCTAATCGATCTATTATGCGAATTCAAGCAACCAAACCATTTAAATCAATTGCTGTCATCTCAAGCCATAAAGCTATTCGTTTATTGAAAAACGGATGTCAAGCTTTCTTAGCTCATGTCACAGATCTAAACAAAAATACGTCAGCTTTGAATGATATTTCTGTTGTTAATAAATTTCCTGACGTATTTCCCGAAGAACTTCCTGGCCTACCCCCAGAGCGTGAAATTGAATTTTGTATCGACCTTGAACCCGGTACAAAACCCATTTCCAAAGCCCCATATCGAATGGCTCCTATTGAACTTCAGGAGTTAAAGATCCAACTGCAGAAATTGTTAGACATTGGCTTTATTCGTCCCAGTACTTCTCCTTGGGGTGCTCCTGTTCTATTCGTGAAGAAGAAAGATGGAAGTATGCGACTTTGTATTGATTATCGGGAGTTGAATCATGTCACCATCAAAAACAGGTACCCATTGCCACGTATTGATGACCTGTTTGACCAGTTGCAAGGAGCACAATTCTTTTCAAAGATCGATCTTCGTTCTGGATATCATCAGCTGAAGGTTAGAACTGAGGATATTCCAAAGACGGCTTTTAGAACTCGGTACGGGCATTATGAATTCCTAGTCATGTCCTTTGGATTGACTAATGCTCCTGCTGCCTTCATGGATATGATGAACCGGGTATTCAAGGAATATTTGGATCACTTTGTGGTCGTTTTTATTGATGACATCCTTATTTATTTCAAAAGCCGTGAAGATCATGAGCAACACTTGAGGCTGGTACTCCAAAAGCTTCGTGAATACAAGCTTTATGCCAAGTTGAAGAAATGCGAGTTCTGGCTGGAGGAGGTAGCATTCCTTGGGCACGTAGTATCAAGTCGTGGAATATCGGTTGACCCGGCAAAGATTGAAGCTATTCAAAGCTGGGAGCAACCTAAATCAGTGACCGAGGTACGTAGCTTTCTTGGTTTAGCTGGTTATTATCGGAGATTCGTGGAAGGATTTTCTCGAATCGCTACTCCATTAACTCAGCTGACTCGGAAAGATACAAAGTTTGGTTGGAGCGAAGAATGTGAGCAGAGTTTTCAAGAACTCAAGAGGAGACTCATTTCAGCACCTGTTCTAACAATACCATCTGGCTCGGAGGGATTTGTCATCTACAGTGATGCTTCGAGCAAAGGGTTGGGATGCGTTCTCATGCAACATGGAAAAGTCATAGCCTATGCATCAAGACAACTCAAGGAATATGAGAGGAATTATCCTACTCATGATCTAGAGTTGGCAGCTGTTGTCTTTGCACTTAAAATTTGGAGGCATTACTTGTATGGGGAGAAAGTGGAGATCTTTACGGATCATAAAAGCCTCAAATATTTCTTCACTCAAAAGGAACTCAACATGCGACAACGACATTGGCTTGAACTGTTGAAAGATTATGATCATACCATTCAATACCATCCTGGAAAAGCGAACGTGGTAGCTGACGCATTGAGTAGAAGATCATATGCGGGTACAAGTGCAATATTAACAACGCAAAGGCCCATTTTGTGTGACTTGCAAAGGATGGAGATAGAGTTGAAGACTCCAGGGACCCATGTGATGATGGCGAATATACGAGTAGAACCGACTTTAATCGATAAAGTTAAAGCTGCTCAAGCTACAGACCTGGAGCTGATGCGTATGAGGAAGAAAGTGCAAGAAGGTGTTATGCCGGAAGCAAGAATCGATAAGGAAGGAATACTTCGAGTCAACTCCAGACTTTGTGTTCCTAACAACCCTGATTTAAAGTATGAAATCATGATGGAGGCGCACAACACACCGTTTGCAATCCATCCTGGAAGTACCAAAATGTATCATGATCTTCGTCATACATTTTGGTGGAGCAATATGAAGAGAGAGATAACGTTGTTTATCTCAAGGTGTCTAACTTGTCAACGAGTCAAAGCGGAGCATCAAGTACCAAAAGGTCCATTGCAACCACTTGAAATTCCAGAATGGAAGTGGGAGCACATTACCATGGATTTCGTTACCGGTCTTCCCAGGGTTTCTCAAGGTATTGATGCGATTTGGGTCATTGTTGATAGATTGACCAAGTCTGCTCATTTCTTACCGATACGTGAAACTTATACACTTGAACGTCTTGCTCATATGTACATAAACGAGATTGTAAGACTGCATGGTATGCCAGTATCCATAATTTCTGATCGAGACCCAAGATTCACTTCACGATTTTGGGTTAGTTTACAAAAAGCTATGGGCACGGAGTTACGATTTAGTTCAGCATATCATCCTCAGACGGATAGACAATCAGAGAGGACTATTCAAACTCTTGAAGATCTATTAAGACTCTGTGTCTTTGACTTCAAGGGAAGTTGGGACAAGTTCTTACCATTGGTGGAGTTTTCCTACAACAACAGTTATCAAGCAAGTATTGGCATGGCTCCATTCGAAGCATTGTATGGAAGAAAATGTCGTTCTCCAGTATGCTAGGATGAGGTGGGCGAAGCAACGTTGTTGGGACCGGAGTTGGTACGTATGACTACAGAAAAGATTCAAACGATCCGACAACGTATAAAAACCTCACAAGATCGACAAAAGAGTTATGCTGATCTTCATCGAAAGGACGTGGAATTTGATGTAGGAGATCATGTGTTCTTACGTGTTGCTCCATGGAAAGGAGTTACAAGATTTGGAAAGAGAGGAAAGCTAAATCCTCGATTCATCGGTCCATTTTTAATCCTCGATCGAGTAGGAACTGTGGCTTATAGACTCGCTTTACCGCCAAGTATGTCTCGTGTTCATAACGTTTTCCACATATCCATGTTACGCAAATATGTGGAAGACCCGAACCACATTATTGAGTTAGAACCGAACGAAATAGCGGAGGATTTGAAGAAGTTCCTGTTCAAATCTTGGATAAGAAGGAACATATTCTACGCTCCAAGGTTATACCTCAAGTCAAAGTTTTGTGGAGAAACCACGATGTTGAGGAAATGACTTGGGAGTTAGAATCAGAAATGAAATCAAGGTATCCTTACCTCTTCGACATACCAGGTACGTACCCTAATTTCGAGGGCGAAATTTCATAAGAAGGGGAGGTTGTAAGACCCCAATTTTTATAAATAAAGATGAATTTTCTATAAATATCATTTTTGAATATTATGGAGTTAATTTGATATAATGTTATAGTTGTGGGTAATATTTATAAATTTTGCAAAGTAAGCAAGTTGTTATAAAATATTCGTTTGGTCGGGGAATATTCTTTTTGTCGTGGAATATTCGTACGACGGCACAATCATTGGTGGACCCCACAACGGAATTATTGTCGGATTGAGAAAACGACAAAAATATTTTATTAAAAATAACGGCGGAAATTTTACCATTGTTACTGTTGAACTACTCGGTAGTAAAAGTACAGTAATACGTGTGGTTGCATAGTAGCACACGGTATTGATTATTAATGCTTATGTGAGAAGTCACTCAGTTGATTCAATTATTGTCAGTTAATAATATGAATTATTTAGCGATAATGACGTTTTGTTTTATTCGTATTATTAACGTAATAAAACAGAAACATCTTTTTATATAAAACAGAATACTTTATTAAAGTTATTCTATAAATAGAATATATTATATTTTATTTAAAAGATTTTTCTTTAAATATGGACCGTCAGATTAAAGTAATCAATCTGGACCGTTCATGGATTAGTTACTATGCATTCTATTTTTCTATAAATAGCAGGTCATTCCTTCATTATTTCTTACGAATTCACTGAACTCTAGAGAGAGAAAGTATAGAGAGAATAAGAGAGAGAGAATAAAAGTATTCTGCTACATCACTTTTCCAATATCCAGTTCTTTTAAGGTAGGGAATATTATTTCTTTTATATTCATGAAGAGAACTTCTGTTATTCCATTCGTTATTATTCTGTTGGAATAACCAGTATACGCGGTCTATGTAAGACCCCAACTTATTAATGAATAAAATCAAATTTTCTCTAAATATTATTGTGAATAATAAGGGGTTAATTTGATATAATACTTTGATTATGGGTGAAATGTGCAAATTTTACAAAATAAGCAAGTGGTTATAAAATATTTATTTTTGGTCGGTGAATATTCGGTTGGTCGTGGAATATTCTTGCTGTCGGGGAATATTCGTACGACGACGCAGCCTTGTGTGGGCCCCATATCGGAAAGCGATTGGATGAAGAAAACGACAAGTATAAGTTGTTTATAAATAACGGCGTAGTTGTTACCGTTAATACTGTTGGAATACCCGGTGGTTAAAATACAGTAGCACACGGTATTGCACCAATTATTGATTCTTACGTAAGAAGGCACTACTCAATAATTGTTACAGTAGTTATTATTCAATATTTTATTTTATTGATTCAATAATTGCTGCGTTGATTGTGACAACCCCAAAATAGGTCCATTCCATCCAACCTATTCTGAGTCGCCAAATACATGGTACAGAAAACAACTACAACTTTATTACAATAATTATCGTGCAAAATACAACAACACATATGCTGTGAGTTTGGATACAAATATATACCAAATGTGACTCATGTTCTAACCGTGGACATCACCTCACAATGACACCTTACATAAAGGTATAGTCAAAAACTGTTTTAGAAATTAGAATCTTTGGAAAGTGCTCAAGAAAACCTTCGTACATGGGAGGCCACGCGTCTAGGTTATGATAGCTATCATATGGCCACAGAATTATCCTTGGTTGACCCAATAAACCCCAAAGAAAAACGAGAAGATTACTATCATATTCTTCCCAATGGTGAGTCTTCTCTTGACTTATCATTATCTCCACTGTTTCTAATTGAGAATTATACTTCAAATAAACACCAAGATTATATAGGTAGTGCCCATAGATATACTCAGCAAGTGGATGAGCACAACCCTGTCTTATGATGACACGAGGTTGTATGTCATTAGACATCTTGTATGATAGTGACAAAACACCCTTCCAACGTTGGGTTCGCCTCACCCTATTTTCTTCACCAAATATAACTACTAAATGATGACCACCGTTCTATTCCCTTGTTACCCCCGCTCGACCCAGCTACACTCTTATTACCTGAAAGGAATTGTGAAGCAAAAGGGTGAGCACAACTAGCTCAGTAAAGAATCTCATGACTAAAGATAATTAAATTATCAATAGCCTTCATCAATAATAAATCAGAGATTTAGAACATATGGTAAATGATAAAAATTTCAACCATAGTTGCAGCGGAACGAGCAATCCATTAGAAGAGTCAAATAGACTATAAAGTCTATTATCTTCTCCATGTTAAAAATCCACCAACAATATTTTATCCATGTAACATCACTCAACAGTTCCTTTCCACAATCATATGAATAACTCATAATCATAATTGTGACTATAAATTTTTCTTCGCACCCAGGACGAAGAATATTTTCATCACCTGTCTTTACCTGAAACATCAAAGATCATGGTTATACCAAATCACAGTTCCTGTTTATAATCATACTAACAAATCCATCTTTGCACTACGGGCCAAAGATATTCATCAACAAACCATCTTTGCACTACGGGCCAAAGATATTCAACAACAGTTCATCTTTGCACTACAGGCCAAAGATATTCAACAACAGTTCATCTTTGCACTACAGGCCAAAGATATTCATCAACAGACCATCTTTGCACTACAGGCCAAAGATATTCATCTACAATTCATCTTTGCACTACAGGCCAAAGATATTCTTCAACAATTCATATTTGTACTACATGCCAAATATATTAATATCTCAAAGAAATATATAATCAATTCAGAATTATATAAACAATAATTATAACCATGTTGATCAATTCACCTTTGCACTTAAGCTAAAGATATTCAATTATAAATTCAATGGTCATGATCATACTAGTCAACAATTCATCTTTGCACTACTGGCCAAAGAGAACCCATAGTCATGATCATACCAATAATTTACCCATCTTTACACTCAAGCGAAAGAGAATTTCAACATCAAGGTTATAAAAAATGTCATATATAATAGTAACTCATAAATAGTAACTCGTGAATAGTAAACCCGACACAAAAAGATAGAAATTCCACAATAAAATCCATACCAATATTTCGGTATAATGATATTGAAAGAATAACATTTCTTAAGCTTATAAACAATTTATTTAAATTGTTTACACTTACTAAATAATGCATTTAATCATCTTAAAATGCCAAACTCATAATATTTCATCACCAATAACCAAAAACCCTCATCAAAAATCTGCATATACCTCATATAGGATTCTCAAGCCATAAAATCCTATTTTCCAATTTTCTTTCCTCACAAAACATATTTAATTCATTTACTCATAACTAGACCATTTTCATAAAAAATACCAAATCAGTTCCAAAAATATTTATTTTCTGAGATTTAGCATAATATAGTCCCATAGTGAACATATATTTTTCTCAGAATTTTTAAAAGTCATTTACTATTTTTCGTATGGCCAAAATAGCCGAATATTTAGACATTTATCAAAAATTATACTTTTGTCCAAAAATTCTGAAATTAACAGAGTATACTTCCATCATATACATGTACTCCCAATAAAAATTTCATCAATTTTGGAGTTAACCACAAGAAATTATAAGCAGTTACTTTTAAAATAGTCTTTTCTCATAAAATTTATAACTCTCAATCTATACATCCAAAAATCACCATTTTTGGACACAATCAATAAAACTCATCAAAATATCATTTCAAATTTTTCCAGAATTTTTGAAGATCAGAAAAATTACGAAACTGAAAATCATAACAACCCTTAAAATCCCTTAATATCCCTTACTATCCCTTACTATCCCTTACCTCAAAAGAGCAGTACTTCTGACTGGATATCGGATATGATGCTGAAGGAAACTTGCACTGATGAATAGCAACTCACCAAGTATCTAAAAACTCACAAAATATGCTTCATAATATAGAGAGAGAAAGAGAGAAAGCTTATGTTTCTGGTGTGATTTTCAATTCTAACTTAGCTCTCTATTTATAGGAAAATTTTGGTAGGTTTGACCTGCAACCTGATGGCTTTACCAGCTACTATTCTCACCCACCACATTTGAAATATAATTCAGCACATTTCTTCACCAACCACAAGTGGGGCCCACCAATTCTAGAATTTTCCATCAAAATGATAAACTCTGAAAATTCAACAATTTCTGAACCAGTCATCTTGTAAAATTCATAATAAATCATACGTTCATTTTTAACGGTTCAAAATTTATGGACATATACTAAACTTATATATGTATAACATATCCAAAAATTACCACGATCCAACGGTCGGATTAAAAATTATAACCCCCGCAAAATATCTCAAAAACCCTGATTTTTAATACCTCCATTCCGATAAAAATACGGATAAAAATCTCAACATTAACTCCTTCATTTTTAACCACAAAAATATATCCCTCATTTATATCCACATAAAATAAATATTTCCTTATCATATGAATCAATAATTAATTATTCACAAATAATATTACAGAATCACATTTATGACAACCAGGCCGTTCCCAGGAAAGAGGGGGCTTTCCAATAAGGATTTTTCCTTACTGACGCGCAATTAGATGACCAAACCTCTCCTTAGACAGAACTTTCTAGACATTGCCAATAATGTTATCTAATAATATTATTCAAATAATATGAATTATTGATCTGATAAAGGAAAATACTGTGCAGCAACAATTATTGAAACAATCAATAATATAAAATATCAACGCAGCAATTATTGAATCAATAAAATAAAATATTGAATAATAACTACTGTAACAATTATTGAGTAGTGCCTTCTTACGTAAGAATCAATAATTGGTGCAATACCGTGTGCTACTGTGCAATAACGCGTATTACTGTATTTTAACCACCGGGTATTCCAACAGTGTTAACAGTAACAACTACGCCGTTATTTGTAAAAACTCAAATTTGTCGTTTTCTTCCTTCGATAGTTATTCTGTTATGGGGCCCATAAATAGCTGCGTCGTCGTACGAATATTCCCCGACAGAAAGAATATTCCACGACCAAACGAATATTCCCCGACAACAATGATTATTTTATAACCACTTGTGTATTTTGAAAAAAAAATCATATATCACCCTTAACTTTAACATTTATCAATTTAACCATTTACTGAATAGTAATTATAAGAAAAATTGAATACTTTTATTTCATAAAATTCGGGGTTTTACAATCTCCCCTCCTTATGAAATTTCGTCCCCGAAATTTACGTACCTGGTATTTCAAAGAGTTGAGAATACCTTCCTTTCATTTCAAATTCCATCTTCTCTGTCATCATAATTTCTCCATTGCTCATCTCCTGTATTTCAAATAACATTCTAGAATACAGCTTCAAAACAAGTGTTAATTTAACAAATTAACATATCACATAATATCCCGATATTATGACTGACCAACAAATAAGCTTAGGTAGGACACACTAGCGAAGGATTTACTCATCTCTCCCCTCCTAGTTTTATTCCCCGATCTCCGCCAGAGATCATATCCCTAAGCTCTGATACCAAATGTGACAACCCCAAAATAGGTCCATTCCATCCAACCTATTCTGAGTCGCCAAATACATGGTACAGAAAACAACTACAACTTTATTACAATAATTATCGTGCAAAATACAACAACACATATGCTGTGAGTTTGGATACAAATATATACCAAATGTGACTCATGTTCTAACCGTGGACATCACCTCACAATGACACCTTACATAAAGGTATAGTCAAAAACTGTTTTAGAAATTAGAATCTTTGGAAAGTGCTCAAGAAAACCTTCGTACATGGGAGGCCACGCGTCTAGGTTATGATAGCTATCATATGGCCACAGAATTATCCTTGGTTGACCCAATAAACCCCAAAGAAAAACGAGAAGATTACTATCATATTCTTCCCAATGGTGAGTCTTCTCTTGACTTATCATTATCTCCACTGTTTCTAATTGAGAATTATACTTCAAATAAACACCAAGATTATATAGGTAGTGCCCATAGATATACTCAGCAAGTGGATGAGCACAACCCTGTCTTATGATGACACGAGGTTGTATGTCATTAGACATCTTGTATGATAGTGACAAAACACCCTTCCAACGTTGGGTTCGCCTCACCCTATTTTCTTCACCAAATATAACTACTAAATGATGACCACCGTTCTATTCCCTTGTTACCCCCGCTCGACCCAGCTACACTCTTATTACCTGAAAGGAATTGTGAAGCAAAAGGGTGAGCACAACTAGCTCAGTAAAGAATCTCATGACTAAAGATAATTAAATTATCAATAGCCTTCATCAATAATAAATCAGAGATTTAGAACATATGGTAAATGATAAAAATTTCAACCATAGTTGCAGCGGAACGAGCAATCCATTAGAAGAGTCAAATAGACTATAAAGTCTATTATCTTCTCCATGTTAAAAATCCACCAACAATATTTTATCCATGTAACATCACTCAACAGTTCCTTTCCACAATCATATGAATAACTCATAATCATAATTGTGACTATAAATTTTTCTTCGCACCCAGGACGAAGAATATTTTCATCACCTGTCTTTACCTGAAACATCAAAGATCATGGTTATACCAAATCACAGTTCCTGTTTATAATCATACTAACAAATCCATCTTTGCACTACGGGCCAAAGATATTCATCAACAAACCATCTTTGCACTACGGGCCAAAGATATTCAACAACAGTTCATCTTTGCACTACAGGCCAAAGATATTCAACAACAGTTCATCTTTGCACTACAGGCCAAAGATATTCATCAACAGACCATCTTTGCACTACAGGCCAAAGATATTCATCTACAATTCATCTTTGCACTACAGGCCAAAGATATTCTTCAACAATTCATATTTGTACTACATGCCAAATATATTAATATCTCAAAGAAATATATAATCAATTCAGAATTATATAAACAATAATTATAACCATGTTGATCAATTCACCTTTGCACTTAAGCTAAAGATATTCAATTATAAATTCAATGGTCATGATCATACTAGTCAACAATTCATCTTTGCACTACTGGCCAAAGAGAACCCATAGTCATGATCATACCAATAATTTACCCATCTTTACACTCAAGCGAAAGAGAATTTCAACATCAAGGTTATAAAAAATGTCATATATAATAGTAACTCATAAATAGTAACTCGTGAATAGTAAACCCGACACAAAAAGATAGAAATTCCACAATAAAATCCATACCAATATTTCGGTATAATGATATTGAAAGAATAACATTTCTTAAGCTTATAAACAATTTATTTAAATTGTTTACACTTACTAAATAATGCATTTAATCATCTTAAAATGCCAAACTCATAATATTTCATCACCAATAACCAAAAACCCTCATCAAAAATCTGCATATACCTCATATAGGATTCTCAAGCCATAAAATCCTATTTTCCAATTTTCTTTCCTCACAAAACATATTTAATTCATTTACTCATAACTAGACCATTTTCATAAAAAATACCAAATCAGTTCCAAAAATATTTATTTTCTGAGATTTAGCATAATATAGTCCCATAGTGAACATATATTTTTCTCAGAATTTTTAAAAGTCATTTACTATTTTTCGTATGGCCAAAATAGCCGAATATTTAGACATTTATCAAAAATTATACTTTTGTCCAAAAATTCTGAAATTAACAGAGTATACTTCCATCATATACATGTACTCCCAATAAAAATTTCATCAATTTTGGAGTTAACCACAAGAAATTATAAGCAGTTACTTTTAAAATAGTCTTTTCTCATAAAATTCATAACTCTCAATCTATACATCCAAAAATCACCATTTTTGGACACAATCAATAAAACTCATCAAAATATCATTTCAAATTTTTCCAGAATTTTTGAAGATCAGAAAAATTACGAAACTGAAAATCATAACAACCCTTAAAATCCCTTAATATCCCTTACTATCCCTTACTATCCCTTACCTCAAAAGAGCAGTACTTCTGACTGGATATCGGATATGATGCTGAAGGAAACTTGCACTGATGAATAGCAACTCACCAAGTATCTAAAAACTCACAAAATATGCTTCATAATATAGAGAGAGAAAGAGAGAAAGCTTATGTTTCTGGTGTGATTTTCAATTCTAACTTAGCTCTCTATTTATAGGAAAATTTTGGTAGGTTTGACCTGCAACCTGATGGCTTTACCAGCTACTATTCTCACCCACCACATTTGAAATATAATTCAGCACATTTCTTCACCAACCACAAGTGGGGCCCACCAATTCTAGAATTTTCCATCAAAATGATAAACTCTGAAAATTCAACAATTTCTGAACCAGTCATCTTGTAAAATTCATAATAAATCATACGTTCATTTTTAACGGTTCAAAATTTATGGACATATACTAAACTTATATATGTATAACATATCCAAAAATTACCACGATCCAACGGTCGGATTAAAAATTATAACCCCCGCAAAATATCTCAAAAACCCTGATTTTTAATACCTCCATTCCGACAAAAATACGGATAAAAATCTCAACATTAACTCCTTCATTTTTAACCACAAAAATATATCCCTCATTTATATCCACATAAAATAAATATTTCCTTATCATATGAATCAATAATTAATTATTCACAAATAATATTACAGAATCACATTTATGACAACCAGGCCGTTCCCAGGAAAGAGGGGGCTTTCCAATAAGGATTTTTCCTTACTGACGCGCAATTAGATGACCAAACCTCTCCTTAAACAGAACTTTCTAGACATTGCCAATAATGTTATCTAATAATATTATTCAAATAATATGAATTATTGATCTGATAAAGGAAAATACTGTGCAGCAACAATTATTGAAACAATCAATAATATAAAATATCAACGCAGCAATTATTGAATCAATAAAATAAAATATTGAATAATAACTACTGTAACAATTATTGAGTAGTGCCTTCTTACGTAAGAATCAATAATTGGTGCAATACCGTGTGCTACTGTGCAATAACGCGTATTACTGTATTTTAACCACCGGGTATTCCAACAGTGTTAACGGTAACAACTACGCCGTTATTTGTAAAAACTCAAATTTATCGTTTTCTTCCTTCGATAGTTATTCTGTTATGGGGCCCATAAATAGCTGCGTCGTCGTACGAATATTCCCCGACAGAAAGAATATTCCACGACCAAACGAATATTCCCCGACAACAATGATTATTTTATAACCACTTGTGTATTTTGAAAAAAAAATCATATATCACCCTTAACTTTAACATTTATCAATTTAACCATTTACTGAATAGTAATTATAAGAAAAATTGAATACTTTTATTTCATAAAATTCGGGGTTTTACATTGATATTTTATATTATTGTTGTTTCAATAATTGTTGTTGCACAGTATTTTCATTTATCAGATCAATAATTCATATTATTTGAATAATATTATTAGATAACATTATTGGCAATGTCTAGAAAGTTCTGTCTAAGGAGAGGTTTGTTCATCTAATTGCGCGCCAGTAAGGAGAAATCCTTATTGGAAAGCCCCCTCTTTCTTGGGAACGGCCTGGTTGTCATAAATGTGATTCTGTAATATTATTTGTGAATAATTAATTATTGATTCATATGATAAGGAAATATTTATTTTATGTGGATATAAATGAGGGATATATTTTTGTGGTTAAAAATGAAGGAGTTAATGTTGAGGTTTTTTGTCAGTATTTTTGTCGGAATGGAGGTATTAAAAATCAGGGTTTTTGAGATATTTTGCGGGGGTTATAATTTTTAATCCGACCGTTGGATCGTGGTAATTTTTGGATATGTTATACATATATAAGTTGAGTATATGTCCACAAATTTTGAACCGTTAAAAATGAACGTATGATTTATTACGAATTTTACAAGATGACTGGTTCAGAAATTGTTGAATTTTCGGAGTTTATCATTTTGATAGAAAATTCTAGAATTGGTGGGCCCCACTTGTGGTTGGTGAAGAAATGTGCTGAATTATATTTCAAATGTGGTGGGTGGGAATAGTAGCAGGTAAAGCCATCAGGTTGCAGGTCAAACCTACCAAAATTTTCCTATAAATAGAGGGCTAAGTTAGAATTGAAAATCACACCAGAAACAAGTTTTCTCTCTTTCTCTCTCTAGATTATTGAGTGTATTTTGTGAGTATTTAGATACTTTGAGAGTTTCTATTCATCAGAGCAAGTTTCTTTCAGCCTTATACCGGTATTCCGACCAGAAGTACTGATATTTTGAGGTAAGGGATATTATTTTATTCTTAAATGATATTATTTTCTTCAATATCATTATGCTGAAATATTGATATGAGTTTTTATCAAATTTGGAACTTTTTGTGTCGGGGTTACTATTCATGTATACGGCACTATTCACGTATACGGCACTATTCACCGAAAAATAAAATTTTTCCTTTTTGTCCAAGATGTCTATTATGGTTACTATCTTTGATTGTATCCATGTTTTGATCTTTATTTTTGAATTCTGCTTCACAATTGATTATTATGAAGTATTATTGATCTTGGATAAACTGTTATACGAATCCCTACTATTTGTCCTTCTGTCCATTGGATTCGTTCTCTTTAAGATATTTTTCATCATCCTCAGTCCTAAATGATGATATTACTGAATATCTTTGGCCTGTAGTGCAAAGATGTATAATTACTTGATGAATATCTTTGACATGTAGTGCAAAGATGAACAGGTGTTGAGATGAACATGACCGACTGATGATACAAATGAATATCTTTGGCCTGTAGTGCAAACATGAATATTTGGTTAAAGATGATTATTAATTGATGTTACAGGGATAAAATATTGATGATGGACTTTTAAATCTTAGAAGATAGTAGAATTCTTTCTCTACTTGACTCTTCTAATGGTTTGCTGTTTCCGCTGCAGTTGTTGATCTAAAACTTGTTGTCGATTATATTTTATCAGATTTTTCCCTGTTGAAGACTAACGATAATTTGTTGTATATTATCTTAGTCATAATATTCTTTACTGGGCTAGTTGAGCTCACCCTTTTCTTTTTTGTTCCATTTTTCTTCTCAGGAGGTGAGAACATATCAGGATCTAGTCGGGGTATGGAGTGATGGTTCTAGAAAGATGTATTAGCAGTCCTCACTATTTCTGTAAAATAGTATTTGAATAATTGTAATGAGGATTTATTTGAGTGTGGATATTGTCCAGAAGACAATATTTGTATTTAAACTCACAGTATGTGTTGTCGTATTTTGCACGACAATTGTATTATTGAAGTTGTAGTTTGCTTTCTGTACCATGTATTTGGCGACTCAGAATGGGTGTTGTATACCTATTTTGGGGGCGTCACAGTCTACCCTATACTTGGTGACATTCTTCTATTATTCTGTTGGAACATCCTGTCTGTGTGTTTTACACCGGACCTGATTCCGTTTATTATTCTGTTGGAACATCCTGTCTGTGTGTTTTACACCGAACCTGGTTCCGTTTTTATTATTATTCTGTTGGAACATCCTGTCTGTGTGTTTTACACCGGACCTGGTTCCATTATTTATTATTCTGTCGGAATATCCTGTCTGTGCGTTTACGCCGGACCTGGTTCCATTATTTATTATTCTGTTGGAATAACCTGTCTGTGCGGTCTATCGCATGCATAGTGATTTCTTTTGTTATTCCATTCTTTATTGTACTCAGTTGGTTAAGTTTTGACTTCTATACTCCATGAAATTTGTGGAATATCCTTGATAATTGCGTTCCATCCAGTATCTTTTCATGAAAATATTCTTCTAAGCATTCTTGAATTTTACTCCACAAAGCAGTATCATGTTGACAATTTGGACGTTGTTAATTCTTGGATAAATTAATTCTTGAACTTGTTTTATTGAATTCTTATATCATTGTCATCATCCTCATGTTTATAAAATGTTGAAAGTCATCTGTGGCCTGTAGTGCATAGATGGACTTGGTATGATTATGACCAGGGATTATTCGGTGTAATCATGACCGTAATGTTACGAATGATGTGGTAAAAGTCCTCATTGGCCCGTAGTGCACTGATGGACAGTTGTTGGCATGATCATGACCATTAATGAATATACGAATATCCTTGGCCGTAGTGCAGGGGTGATTCGATGATGTGGATTATTTTATTAAGCTGAGTCCCAGCGATCACAGTGTTGGAAAATCTTTTAAATCATAAAAGATAGTAGAGTTTATTTTCTACTTGACTCTTTTAATGGATTGCTTGTTCCGCTGCAGTTAAACTTGATGTCTATTATATTTTATCCGTTTAACATTGTTGAAGGCTAATGATAATTTATTCTGCATTATCTTAGTCATAATATTTCTTACTGGGCTAGTTGAGCTCACCCTTTCTTTCACTGTTCTCTTCAGGAAATGAGAACGTAGCTGGGGCAAGTCAGGGAACGGAGTGATGGTCCGAATGATAGTATTAGTTAGTAGTCCTCACTATTCTATGTAATGGTGTGTTAATAAATGTAATGAGGACTCCTTTTGAGTATGAATACTCTCTAGAAGATAATATTTGTATTCAAACTCACAGTTTATGTTTTGTCGTATTGTACACGACAGTTGTATTAATCAGTTGTATTTGTATTCTGTACTACGTATCTGACGACCCAAGATGGGTGATGTATACCTAATTTTGGGGGCGTCACAGTTGGTATCAGAGCTTAGGGATATGATCCCTGGCTAAGATGTGAGAATAGAACTAGGAGGGGAGAGACGGGGAATTCCTTCGCTAGTATGACATACCTAAGTTTATTTGCATGGTATTTAATTGGTCGGTCATAATATAAGGATAATATATGACATATCAATTAATTTTTATTTTGTGGCAGTATCTAAAAATGGCATCTGAGAATGTTGAGAATAGCAATGGAGCACAGATGACTATTGATTCACCACATATCAATAATCAGGATAATGTGCATCAGGAAGGTGTCAATCCTCATGCAAACAACAACACTGACCAAATGATGAATGATCAAATGTTTAGAGGTTTTAAGCAATTCATGCAACAACAGGTGAAAGCGGCTCCTGTCCACAACGTAGGCTAGTTGAGCTCACCCTTTTCCTTTTTGTTCCATTTTTCTCAGGAGGCGAGAATGTAGCGAGTACTAGTCGGGGTATGGAATGATGGTCCTAGAAGTTATTTTAGTAGTCCTCACTATTTTTGTGAAATAATGTATCAATAATTATAATGAGGACTTATTTGAGTGTGAATATTGTCTAGATAACAATATTTATATTTAAACTCACAGTTCTTATGTTATAACAGTAAAGATGTAGTTGTTTCTGTACCATGTATTTTGGCGACTCAGAATGGGTGATGTATACCTATTTTGGGGGCGTCACGTGAATAACCTGTATACGCGGGCTACCCTATACTTGGTGAAATTCTTTTGTTATTCCTTTCTTTATTATTCTGTTGGAATATCCTGTCTGTGTGTTTTACACCGGACCTGATTTTGTCTTTATTATTATTCTGTTAGAACATCATGTCTGTGTATTTTACACCGGACCTGGTTCCGTCTTTATTATTATTCTGTTGGAACATCCTGTCTGTGTGTTTTACACCGGACCTGGTTCCGTCTTTATTATTATTCTGTTGGAACATCCTGTATGTGTGTTTTAAACCGGACCTGGTTCCGTCTTTATTATTATTCTGTTGGAACATCATGTCTGTGTATTTTACACCGGACCTGGTTCCGTCTTTATTATTATTCTGTTAGAACATCCTGTCTGTGTGTTTTACACCGGACCTGGTTCCGTCTTTATTATTATTTTGTTGGAATATCCTGTCTGTGCGTTTTACGCCGGACTTGATTCCATTATTTATTATTCTGTTGGAATAACCTGTCTGTGCGGTCTATCGCATGCATGGTGATTTCTTTTGTTATTCCATTCTTTATTATACTCAGTTGGTTAAAACTTTGACTTCTATACTCCATAAAATTAGTGGAATATCTTTGATATTTGCGCTTCATCTAGTATTTTTTCATGGAAAATATTCTTCTAAGAATTCTTGAATTTTACTCCAAAAAGCAGCATCATATTGACAATTTGAACGTTGTTAATTCCTGGATAAATTAATTCTTGAACTTGTTTTATTGAATTCTTATATCATTGTCATCATCCTCATGTTTATATTTTGTTGAAAGTCATCTATGGCCTGTAGTGCATAGATGGACTTGGTATGATTATGACCAGGGATTAATTGGTGTAATCATGACCGTAATATTACAAATAACGTGAAAAAAGTCA
Organism: Panax notoginseng; assembly: GCA_016801055.1. Taxonomy (NCBI): domain Eukaryota; kingdom Viridiplantae; phylum Streptophyta; class Magnoliopsida; order Apiales; family Araliaceae; genus Panax; species Panax notoginseng. The sequence continues at coordinate 226,197,077 of CM029015.1, read as the reverse complement.
TCATTGGCCCGTAGTGCATTGATGGACAGTTTTTGGTATGATTATGCCTATGGATTCTCTTTGGCCGTAGTGCAGAGATGAATTATTTTATGGCATGATCAGGACCGTTAATGAAAATATGATTATCTTTAGCCGTAGTGCATGGATAATTCGTGGTCGTGATACTAAAGAATATCCTTGGTCGTAGTGGTGATTCGATGATGTTGATTATTTATTAAGCTGAGTCCCAGCGATAAAAGTCATGAAAAACCTTTTAAATCATAAAAGATAGTAGATTTTATTCTCTACTTGACTCTTTTAATGGATTGCTTGATCCGCTGCAGTTAAACTTGATGTCTATTGTATTTTATCAGTTTAACATTGTTGAAGACTAATGATAATTTATTATGCATTATCTTAGATATAATATTTCTTACTGGGCTAGTTGAGCTCACCCTTTTTTTCACTGTTCTCTTCAGGAAATGAGAATATAGCTGGGACTAGTCGGGGAATGGATTGCCGGTCCAGATGGTTGCATTAGTAGTCCTCACTATTCTGTGAAATAGTGTGATAATTGTAATGAGGACTCCTTTTGAGTTTGTATACTCTCTAGTAGACAATATTTGTATTCAAACTCATAGTATATGTGTTGTGGTATTCTGCACGACAATTGTATTACTGAAGTTGTATTTGTTTCTGTACCATGTATTTGGCGACTCAGAATGGGTGATGTATACCTATTTTGGGGGCGTCACATACGGTGCAAATTCCTTTAGTGCTATATCTGATATTCCAACCAGAAGTACTATCCTTTTGAGGTAAGGGATGTTATTTTATTCGTAAATGATATTATTTCTTCAATATCATTATGCCAAAATATTGGTTGAATTTTTTTTATCAAATTTGGAACTTTTTCATGTCGGGATTACTATTCATGAGTTACTATTCACGAGTTACTATTCATTACTTACTATTCACGACTACTATTCACAAAGCATGATGATATTTTTTTTTGTGAAATTTCTATCTTTTAGTGTCGGTGTTACTATTCACGTATACGGCACTATTCACGAATACGACACTATTCACAGAAAAATTTAATTTTCTTTTCTGTGTTCAAGATTGTCTGTTATTGTTCATATCTTTGATTGAATCTATGTTTTGATCTTAAATCTTGAATTTTACTCCACTCTGGTTATTTATGAAGTATTTTTGAACTTGGATTGTTTAATGTACGAATCCTTAATATTTGTTATTTTGTTTCACTGGATTCGTTTTCTTTAAAATATTTTTCATCATCCTCAGTCCTAAATGATGATATAACTGAATATCTTTGGCCTGTAGTGCAAAGATGAATAATTTCTGATGAATATCTTTGGCCCGTAGTGCAAAGATGAACAGGTGTTTAGATGAACATGACCAACTGATGAATATCTTTGACATGTAGTGCAAAGATGAATATTTGATTCCAGATATATATTGATTGATGTTACAGGGATAAAATGTTGACGATGAACTTTTAAATTCATATATAGAAGATAGTAGATTTCATTCTCTACTTAACTCTTCTAATGAATTATTATTTCCGCTGCGAATGTTGATTTAAAACTTGTTGTCTATTGTATTCTATTATATTTTTCCCTGTTGAGGACTAACGATAATTTGTTCTATATTATCTTAGTCATAATGTTCTTTACTGGGCTAGTTGAGCTCACCCTTTTCCTTTTTGTTCCATTTTTCTTCTCAGGAGGCGAGAATGTAGCGGGTACTAGTCGGGATATGGAATGATGGTTCAAGATAGTTGTCCTATTAGTCCTCACTATTTTTTAAAATAGTGTATCAATAAGTATAATGATGACTTAATTGAGTATGAATACTGTCTAGATGACAATATTTGTATTTAAACTCACAGTATATGTGTTGTCGTATTTTGCACGACAATTGTAATAATAAAGTTGTAGTTATTTCTGTATCATGTATTTGGCGACTCAGAATAGGTTGGGTGGAATGGACCTATTTTGGGGGCGTCACAACATTCACTTAATATCTTTGAAGTTTGAATAAAAAATTCTCAGGTGAGAACAACTTTTCCATGCAACTCTGCAAATTACACAAAGTGATTTGTAATTATAAAAGTAGTTTTTATCTTCTCTTCTCGTCTTTTAAAAACACAAAAGCAAATGAAAAATATTCCTAGACATTGTATCCCAATAATATATATATATATTGGTGGTTTAATTTTTGTTATATATAAAACATGTTATTATTAAGCAAAATGATTAAGCTAATGTACTAGAATAAATGATTAATTCTAGCCATGCTCTCAAAATTGAAAAAGTTCATGCATGCCCAGAATTACCAAATTAAAGTAGTAGCTTGATAATTAATTATATATTTGCATGATTTTTTTCCTCATAAATTGAACCATAAATTAATTAACATATAAAAACTATATGGGATTTTCTTCCCCAAGCCCAACATCAAGAGATGATAATCATCACATTACTCTCCCCTTAAACTCTCTTTTTCTTTTTTTTTTCTCTTTCCTTTTTTAATTAACCTTCTCCTACTGAGAGAAAGTAGATAAAAAAAAACTAAAAAAATAAGAAATGAAAAGGGCCATTTTCATAACACACCAAGCATTTTAAATAGCATACTCCTACTAATAATAATAATAATATAGTACGTACTCCTACTGATAATAGATTAATAGTAATAATAATAAATATTAAAAATAATAAAATAATTAATAATAAACAATAATACAAACAAACACGATTAATTAATTACCTACATTAACTACATATCTTAATTATAGTTTTTAATTATAGTTAAAATATATTGAAGATTGCATTAAAAACAAATAGTTGTTGTAGCTCAGTTGGTTTGAATTCTTACTTATTTATTTACAAGTCTTGTGTTCAAACCTCACAACCCACAAATAAATGACCCGAGTTTTCGTGAACTTGAAAAATGCGGCTCAAAGTCCGGGTTTTGACGGACGAGCCAAACCGGCCCGCGGATTTTGAACCCGTTTGCGAGGTCTACCTATATACGTATAATTAACACAATAATAAATGATATAATGCGCCTTCTAATCTAATTTTCCATTAATAAAAGTCAAAAATAGTAGTACTAATACTATATACTAGTTTTTATATAATTCGAGAAATGACAGTTTGGATATCAATATCAGGAAAGTCCATTGCAGTATGATATCACTTAGTACATGTGGTCTGTCTTAGATTTTTATTGCATTTGCATGCATGTGGTACATATTTAAAGAAAAGTCATATCTTCCATAAGTTCAAGTCAATGTTATAAATCTTCTTACTTAGATGTCTTTGATGTTCAAGTTGCATTTTTTTCCTCAATAATTTATTTTATATATATGAGGGTATGCGGGAAATGCTAGCCTTAGAAAATGTATTTATCTAATTTTTTAATAAATTAAATTTAAGTTTTATGATAGAAAAATATGTAAAAATGCGAAAATATATTAAAAAAATTATTCAATTTTGGGGGTGGAGTATACGGAATAGTATTACCTAACATGTAAACTAAGTATTTTTCCAAGGATTGATTATTTATTTATTTATTATTATTATTACTATATATATATATATATATATATATATATATATATATATATATATATATATATATATATAGTATTAAGTTGACGCAGATCATGGATCAAATTATAAAAAAATTTATACGGTTTTATATTTTTACAATAATATAGTTGAATATTATTAGGTATACATCACCCATCTTGGGTCGTCAGATACATAGTACAGAATACAAATACAACTGATTAATACATCTGTCGTGTACAATACGACAAAACATAAACTGTGAGTTTGAATACAAATATTATCTTCTAGAGAGTATTCATACTCAAAAGGAGTCCTCATTACATTTGTAACGACCCCAAAATAGGTCCATTCCACCCAACCCATTCTGAGTCGTCAAATACATGGCATAGAAAACAACTACAACTTTATTACAACAATTGTCGTGCAAAATACAACAACACATATGCTGTGAGTTTGGATACAAATATATACCAAATGTGACTCATGTTCTAACCGTGGACATCACCTCACAATAACACCTTACATAAAGGTATAGTCAAAAATTATTTTAAAAATTAGAATCTTTGGGAAGTGCTCAAGGAAACCTTCGTACATGGGAGGCCACGCGTCTAGGTTATGATAGATATCATATGGCCACAGAATTATCCTTGGTTGACCCAATAGACCCCAAAGAAAAATGAGAAGATTACTATCATATTCTTCCCAATGGTGAGTCTTCTCTTGACTTATCATTATCTCTACTATCTCTAATTGAGAATTATACTTTAAACAAACACCAAGATTATATAGGTAGTGCTCGTATATATACTCAGCAAATGGATGAGCACATCCCTGTCTTATGATGACACGAGATTGTATGTCGTTAGACATCTTGTATGATAGTGGCAAACCACCTTTCCAACGTTGGGTACACCTTACCCTATTGGATTCACCAAATATAACTACTAAATGAACTTTTCTATACTGCTTCGGGAGAACATCCACAGCTAGAGACCACCGTTCTATTTCCCCGTTACCCTCGCTCGACCCAGCTACACTCTTATTACCTGAAAGGAATTGTGAAGCAAAAGGGTGAGCACAACTAGCTCAGTAAATAAATATCATGACTAAAGATAATTCAATTATCAATAGCCTTCATCAACAATAAATCAGAGATTTAGAACATATGGTAAATGATAAAAATTTCAACCATAGTTACAGCGGAACGAGCAATCCATTAGAAGAGTCAAATAGACTATAAAGTCTATTATCTTCTCCATGTTAAAAATCCACCAACAATATTTTATCCATGTAACATCACTCAACAGTTCCTTTCCACAATCATATGAATAACTCATAATCATAATTGTGACTATAAATTTTTCTTCGCACCCAGGACGAAGAATATTTTCATCACCTGTCTTTACCTGAAACATCAAAGATCATGGTTATACCAAATCACAGTTCCTGTTTATAATCATACTAACAAATCCATCTTTGCACTACGGGCCAAAGATATTCATCAACAAACCATCTTTGCACTACAGGCCAAAGATATTCATCAACAGTTCATCTTTGCATTACTGGCCAAAGATATTCATCTACAATTCATCTTTGCACTACAGGCCAAAGATATTCCTCAACAATTAATATTTGCACTACAGGCCAAATATATTCATATCTCAAAGAAATATATAATCATTTCAGAATTTATATAAACAATAATTATAACCATGTTGATCAATTCACCTTTGCACTTAAGCTTAAGATATTCAATTATAAATTCAATGGTCATGATCATACCAGTCACAATTCAACTTTGCACTACAGGCCAAAGAGAACCCTAGTTATGATCATACCAATAATCTATCCATCTTTACACTCCAGTGAAAGAGAATTTCAACATCAGGGTTATAAAAATGTTATATATGATGATAAAAATAATATGATCAACATATAGTTTTAATCTCAAGAGTAATATTCGTAACTCATGAATAGTAACCCCGACACAAAAGATAGAAATTCTATAATAAAATTCATACCAATATTTCGGTATAATGATATTGAAAGAATAACATTACTTAAATTTATAAATAATTTATTTTAATTGTTTACATTTTACTAATTAATGCATTTAATCATCATAAAATGCCAACTCTTACAATTTCATCATCAATAACCAAAACCCTCATCAAAAATCTGCATATACATCATATATAGGATTCTCAAGCCATAAAATCCTATTTTCCAATTTTCTTACTTCACATAACATATTTAATTCATTTTCTCATAACTAGACTATTTTCATGAAAAATACCAAATTCGTTCCAAAAATATTTCTTTTCTGGAATTTAGCATAATATAGTCCCATAGTGAACATATATTTTTCTCAGAATTTTTAAAAGTCATTTACTATTTTTCATATGGCCAAAATAGCCGAATATTTAGACATTTATCAAAAATTGTACTTTTGTCTATAAATTCTGAAATTAACAGAGTATACTTCCATCATATACATGTACTCCCAATAAAAATTTTATCAATTTTGGAGTTAACCACAAGAAATTATAAGCTGTTACTTTTAAACTAGTCTTTTCTCATAAAATTCATAACTCTCAATCTATACATCCAAAAATCACTATTTTTGGACACAATCAAGAAAACTCATCAAAATATCATTTCAAATTTTTCCAGAATTTTTGAAGGTAAGAAAAATTACGAAACTGGAAAATATAACAACCCTTAAAATCCCTTAATATCTCTTACTATCCCTTACTATCCCTTACAATCCCTTACAATCCCTTACCTCAAAAGAGCAGTACTTCTGACTGGATATCGGATATGATTGTGACAACCCCAAAATAGGTCCATTCCACCCAACCCATTCTAAGTCGCCAAATACATGGTACAGAAAACAACTACAACTTTATTACAACAATTGTCGTGCAAAATACAATAACATATATGCTGTGAGTTTGGATACAAATATATACCAAACGTGACACATGTCCCAACCGTGGACAGCACCTCACAGTGACACCTTACATAAAGGTATAGTCAAAAACTGTTTTAGAAATTAAAATCTTTGGGAAGTGCTCAAGGAAACCTTCGTACATGGGAGGCCACGCATCTAGGTTATGATAGATATCATATGGCCACAGAATTATCCTTGGTTGACCCAATAGACCCCAAAGAAAAACGAGAAGATTACTATCATATTCTTCCCAATGGTGAGTCTTCTCTTGACTTATCATTATCTCCACTGTATCTAACTGAGAATTATACTTCAAACAAACACCAAGATTATATAGGTAGTGCTTGTAGATATACTCGGCAAGCGGATGTGCACAATCATGTCTTATGATGACACGAGGTTGTATGTCATTAGACATCTTGTATTATAGTGACAAAATACCCTTCCAACGTTGGGTTCGCCTCACCTTATTTTCTTCACCAAATATAACTACTAAATGATGACCACCGTTCTATTCCCTTGTTACCCCCGCTCGACCCAGCTACACTCTTATTACCTGAAAGGAATTGTGAAGCAAAAGGGTGAGCACAACTAGCTCAGTAAAGAATGTCATGACTAAAGATAATTCAATTATCAATAGCCTTCATCAACAATAAATCAGAGATTTAGAACATATGGTAAATGATAAAAATTTCAACCATAGTTGCAGCGGAACGAGCAATCCATTAGAAGAGTCAAATAGACTATAAAGTCTATTATTTTCTCCATGTTAAAAATCCACCAACAATGTTTTATCCCTGTAACATCAATCAACAATTCTGGTCCACAATCATATGAATAACTCATAATCATAATTGTAGTTCTAAATTCCTCTTCTCATCTAGGACGAAGATAATTTTCATCACCTGAAACATCAAACATCATGGTTATACCAAATCACAGTTCCTGTTCATAATCATACTAATAACTTCATCTTTGCACTACGAGCCAAAGATATTCATCAACAAGTCATCTTTGCACTACAGGCCAAAGATATTCATCAACAGTTCATCTTTGCATTACTGGCCAAAGATATTCATCTACAATTCATCTTTGCACTACAGGCCAAAGATATTCCTCAACAATTAATATTTGCACTACAGGCCAAATATATTCATATCTCAAAGAAATATATAATCATTTCAGAATTTATATACACCATAATTATAACCATGTTAATCAATTCATCTTTACACTTAAGCTAAAGATATTCAATTGTAAATTCAATGGTCATGATCATACCAGTCACAATTCAACTTTGCACTACAGGCCAAAGAGAACCCTAGTCATGATCATACCAATAATCTACCCATCTTTACACTCCAGTGAAAGAGAAATTCAACATCAGGGTTATAAAAATGTTATATATGATAATAAAATCAATATAATCAACATATAGATTTAATCTCAAGAGTAATATTCGTAACTCATGAATAGTAACCCCGACACAAAAGATAGAAATTCTACAATAAAATTCATACCACTATTTTGGTATAATGATATTGAAAGAATAACATTACTTAAATTTATAAACAATTTATTTTAATTGTTTACACTTTACTAATTAATGCATTTAATCATCATAAAATGCCAACTCTTACAATTTCATCATCAATAACCTAAACCCTCATCAAAAATCTTCATATACCTCATATAGGATTCTCAAGCCATAAAATCCTATTTTCCAATTTTCTTTCTTCACAAAACATATTTAATTCATTTACTCATAACTAGACCATTTTCATGAAAAATACCAAATCAGTTCCAAAAATATTTCTTTTCTGGAATTTAGCATAATATAGTCCCATAGTGAACATATATTTTTCTCAGAATTTTTAAAAGTCATTTACTATTTTTCATATGGCCAAAACAGCCGAATATTTAGACATTTATCAAAAATTGTACTTTTGTCCAAAAATTCTGAAATTAACAGAGTATACTTCCATCATATACATGTACTCCCAATAAAATTTTTATCAATTTTGGAGTTAACCACAAGAAATTATAAGCAGTTACTTTTAAAATAGTCTTTTCTCATAAAATTCATAACTCTCAATCTATACATCCAAAAATCACCATTTTTGGACACAATCAATAAAACTCATCAAAATATCATTTCAAATTTTTCCAGAATTTTTGAAGATCAGAAAAATTACGAAACTGAAAATCATAACAACCCTTAAAATCCCTTAATATCCCTTACTATCCCTTACTATCCCTTACCTCAAAAGAGCAGTACTTCTGGCTGGATATCGGATATGATGCTGAAGGAAACTTGCACTGAATAGCAACTCTCAAAGTATCTAAATACTCACAAAATATGCTTCATAATATAGAGAGAGAAAGAGAGAAAACTTATGTTTCTGGTGTGATTTTCAATTCTAACTTAGCCCTCTATTTATAGGAAAATTTTGGTAGGTTTGACCTGCAACCTGATGGCTTTACCTGCTACTATTCCCACCCACCACATTTGAAATATAATTCAGCACATTTCTTCACCAACCACAAGTGGGGCCCACCAATTCTAGAATTTTCCACCAAAATGATAAACTCCGAAAATTCAACAATTTCTGAACCAGTCATCTCGTAAAATTCATAATAAATCATACGTTCATTTTTAACGGTTCAAAATTTATGGGCATATACTCAACTTATATATGTATAACATATCCAAAAATTATCACGATCCAACGGTCGGATTAAAAATTATAACTCCTGCAAAATATCTCAAAAACCCTAATTTTTAATACCTCCATTCCGACAAAAATACTGATAAAAACCTCAATATTAACTCATTCATTTTTAACCACAAAAATATATCCCTCATTTATATCCACATAATATAAATATTTCCTTATCATATGAATCAATAATTAATTATTCACAAATAATATTACAGAATCACATTTATGACAACCAGGCCGTTCCCAGGAAAGAGGGGGCTTTCCAATAAGGATTTCTCCTTACTGGCGCGCAATTAGATGACCAAACCTCTCCTTAGACAGAACTTTCTAGACATTGCCAATAATGCTATCTAATAATACTATTCAAATAATATAAATTATTGATCTGATAAAGGAAAATACTGTGCAGCAACAATTATTGAAACAACAATAATATAAAATATCAATGCGGCAATTATTGAATCAATAAAATAAAATATTGAACAGTAATTACTGTAACAATTATTGAGTAGTGTCTTCTTACGTAAGAATCAATAATTTCAAAAATACTATGCAATATCGTGTGCTACTGTGCAATAACGCGTATTACTGTATTTTAACAACTGGGTATTTCAACAGTGTTAACGGTAACAACTACGCCGTTAATTATAAAAACTCAATTTTTGTCGTTATCTTCATTCGACCGTTTTCCGTTATAGGGCCCACAAATAGCTGCGCCGTCGTACGAATATTCCCCGATAGAAAGAATATTCCACGACCAAACGAATATTCTCCGATAAAATAAATATTTTATAACTACTTGCTTATTTTGAAAAATATTCATATATCACCCTTAACTTTAACTTTTTATCAATTTAACCATTTACTAAATAGAAAAATTGAATACTTTTATTTCATAAAATTTGGGGTCTTACAATGATGCTGAAGGAAACTTGCACTGATGAATAGCAACTCACCAAGTATCTAAAAACTCACAAAATATGCTTCATAATATAGAGAGAGAAAGAGAGAAAGCTTATGTTTCTGGTGTGATTTTCAATTCTAACTTAGCCCTCTATTTATAGGAAAATTTTGGTAGGTTTGACCTGCAACCTGATGGCTTTACCTGCTACTATTCCCACCCACCACATTTGAAATATAATTCAGCACATTTCTTCACCAACCACAAGTGGGGCCCACCAATTCTAGAATTTTCCACCAAAATGATAAACTCCGAAAATTCAACAATTTCTGAACCAGTCATCTCGTAAAATTCATAATAAATCATACGTTCATTTTTAACGGTTCAAAATTTGTGGGCATATACTCAACTTATATATGTATAACATATCCAAAAATTACCACGATTCAACGGTCGGATTAAAAATTATAACCCCCGCAAAATATCTCAAAAATCCTGATTTTTAATACCTCCATTCCGACAAAAATACTGATAAAAATCTCAACATTAACTCCTTCATTTTTAACCACAAAAATATATCCCTCGTTTATATCCACATAAAATAAATATTTCCTTATCATATGAATCAATAATTAATTATTCACAAATAATATTACAGAATCACATTTATGACAACCAGGCCGTTCCCAGGAAAGAGGGGGCTTTCCAATAAGAATTTTTCTTTACTGGCGCGCAATTAAATGACCAAACCTCTCCTTAGACAGAACTTTCTAGACATTGCCAATAATGCTATCTAATAATACTATTCAAATAATATGAATTATTGATCTGATAATGGGAAATACTGTGCAGCAACAATTATTGAACAACAATAATACAAAATTTCAACGTAGCAATTATTGAATCAATAAAATAAAATATTGAACAGTAATTACTGTAACAATTATTGAGTAGTGCCTTCTCACGTAAGAATCAATAATTTCAAAAATACTATGCAATACCGTGTGCTACTGTGCAATAACGCGTATTACTATATTTTAACCACCGGGTATTCCAACAGTGTTAACGGTAACAACTACGCCGTTATTTGTAAAAACTCAAATTTGTCGTTTTCTTTCACCTGACAGTTATTCGTTATGGGGCCCACAAATAGCTGCGTCGTCGTACGAATATTCTCCGACAGAAAGAATATTCTACGACCAAACGAATATTCCCCGACAACAATGATTATTTTATAACCACTTGTGTATTTTGAAAAAAAATCATATATCACCCTTAACTTTAACATTTATCAATTTAACCATTTACTGAATAGTAATTATAAGAAAAATTGAATACTTTTATTTCATAAAATTCGGGGTCTTACAATCTCCCCTCCTTATGAAATTTCGTCCCCGAAATTTACGTACCTGGTATTTCAAAGAGTTGAGAATACCTTCCTTTCATTTTAATTTCCATCTTCTCTGTTATCATAATTTCTCCATTGCTCATCTCCTGTATTTCAAATAACATTCTAGAATACAGCTTCAAAACAAGTGTTAATTTAACAAATTAACATATCACATAATATCCCGATATTATGACTGACCAACAAATAAGCTTAGGTAGGACACACTAGCGAAGGATTTACTCATCTCTCCCCTCCTAGTTGTATTCCCCGATCTCCGCCAGAGATCATATCCCCAAGCTCTGATACCAAATGTAACGACCCCAAAATAGGTCCATTCCACCCAACCCATTCTGAGTCGTCAAATACATGGCACAGAAAACAACTACAACTTTATTACAACAATTGTCGTGCAAAATACAACAACACATATGCTGTGAGTTTGGATACAAATATATACCAAATGTGACTCATGTTCCAACCGTGGACATCACCTCACAATAACACCTTACATAAAGGTATAGTCAAAAATTATTTTAAAAATTAGAATCTTTGGGAAGTGCTCAAGGAAACCTTCGTACATGGGAGGCCACGCGTCTAGGTTATGATAGATATCATATGGCCACAGAATTATCCTTGGTTGACCCAATAGACCCCAAAGAAAAACGAGAAGATTACTATCATATTCTTCCCAATGGTGAGTCTTCTCTTGACTTATCATTATCTCTACTATCTCTAATTGAGAATTATACTTTAAACAAACACCAAGATTATATAGGTAGTGCTCGTATATATACTCAGCAAATGGATGAGCACATCCCTGTCTTATGATGACACGAGATTGTATGTCGTTAGACATCTTGTATGATAGTGGCAAACCACCTTTCCAACGTTGGGTACACCTTACCCTATTGGATTCACCAAATATAACTACTAAATGAACTTTTCTATACTGCTTCGGGAGAACATCCACAGCTAGAGACCACCGTTCTATTTCCCCGTTACCCTCGCTCGACCCAGCTACACTCTTATTACCTGAAAGGAATTGTGAAGCAAAAGGGTGAGCACAACTAGCTCAGTAAAGAATATCATGACTAAAGATAATTCAATTATCAATAGCCTTCATCAACAATAAATCAGAGATTTAGAACATATGGTAAATGATAAAAATTTCAACCATAGTTACAGCGGAACGAGCAATCCATTAGAAGAGTCAAATAGACTATAAAGTCTATTATCTTCTCCATGTTAAAAATCCACCAACAATATTTTATCCATGTAACATCACTCAACAGTTCCTTTCCACAATCATATGAATAACTCATAATCATAATTGTGACTATAAATTTTTCTTCGCACCCAGGACGAAGAATATTTTCATCACCTGTCTTTACCTGAAACATCAAAGATCATGGTTATACCAAATCACAGTTCCTATTTATAATCATACTAACAAATCCATCTTTGCACTACGGGCCAAAGATATTCATCAACAAACCATCTTTGCACTACAGGCCAAAGATATTCATCAACAGTTCATCTTTGCATTACTGGCCAAAGATATTCATCTACAATTCATCTTTGCACTACAGGCCAAAGATATTCCTCAACAATTAATATTTGCACTACAGGCCAAATATATTCATATCTCAAAGAAATATATAATCATTTCAGAATTTATATAAACAATAATTATAACCATGTTGATCAATTCACCTTTGCACTTAAGCTTAAGATATTCAATTATAAATTCAATGGTCATGATCATACCAGTCACAATTCAACTTTGCACTACAGGCCAAAGAGAACCCTAGTCATGATCATACCAATAATCTATCCATCTTTACACTCCAGTGAAAGAGAATTTCAACATCAGGGTTATAAAAATGTTATATATGATGATAAAAATAATATGATCAACATATAGTTTTAATCTCAAGAGTAATATTCGTAACTCATGAATAGTAACCCCGACACAAAAGATAGAAATTCTATAATAAAATTCATATCAATATTTCGGTATAATGATATTGAAAGAATAACATTACTTAAATTTATAAACAATTTATTTTAATTGTTTACACTTTACTAATTAATGCATTTAATCATCATAAAATGCCAACTCTTACAATTTCATCATCAATAACCAAAACCCTCATCAAAAATCTGCATATACATCATATATAGGATTCTCAAGCCATAAAATCCTATTTTCCAATTTTCTTACTTCACATAACATATTTAATTCATTTTCTCATAACTAGACTATTTTTATGAAAAATACCAAATTCGTTCCAAAAATATTTCTTTTCTGGAATTTAGCATAATATAGTCCCATAGTGAACATATATTTTTCTCAGAATTTTTAAAAGTCATTTACTATTTTTCATATGGCCAAAATAGCCGAATATTTAGACATTTATCAAAAATTGTACTTTTGTCTATAAATTCTGAAATTAACAGAGTATACTTCCATCATATACATGTACTCCCAATAAAAATTTTATCAATTTTGGAGTTAACCACAAGAAATTATAAGCTGTTACTTTTAAACTAGTCTTTTCTCATAAAATTCATAACTCTCAATCTATACATCCAAAAATCACTATTTTTGGACACAATCAAGAAAACTCATCAAAATATCATTTCAAATTTTTCCAGAATTTTTGAAGGTAAGAAAAATTACGAAACTGGAAAATATAACAACCCTTAAAATCCCTTAATATCTCTTACTATCCCTTACTATCCCTTACAATCCCTTACAATCCCTTACCTCAAAAGAGCAGTACTTCTGACTGGATATCGGATATGATGCTGAAGGAAACTTGCACTGATGAATAGCAACTCACCAAGTATCTAAAAACTCACAAAATATGCTTCATAATATAGAGAGAGAAAGAGAGAAAGCTTATGTTTCTGGTGTGATTTTCAATTCTAACTTAGCCCTCTATTTATAGGAAAATTTTGGTAGGTTTGACCTGCAACCTGATGGCTTTACCTGCTACTATTCCCACCCACCACATTTGAAATATAATTCAGCACATTTCTTCACCAACCACAAGTGGGGCCCACCAATTCTAGAATTTTCCACCAAAATGATAAACTCCGAAAATTCAACAATTTCTGAACCAGTCATCTCGTTAAATTCATAATAAATCATACGTTCATTTTTAACGGTTCAAAATTTGTGGGCATATACTCAACTTATATATGTATAACATATCCAAAAATTACCACGATCCAACGGTCGGATTAAAAATTATAACCCCCGCAAAATATCTCAAAAATCCTGATTTTTAATACCTCCATTCCGACAAAAATACTGATAAAAATCTCAACATTAACTCCTTCATTTTTAACCACAAAAATATATCCCTCGTTTATATCCACATAAAATAAATATTTCCTTATCATATGAATCAATAATTAATTATTCACAAATAATATTACAGAATCACATTTATGACAACCAGGCCGTTCCCAGGAAAGAGGGGGCTTTCCAATAAGAATTTTTCTTTACTGGCGCGCAATTAAATGACCAAACCTCTCCTTAGACAGAACTTTCTAGACATTGCCAATAATGCTATCTAATAATACTATTCAAATAATATGAATTATTGATCTGATAATGGGAAATACTGTGCAGCAACAATTATTGAACAATAATAATATAAAATTTCAACGTAGCAATTATTGAATCAATAAAATAAAATATTGAACAGTAATTACTGTAACAATTATTGAGTAGTGCCTTCTCACGTAAGAATCAATAATTTCAAAAATACTATGCAATACCGTGTGCTACTGTGCAATAACGCGTATTACTGTATTTTAACCACCGGGTATTCCAACAGTGTTAACGGTAACAACTACGCCGTTATTTGTAAAAACTCAAATTTGTCGTTTTCTTTCACCTGACAGTTATTCGTTATGGGGCCCACAAATAGCTGCGTCGTCGTACGAATATTCTCCGACAGAAAGAATATTCTACGACCAAACGAATATTCCCTGACAACAATGATTATTTTATAACCACTTGTGTATTTTGAAAAAAAATCATATATCACCCTTAACTTTAACATTTATCAATTTAACCATTTACTGAATAGTAATTACAAGAAAAATTGAATACTTTTATTTCATAAAATTCGGGGTCTTACAACATTTATTAACACACCATTACATAGAATAGTGAGGATTACTAACTAATACTATCATTCGGACCATCACTCCGTACCCCGACTTGTCCCAGATACGTTCTCATTTCCTGAAGAGAACAGTGAAAGAAAGGGTGAGCTCAACTAGCCCAGTAAGAAATATTATGACTAAGATAATGCAGAATAAATTATCATTAGCCTTCAACAATGTTAAACTGATAAAATATAATAGACATCAAGTTTAACTGTAGCGGAACAAGCAATCCATTAAAAGAGTCAAGTAGAAAATAAACTCTACTATCTTTTATGATTTAAAAAGTTTTTCAACACTGTGATCGCCGAGACTCAGCTTAATAAAATAATTCACATCATCGAATCACCCCTGCACTACGGCCAAGGATATTCGTGTATTCATTAATGGTCATGATCATGCCAACAACTGTCCATCAATGCACTACGAGCCAATGAGGACTTTTACCACATCATTTGTAACATTACGGTCATGATTACACCGAATAATCCCTGGTCATAATCATACCAAGTCCATCTATGCACTACAGGCCACAGATGACTTTCAACAGAATATCAACATGAGGATGATGACAATGATATAAGAATTCAATAAAACAAGTTCAAGAATTAATTTATCCAAGAATTAACAACGTCCAAATTGTCAACATGATACTGCTTTGTGGAGTAAAATTCAAGAATGATCAGGAGAATATTTCCATGAATAGATACTAGATGAAGCGCAAATATCAAGGATATTCCACAAATTTCATGGAGTATAGAAGTCAAAACTTAACCAACTGAGTATAATAAAGAATGGAATAACAAAAGAAATCACCATGCATGCGATAGACCGCACAGACAGGTTATTCCAACAGAATAATAAATAATGGAACCAGGTCCGGCGTAAACGCACAGACAGGATATTCCGACAGAATAATAAATAATGGAACCAGGTCCGGTGTAAAACACACAGACAGGATATTCCGACAGAATAATAAATAATGGAACCAGGTCCGGTGTAAAACACACAGACAGGATATTCCGACAGAATAATAATAAAGACGGAACCAGGTCCGGTGTAAAGCACAGACAGGATGTTCCAACGGAATAACAAAGACAGAATAATAGAAGAATGTCACCAAGTATAGGGTAGACCGCATATACAGGTTATTCCAACAGAATAATAAAGAAATGGAATAACAGAAGTTCTCTTCTTGAATACAAAAGAATAATATCCCTTACCTTAAAAGAACTGGATATTGGAAAAGTGATGTAGCAGAATACTTTTATTCTCTCTCTCTTATTCTCTCTATACTTTCTCTCTCTATAGCTTGAATGAATTCGTGAAAAATAATGAAGCCCTAGGCCTCTATTTATAGAAAAACTGAGGGTGGCTCTTGGTCTTAACGAAGGGTCAAATGACTCTTGGTCTTAACGAAGGGTCAAATGACTCTTGGTAATATTGAAGGGACAACTACTATTGACGAAAGTAATTACTATTGACCAAGGTAAATACTATTGACGAAGGTAATTACTATTGACCAAGGTAAATACTATTGACGAAGGTAATTACTATTGACGACGGTAATTACTATTGACGACGGTTATTACTATTGACGAAGAGACTCTTAGATGATGACATATGGCCCCCCATAAAATAACCAAACTTACCACAACGTCTCAATAATATAACATATTATACAGATGATACTATGACAATAATTTAAGAGATATGATGCAGCAATTACTGTAGCAATAATTGAGTATAGCTGAGTGACTTCTCACGTAAGCATCAATAATCAATACCGTGTGCTACTATGCAACCACGCGTATTACTGTACTTTTACTACCAAGTAGTTCAACAGTTTTAACGATTTTAACGTAATACCTCAGCTGTTATTTTTATAGAAAGATAATTTTGTCGTTTTCTCAATCCGACAATAATTCCGTTGTGGGGTCCACCAATGATTGTGCCGTCGTACGAATATTCCCCGACAAAAAGAATATTCTCCGACCAAACGAATATTTTATAACAACTTGCTTACTTTACAAAATTTATAAATATTACCCACAACTATAACATTATATCAAATTAACTTCATAATATTCAAAAATGATATTTATAGAAAATTCATCTTTATTTATAAAAGTTGGGGTCTTACAACCTCCCCTTCTTATGAAATTTCGCCCTCGAAATTAGGGTACGTACCTGGTATGTCGAAGAGGTAAGGATACCTTGATTTCATTTCTGATTCTAACTCCCAAGTCATTTCCTCAACATCGTGGTTTCTCCACAAAACTTTAACTTGAGGTATAACCTTGGAGCGTAGAATATGTTCCTTCTTATCCAAGATTTGAACAGGAACTTCTTCATACGTCAAATTCTCCGCTATTTCGTCCGATTCTAACTCAATAATGTGGTTTGGGTCTTCCACATATTTGCGTAACATGGATATGTGGAAAACGTTATGAACGCGAGACATACTTGGCGGTAAAGCGAGTCTATAAGCCACAGTTCCTACTCGATCGAGGATTAAAAATGGACCGATGAATCGAGGATTTAGCTTTCCTCTCTTTCCAAATCTCGTAACTCCTTTCCATGGAGCAACACGTAAGAACACATGATCTCCTACATCAAATTCCACGTCCTTTCGATGAAGATCAACATAACTCTTTTGTCGATCTTGTGAGGTTTTTATACGTTGTCGGATCGTTTGAATCTTTTCTGTAGTCATACGTACCAACTCCGGTCCCAACAACGTTGCTTCGCCCACCTCATCCCAGCATATTGGAGAACGACATTTTCTTCCATACAATGCTTCGAATGGAGCCATGCCAATACTTGCTTGATAACTGTTGTTGTAGGAAAACTCCACCAATGGTAAGAACTTGTCCCAACTTCCTTTGAAGTCAAAGACACAGAGTCTTAATAGATCTTCAAGAGTTTGAATAGTCCTCTCTGATTGTCCGTCCGTCTGAGGATGATATGCTGAACTAAATCGTAACTCCGTGCCCATAGCTTTTTGTAAACTAACCCAAAATCGTGAAGTGAATCTTGGGTCTCGGTCAGAAACTATGGATACTGGCATACCATGCAGTCTTACAATCTCGTTTATGTACATACGAGCAAGACGTTCAAGTGTATAAGTTTCTCGTATCGGTAAGAAATGAGCAGACTTGGTCAATCTATCAACAATGACCCAAATCGCATCAATACCTTGAGAAACCCTAGGAAGACCGGTAACGAAATCCATGGTAATGTGCTCCCACTTCCATTCTGGAATTTCAAGTGGTTGCAATGGACCTTTTGGTACTTGATGCTCCGCTTTGACTCGTTGACAAGTTAGACACCTTGAGATAAACAACGCTATCTCTCTCTTCATATTGCTCCACCAAAATGTATGACGAAGATCATGATACATTTTGGTACTTCCAGGATGGATTGCAAACGGTGTGTTGTGCGCCTCCATCATGATTTCATACTTTAAATCAGGGTTGTTAGGAACACAAAGTCTGGAGTTGACTCGAAGTATTCCTTCTTCATCGATTCTTGCTTCCGGTATAACACCTTCTTGCACTTTCTTCTTCATACGCATCAGCTCCAGGTCTGTAGCTTGAGCAGCTTTAACTTTATCGATTAAAGTCGGTTCTACTCGTATATTCGCCATCATCACATGGGTCCCTGGAGTCTTTAACTCTATCTCCATCCTTTGCAAATCACACAAAATGGGTCTTTGTGTTGACAATATCGCACTCGTACTTGCATATGATCTTCTACTCAATGCGTCAGCTACCACGTTCGCTTTTCCAGGATGGTATTGAATGGTATGATCATAATCTTTCAACAGTTCAAGCCAACGTCGTTGTCGCATGTTGAGTTCCTTTTGAGTGAAGAAATATTTGAGGCTTTTATGATCCGTAAAGATCTCCACCTTCTCCCCATACAAGTAATGCCTCCAAATTTTAAGTGCAAAGACAACAGCTGCCAACTCTAGATCATGAGTAGGATAATTCCTCTCATATTCCTTGAGTTGTCTTGATGCATAGGCTATGACTTTTCATGTTGCATGAGAACACATCCCAACCCTTTGCTCGAAGCATCACTGTAGATGACAAATCCCTCCGAGCCAGATGGTATTATTAGAACAGGTGCTGAAATGAGTCTCCTCTTGAGTTCTTGAAAACTCTGCTCACATTCTTCGCTCCAACCAAACTTTGTATCTTTCCGAGTCAGCTGAGTTAATGGAGTAGCGATTCGAGAAAATCCTTCCACGAATCTCCGATAATAACCAGCTAAACCAAGAAAGCTACGTACCTCGGTCACTGATTTAGGTTGCTCCCAGCTTTGAATAGCTTCAATCTTTGCCGGGTCAACCGATATTCCACGACTTGATACTACGTGCCCAAGGAATGCTACCTCTTCCAGCCAGAACTCGCATTTCTTCAACTTGGCATAAAGCTTGTATTCACGAAGCTTTTGGAGTACCAGCCTCAAGTGTTGCTCATGATCTTCACGGCTTTTGGAATAAATAAGGATGTCATCAATAAAGACGACCACAAAGTGATCCAAATATTCTTTAAATACCCGGTTCATCATATCCATGAAGGCAGCAGGAGCATTAGTCAATCCAAAGGACATGACTAGGAATTCATAATGCCCGTACCGAGTTCTAAAAGCCGTCTTTGGAATATCCTCAGTTCTAACCTTCAGCTGATGATATCCAGAACGAAGATCGATCTTTGAAAAGAATTGTGCTCCTTGCAACTGGTCAAACAGGTCATCAATACGTGGCAATGGGTACCTATTTTTGATGGTGACATGATTCAACTCCCGATAATCAATACAAAGTCGCATACTCCCATCTTTCTTCTTCACGAATAGAACAGGAGCTCCCCAAGGAGAAGTACTAGGACGAATAAAGCCAATGTCTAACAATTCCTGCAGTTGGATCTTTAACTCCTGAAGTTCAATAGGAGCCATTCGATATGGGGCTTTGGAAATGGGTTTTGTACCGGGTTCAAGATCGATACAAAATTCAATTTCACGCTCTGGGGGTAGGCCAGGAAGTTCTTCAGGGAATACGTCAGGGAATTTATTAACAATAGAAATATCATTCAAAACTGACGTATTTTTGTTTAGATCTGTGACATGAGCTAAGAAAGCTTGACATCCGTTTTTCAATAAACGAATAGTTTTATGGCTTGAGATGACAGCGATTGATTTTAATGGTTTGGTTGCTTGAATTCGCATAATAGGTCGATTAGGAATATGAAAGCTAACAACCTTACGAAAACAATCAATTTTTGCATAATGAGTAGTTAACCAATCAATCCCTAGAATCACGTCAAATGCAAGTATTTTTAATGAAATCAGATCGATAGGTAATGTGTGGGTACCAACTTGAACCAAACAAGACTTATAAACAGTGGAGGTAATGAAGGTTTCTCCCAACGGAGTTTCCACAGATAAGTCAAAGTCTAATTTCTCCGGAATCAAATTTAATCGATGAGCGCAAGTAGGAGAAATAAAAGAATGGGTTGAACCGGTATCAAATAAAGTATAAACTTCTTTAGAGTTTATAATAAGCTTACCCGTGATGACCTCATTCGGGTTCCTTGCTCTCTGGGAGTTCACAACAAACGCTCTCCCTTGCACAACCGGTTTTGACTTTTCTGGGACGGCTTTTGGTGCCTCCATCCTAGCTGAATTTGTCTTCGGTAAACGACAAAATCGGGCTAAATGACCTTCTCTTCCACAATTATAACATGCTTTGGACGGCATCGCGCAGTTTGGACTGATGTGCCCCTCCCCTCCGCATTTGAAACATATGATAGGTGGTCGTTCTCCTTCCTTAACGACAGGTGCTGGTGCTGACGTCTTTCCATCATTGTTGAATCTCCTCTTCTTGAAATGTCCATTCTTATTGTTTTGGCCCTGATTACCACCGAAGTGGTTACCATTTCTGGCCTGTTGATTCCCTCCACGCTTGTTGTCACCGCTTCGATGACTGCTCTCACTGGTATTATCATTTTGCCGGCTGCTCTCTTTTGGTTGCGTTGTCTCGTTATCGCGCTCCACCAACTGAGCCCTATTTACAACATCTGAATACAAACACAGTTTATGAGAAACAAGATGTTGACGTATCTCCGGCTTCAAACCTCTTAAAAACATCCGCGTCATTCTTTCTTCATTATCCACCAGGTGGGACGCAAACCGGGATAACTCCGCAAATTTTGCCTCGTACTGCGACACGGTCATATTATTCTGCTCCAATTTGATGAACTCCACCTCCTTCATGTGACGAATACTCTCGGAAAAGTATTTGTCGTTAAACAGATCTTGAAACTTCTCCCAAGACATCTTCAGTGCGGTAGGTTGAGTACGCTTTATCGATTCCCACCAGTAATCTGCCTCTCCTCGCAACATAAAGGCGGCAAAGGGAACCTTTTGCTCCTCGGAGCAACCCAAGACATCAAATATCTTGGTGATCTGCTTTATCCATGTTTCAGCTACAAGTGGTTTGGGTTCTCCCTTAAACTCCGGTGGTCCCAGCTCCTTAAACTGTTTAGCGGTGACCGCCTGCGAGTTTCCAGTATTTCCACCTACGTTGTGGACAGGAATCGCTTTCACCTGTTGTTGCATGAATTGCATAAAGCCTCTGAACATTTGATCATTCATCATTTGGTCAGTGTTGTTGTTTGCATGAGGATTGACACCTTCCTGATGCACATTATCCTGATTATTGATATGTGGTGAATCAACAGTCGTCTGTGCTCCATTGCTATTCTCAACATTCTCAGATGCCATTTTCAGATACTGTCACAAAATAAAAATTAATTGATATGTCATATATTATCCTTATATTATGACCGACCAATTAAATACCATGCAAATAAACTTAGGTATGCCATACTAGCGAAGGAATTCCCCGTCTCTCCCCTCCTAGTTCTATTCTCACATCTTAGCCAGGGATCATATCCCTAAGCTCTGATACCAACTGTGACGCCCCCAAAATTAGGTATACATCACCCATCTTGGGTCGTCAGATACATAGTACAGAATACAAATACAACTGATTAATACATCTGTCGTGTACAATACGACAAAACATAAACTGTGAGTTTGAATACAAATATTATCTTCTAGAGAGTATTCATACTCAAAAGGAGTCCTCATTACATTTATTAACACACCATTACATAGAATAGTGAGGACTACTAACTAATACTATCATTCGGACCATCACTCCGTACCCCGACTTGTCCCAGCTACGTTCTCATTTCCTGAAGAGAACAGTGAAAGAAAGGGTGAGCTCAACTAGCCCAGTAAGAAATATTATGACTAAGATAATGCAGAATAAATTATCATTAGCCTTCAACAATGTTAAACTGATAAAATATAATAGACATCAAGTTTAACTGTAGCGGAACAAGCAATCCATTAAAAGAGTCAAGTAGAAAATAAACTCTACTATCTTTTATGATTTAAAAAGTTTTTCAACACTGTGATCGCTGAGACTCAGCTTAATAAAATAATTCACATCATCGAATCACCCCTGCACTACGGCCAAGGATATTCGTGTATTCATTAATGGTCATGATCATGCCAACAACTGTCCATCAATGCACTACGAGCCAATGAGGACTTTTACCACATCATTTGTAACATTACGGTCATGATTACACCGAATAATCCCTGGTCATAATCATACCAAGTCCATCTATGCACTACAGGCCACAGATGACTTTCAACAGAATATAAACATGAGGATGATGACAATGATATAAGAATTCAATAAAACAAGTTCAAGAATTAATTTATCCAAGAATTAACAACGTCCAAATTGTCAACATGATACTGCTTTGTGGAGTAAAATTCAAGAATGATCAGGAGAATATTTCCATGAATAGATACTAGATGAAGCGCAAATATCAAGGATATTCCACTAATTTCATGGAGTATAGAAGTCAAAACTTAACCAACTGAGTATAATAAAGAATGGAATAACAAAAGAAATCACCATGCATGCGATAGACCGCACAGACAGGTTATTCCAACAGAATAATAAATAATGGAACCAGGTCCGGCGTAAACGCACAGACAGGATATTCCGACAGAATAATAAATAATGGAACCAGGTCCGGTGTAAAACACACAGACAGGATATTCCGACAGAATAATAATAAAGACGGAACCAGGTCCGGCGTAAAGCACAGACAGGATGTTCCAACGGAATAACAAAGACAGAATAATAGAAGAATGTCACCAAGTATAGGGTATTCCGCATATACAGGTTATTCCAACAGAATAATAAAGAAATGGAATAACAGAAATTCTCTTCTTGAATACAAAAGAATAATATCCCTTACCTTAAAAGAACTGGATATTGAAAAAGTGATGTAGCAGAATACTTTTATTCTCTCTCTCTTATTCTCTCTATACTTTCTCTCTCTATAGCTTGAATGAATTCGTGAAAAATAATGAAGCCCTAGGCCTCTATTTATAGAAAAACTGAGGGTGGCTCTTGGTCTTAACGAAGGGTCAAATGACTCTTGGTCTTAACGAAGGGTCAGATGACTCTTGGTAATATTGAAGGGACAACTACTATTGACGAAAGTAATTACTATTGACCAAGGTAAATACTATTGACGAAGGTAATTACTATTGACCAAGGTAAATACTATTGACGAAGGTAATTACTATTGACGACGGTAATTACTATTGACGAAGAGACTCTTAGATGATGACATATGTCCCCCCATAAAATAACCAAACTTACCACAACGTCTCAATAATATAACATATTATACAGATGATACTATGACAATAATTTAAGAGATATAATGCAGCAATTACTGTAGTAATAATTGAGTATAGCTGAGTGACTTCTCACGTAAGCATCAATAATCAATACCGTGTGCTACTATGCAACCACGCGTATTACTGTACTTTTACTACCAAGTAGTTCAACAGTTTTAACGATTTTAACGTAATACCTCAGCTGTTATTTTTATAGAAAGATAATTTTGTCGTTTTCTCAATCCGACAATAATTCCGTTGTGGGGTCCACCAATGATTGTGCCGTCGTACGAATATTCCCCGACAAAAAGAATATTCCCCGACCAAACGAATATTTTATAACAGCTTGCTTACTTTACAAAATTTATAAATATTACCCACAACTATAACATTATATCAAATTAACTTCATAATATTCAAAAATGATATTTATATAAAATTCATCTTTATTTATAAAAGTTGGGGTCTTACATTGTTTTGTTTTTTTTGAAAAGAAATCAAATATATTGGTAATATTATAATTATTCATGTAAAAATCACCATTATCCTTTCTTATATGGCTCAAGTGATGTGGACAACTCAACTATAGCCTTACGTACCAAAGTTATTATAGTTGTGTAGGACAGGGCAGCCTCTATGGATCCAGTTTGGAATAATACATGCCAGTAGGTCGTTTTAGTGCTCGATTATCTTAAGTGTTATTGCCTATTGCTCTGTGTATTTTCTTTCTTTATTATTATACAAATATACAAATATATTTATAACTGAAAATTGAAGTATTTTATGGAAATGAGACCCAAGATTTAAATTCATAATTTTCAGATTAATTACCTCCAATATTATTATACAATATTATTTTTCATTGTATTTACAGTACAACTTTCCGTCCATGTCATGGACAGAATTAGTACGTTGGATAGGATATATCTACTGATTAGCCGGGCCTAATTGTCTGAGCTGATGGTGCATGATGTCATGAGGATGATCATCGAGCTTGGGCCTTTCCGGTTGAATCCAACGGCCATCCTTTGTTCTGACCATCCCTTTGTTCTCATCTTGCCTCCAATTAGGTGGGACCAAGTAGTGATCTTTCAGAAAATCACAAGCCTTGTTTACCAATGCAATATCTCTTCCACTCGCTAGCACAAATCTGTGCCCTTTTCCATGGTACCTATATGCATATCACATAATCTCATTAATTAATTACTAACTAATTCACTAATTGTTTTTTTTATATATGCACCAATATGGATCTATAAACTAATATAATAATAATAATAATAATCAAATCTTGTTCTCTGTCTTTGATGATCCCAACTCCCAAATTAAAATACTGGAGTTAATTTTATTTTATATATATATATATATATATATATATGAAGTAGTGACTTGGATGTACTAGCTGTGACGTAAATAAGCAAAACAATCATATTTTAGAACGTCTGCCACTAGTGTAAAGATTAGGTTTCATGGGGTTCTGCAGACTGCAAAGCTATTGGTCGGGACAAATTCGTCAATAACTTTAAGTTGAGTTATCAAAATATGATTTGTCTGTTTCCAGCCACTTGCCCTCATCTCACTAATATTTTATTTTAAAATATTAAAAATAATTATTATTTTAAAACATAGGTCAAAATAGGTTGGGTTATGATCAAATTGTATAAAAATAACAAAAACGTTAAAAAAATATCATATTTAATTATCAAAAAATAAACTTTAATAATGACTTTATAAATAGATGACAAAAACAGCCAAGTATTATTGTAATTAAGATCATTGAAAAGCCCTTTAACTAGCTAGCTAGTAGCTGCCAATAATGTCTTCACTTCTTCCTTCCTAACTATCTTACCGATATATATATACACCATAAGAAAAATGAATCATAGTCGCACTTAATTTGTAGCTAGCATCATATTATATTATATGTGGGGATTAATTAGCCGTCTGACATATTATGTCCGATGAGTAAATAAAAAATATCCCATACATAATATTTTAAAGGTTGATTATTAATTAAATGTAGTTATGTATGAAACAAAGTTGATTAATACAATTCCATCACTTGTCTACTTGGGTTTAACTTACCTTACCTATGAACGATTTATGTTATGTTATATACCCGTATAATATCATATACTATACGCATATGCGGAGATGGAGAGTTGTAAATTTAACTAACCCGTCAAGCAAATGCAGGTGAGCCTCCAAGTTATGTGCACAAGCTAAATCGCCGTTTTGTTTCAAGAAGGGCGAGTTCTTGTGATCCAAACCTAGTTCAACTCCGACGTGCGAGTAACTCCACGGCAACCCCTTGACCATCTTCATCAAACTCGCCGGTGAAGCTTCATTGAAAATAATCCCCGGAGATTTCGGCACCATGTCATGAACATTTACCACCCTTATCACCTTCACCCCTAACCCCTCCAGCCTTTGCTTGAACCTAACATTACCCACCCGTGGACCTGCAAACGAAAACACCGAAACGGGTACGGCTCGACTATCACCCATCACATTTACACCCGTTTCGACTATATCATATGCACTCAATAATGCCAATGCACTCCCTAGGCTATGGCCCGTAACCGTTATGCTCAATTCCTCGTCAGGATACATTTCTGTTAATCTCTTAACCTCGGTTAAGATCTGTTCTCTAGCTGAGTACATGCAAAACTTACAACTCCCATCTTTATCGGTGTAAAGATCGAGGAACCCCGATTCCACCTTGACCTCGGGATCCGGGCACGGAATATTCTCGGACGAAATCGGCCTAAGGTAGTCCATTAGATCGGCTATCCACTCTAGGCGAGTCACCGTGCCCCTCCAAGCAATAGTTATGTCACGGCGTCCTAACCGCTTTGAATATTCATCGTTTGAGACCGATACATAACCGATCCAATTAGCATTTTTGCTCCAAACTTTAGGCCACCTTGATTTTTTGAAAAAGTTTGGTAAATTAATATTAGACGTCGCGTATAGGTACCGTGACACATCATAACCGTGGTCCACCATGCCTAGACCTTGGAAAAAATTGTGCCGATTGAATCTACAACTTCCACAGTACTTGGAGAAGGGATCGAAATCGAAACCATCATAACAAGCTTGTGACATCTCGCCATATCGGATGAGCTCCGCGCGTAGAATCGGATCCATTGGATCAAGTAACCCGACCCAATCATCTTGACCATGAATTTCTCTCCAGCAATCAGATAGTTTCGTATCAATATAATTATCTGCCGCTTGTTTTTTCTTTATTATAATAGCTGCTTGTTCTTCATCATCAATAACTACTTTTTCAAGCTCATTGATAAGAGAAGTGAAGGAATCACTGGGTTTGGACAGGACTTTGAGTAGGGATCGCCTTGTTGCTATGCTTTGGTGGGTTTTGTTGCCAAAAAATGGTGAAACGAAGTGGTTTTTTGGCTGAAAATAATTTTGTTGGGGTGTTTTGGGAAAGGAAACAATTCCCTTATTACATGTAGACATGGCCATGGAATTGGAATTAGGGGTTTGTATTGTACTTTGTTGGTTGGTTTGTCCAAGAAATTATTATGGAGAGAGAGATATTAAAGCAGTAGTAGCTAGGACTCCAAGAGCTAAAGGGCAAAGGTCGTCCTTTATGTAGAGAAAGGGTGTATTACTTTAATGTGCATGAATCACATGGGCTGGTTTAGTCTATTTAATTAACAAAATAAGACTAAATAATATATATATATTAATTAAACATTCAAGAAAACTCTTCTGAAGTACTTTCGATTAAAGTTGTAAAATGAGCAAACAGTTCGGACTCGATTCATACTTGTTCGACTAAAAGTTCGATTCGAGCTCGACTCGATATATAAATGTGTCAAATATGAGCACATTTTAAAGTTCGATAAATTACTCGAACCTCCTCAAATTATAATTTACTATTAATACTCGAATCATATTCGTTAAAAATGTCCAAACTGCTCGGGCTCAATTCGGAATCGTGCTCGATTCGGTAGATAAATGAGCCTCAATCAAATCTTATTTTATACTCGATAAATTTTGTAAACTAAATTTGAACAACTCAATACTCGAATCGACTCGGTTCATTTAGACCCTTACTTTCGATCCTCACCATAAGCCATAAGGGACCAAGGGCATGTGTGGCACGGTCATCCTGCTCATCGTAAACATATTATATATTATTATACGGTTGTTGCAACTAGCTAGCCTGTCATTACATATATATAGTTATATTATATATGCATGTGATATATTGAATATGTTTATTGTTTAGAAACAAAACAGGTTAAAAGTTGAAATATTATATATATTGAATCCGGTTATCAATTATAAATTAATTAATTAATTAATACAGTATTAACACTCTCATGTATATGTGTGTGTCTTCGTGTGAGAGTAATAATAAGTAGTACATAAGGTTTTTGGAGTCAACAATTGAAAAAATGAAATGATGGAAAACAGAGTTATATACACGCGCGTACAATCATTTGAGTTGCAAAGACTATATATAAACCAATTGCAACATTTTTCTAGGGATCTAAAACTTTGAAGTTTAAAATACGTTGAATTAATTAATAACATAACCGCGTTTAATTTTTTGGTATGGATATGAAGAACTTAATTTAAAGGAAGGGAAACGGAAAAAGAAAAAACTTGGGGCGACTTGTAATTGTATGGGAAAGCAAAAGATACTCGAAACGGAAGTAGAATGATGAAGTAATCAATTTGACATAAGCGTGACGGAAAATGGTTGACATGTTCCCATATGTACGTGTAATAATAATGTGTTTAGTAACCAATTAATTAAAAAATTTAAGTTATTAGATGGAGGACCAAACAATATATATCATTTTAACACTTTTTTTCAAATATAATTTAAAGTTGTGATATCATGTTAAGTATCCAACTCATCTAAGAATTTAAACTATTAAATGGAAGGCCCAACAATATATATCATGCTAATATATATATATATATATATATATATATATATGTGTGTGTGTGTGTGTGTGCGCGCGCGCGCGCGCGTGTGAGAGAGAGAGAGAGAGAAAGACATTTTCTTAGTCAAGTTTGACTAAAGCTGTATAACAAAATGACTAATTTTGTATAAAATATAAAATTATTTTTTTAAAAAAAAACCCAAAAAAAAACTTAATCTAAAGATAAATTTAAGTGATTTTGTTAAGTAGATTTAACTAAGTCTCGAATAACATTTTCAATATATATGAAAAGCAGTTTCATTTTCAGACAGAAAATATAAAATTTACGTCATACCATAAATACTCATTGTTAAATATACTCAGTGTCATAGAAGATAACACATCAGTTAAAAAAAACGTTAATCATTTAAAGCCTAGCCACCATCCAATTTCATTTTGGTTGTACTGTTGTAGTGTGGTGGTGAAAGCAATATGGTTAACTTCCTTTTTAACTGATGTGTTATCTTCTACGACACTAAATTTAACAACTAGTATTTATGTAGCAAAAAAAACACAAACAATGAGTATTTATGGTATGACGTAAATTTTATATTTTATCCGTCTGAAAATATGATATATATATATATATATATATATATATATATATATATATATATATATATATATATATATATATATATTCTGCTATTTCTTTTAGAATATAGGAGCATCAATATTTTTCATGCGATCTATTCATTTATCATTAAAAGATTGGATATAAAATAATGTGGATAACTACTGTTATTGGTTATATACACATTATTTTGTAATCATCTTTTGTCACTATAACATATTTTGTTGGGAAGAATTGAGGAGTGGGTGTGTACTCAAGTCACTAATATACATGTTTGACACTGACACTAATACACATATTTGAAATTCAATTACTTTGATTCAAAAGCTTAAACCAATAAGTTATGGGTCCATTCATATATATTAATTCTTTATTATTTTTCTTATATGAGACTCCAACTCACTTGTAATTATATTTTAAGATCAAGTTGAATGAAACAATAAATAATTCTTTATATATCTTAATTTACACAAGACTAATGGACCGATGATGACCTTATCAGAAAATGAAAGATTAATAGATGGAATACAGAACAGCTTGTGATATAATTAAGAACCTAAAAGCTTTGTTTCTATATAATTAAGAACCTAAAATCTTTGTTTCCATTACACAAGACTAATGGACCGATGATGACCATATTTGAGTTTGATTTATTTGAACAATTTGTATTACTCCGATCCGGTAAAGGCCATATATATTAGTATGGTCTAACCCTAGCTGTTGATACAATGTAATTATGTAATGAATCAAATATGTGTGTGTATATATACTTTTTTTCTTTCTATTTTTAGACAAGCAACATACGTACATACATATACCGATATACATACGTATTAATTCTTCAACATTTAATTGTTATACATCCATGAATCATCTCATGCCTCAAGGTGATCATCGAGTTTGGAACTTTCTGGTTGCACCCACCGGCCGTCGTTTGTTCTCACCATGCCCTTATTCTCATCTTGCCTCCAAAAAGGTGGAACTAAATAGTGATCCTTCAAAAAATCACAACTTTTGTTTACCAATGCGATATCCCTTTCATTTGCTAGCACAAATCTTTGTCCTTTACCATGGTACCTGCACCGTTAGTTAATTAATACAAATTAGCATAACTTTTTCATACAAATAACTCGACAATAATTAATTATGATATTAATTAAGAAAGGAGTAATGCTAGGGGTTAAAAGCATGCATGGATACATGCATGCAGTTGTACTATATGCAGTTATACATTTGTGTTAATATTAGATCTCTTTAATTTTAAGGGGATCGGAACTATTGTGAAAATGTTGAGGAATTAAATGTGACTAACCCATCAAGCAAATGCAGTAGAGCCTCTAAGTTATGGGCACAAGCTAGGTCACCGGTTTGTCTCAAGAACGGCGAATTCTTGTGATCCAACGCCAGTTCAACTCCGACGTGCGAGTAACTCCATGGTAAACCCTTGGCCAACTTCATCAACAACGACGGCGCGCTTTCATTGAAAAGTAAACCGGGTGACTTTGGCACAATGTCTTGAACATTTACCACCCTTAGCACTTTCACCCCTAACCCTTCAACCCTTTCCTTGAACCTAACATTACCCACCCGTGGACCCGAGAATGAAAACACACAAACGGGAACAGCCCGACCATCGCCCATAACATTTAGACCCGATTCCACAATATCATACGCACTCAACGTTGCCAAGGCACTGCCTAGGCTATGGCCAGTAATTGTTATGCTAAGCTCCTCATTAGGGTGCATTTCTATTAATCTCACAACCTCGGTTAATATTTGATCTCGGACCGAGTTATTGCAAAATTTGCAACTCTCATTCTTATCGGTGTAAAGATCAAGAAATCCCGATTCGACCTTAACAGTCGGATCAGGGCACGGAATATTATCCGATGAAATTGGCTTAAGGTAGTCCATCAAATCGGATATCCACTCTAGACGAGTGACCGTACCCCTCCATGCAATAGTTATATCACGTCGCCCTAAACGCCGTGATAATTCATCATTTGACACCGCAACATATCCAATCCAATTAGCCGATTTGCTCCATACTTTAGGCCACCTTGATTTTTTGAAAAAGTTTGGCAAATTAATAGTCGGCGTGGCGTATAAGTAACGTGACACCTCATAGCCGTGGTCTACCAAGCCAATACCTTGGAAGAAATTATCCTTTGAAAATCTACAACTTCCGCAATACTTGGAGAAGGGATCAAAGTTGAAGCCATCGTAACAAGCTTGTGCCATCTCACCGTATCGAATAAGCTCCGTACGTAAGGTCGGATCCATTGGATCAAGCAACCCGACCCAATCATCTTCACCCTGTATCTTTCTCCAAGAATTAGATAGTCTCCTCTCATTTCCGGGAGTCTTTTTTGTTATGATGGCTTTTACTTCATCTAGTAATTCTTCTTGCTCTTTTTCAAGCTCAGTAATTACAGATGATAGCTGAGAATTGCTTGCTTTGGATTTGGACAAAACTCGGGCTAGGGGACCTGTTCTTGAAATGTTTATATGAGATTTTGCTGCTAAAAAGTGAGTTTTGGAGTCAAATATTGTTTGTTGGGGTGTTCTATAGGTAAGTACTCCCATGCTTGCTGAATAGGTTGCCATTGAATTGAGGTTTTCTTTGAGTTTCTTGATGGTAATGGAAATAGTGTAAAAGGGTACTGATGAAATTGATGTGTTCTAAAGTATCTGTATTTGTTTAATTGTTTGTGGTGTTGAACATGAGGATATATATATGATATACCCTTTGAATTAACAAAATGGTTAAATAATTTCTTGTGGTCAATTCCAAATGTTGATGAGGGACGCGCGACTTATTCAATTGATCCTTTCTCGTCAACTTAGTCTAATAATTTGGTTAATGGTTGTTTATTTACTTTTGAATATGTCTGAATATGATTGAATAAGTCAGTTAGATTGTTTCTTTAATAATTTTTAAATTTTGAATGCGTTTGAATAATTATCCAAAACCTTGTTGTCGAATGAATAAGAAGTAATGCAAAATGATATTTTTATTTACATAATCTCATACATTGTGACGCCCCCAAAATTAGGTATACATCACCCATCTTGGGTCGCCACTTACATGGTACATAAATCCAAATACAAACTTAATTATACAGCTGTCGTGTACAATACGACAAAACATAAACTGTGAGTTTGAATACAAATATTATCTTCTAGAGAGTATTCATACTCAAAAGGAGTCCTCATTACATTTATTAACACACTATTACATAGAATAGTGAGGACTACTAACTAATACTATCATTCGGACCATCACTCCGTTCTCCGACTTGCCCCAGCTACGTTCTCATTTCCTGAAGAGAACAGTGAAAGAAAGGGTGAGCTCAACTAGCCCAGTAAGAAATATTATGACTAAGATAATGCAGAATAAATTATCATTAGCCTTCAACAATGTTAAACTGATAAAATATAATAGACATCAAGTTTAACTGCAGCGGAACAAGCAATCCATTAAAAGAGTCAAGTAGAAAATAAACTCTACTATCTTTTATGATTTAAAAGGTTTTTCAACACTGTGATCGCTGGGACTCAGCTTAATAAAATAATCCACATCATCGAATCACCCCTGCACTACGGCCAAGGATATTCGTGTATTCATTAATGGTCATGATTATGCCAACAACTATCCATCAATGCACTACGGGCCAATGAGGACTTTTACTACATCATTTGTAACATTACGGTCATGATTATACCGAATAATCCCTGGTCATAATCATACCAAGTCCATCTATGCACTACAGGCCACAGATGACTTTCAACATTTTATAAACATGAGGATGATGACAATGATATAAGAATTCAATAAAACAAGTTCAAGAATTAATTTATCCAAGAATTAACAACGTCCAAATTGTCAACATGATACTGCTTTGTAGAGTAAAATTCAAGAATGCTTAGAAGAATATTTTCATGAAAAGATACTGGATGAAACGCAATTATCAAGGATATTCCACAAATTTCATGGAGTATAGAAGTCAAAACTTAACCAACTGAGTATAATAAAGAATGGAATAACAAAAGAAATCACCATGCATGCGATAGACCGCACAGACAGGTTATTCCAACAGAATAATAAATAATGAAACCAGGTCCGGCGTAAACGCACAGACAGGATATTCCGACAGAATAATAAATAATGGAACAGGTCCGGTGTAAAACACACAGACAGGATGTTCCAACAGAATAATAACAAGACGGAACCAGGTCCGGTGTAAAACACACAGACAGGATGTTCCAACAGAATAATAATAAAAATGGAATCAGGTCCGGTGTAAAACACACAGACAGGATGTTCCAACAGAATAATAACAAAAACAGAACCAGGTCCGGTGTAAAACACACAGACAGGATGTTCCAACAGAATAATAGAAGAATGTCATCAAGTATAGGGTAGATCCGCGTATACAGGTTATTCCAACAGAATAATAAGAAATGGAATAACAACAGTTCTCTTCATGAATAAGAAAGAATAACACCCTTACCGTTTTAAAGACGAGCTGGAATAAGGAAGTAGTTAAGTAGCAGAATACTCTTCTTCTCTCTCTCTCTATAGTTTCTCTCTATAGTTTCTCTCTCTAGAGTTCAGTGAATTCGTAAGAAATAATGAATGAATGAGCTGCTATTTATAGAAAAATAGAATGCATAGTAACTAATCCATGAACGGTCCAGATTGATTACTTTAATCTGACGGTCCATATTTAAAGAAAAATCTTTTAAATAAAATATAATATATTCTATTTATAGAATAACTTTAATAAAGTATTCTGTTTTATATAAAAAGATGTTTCTGTTTTATTTCGTTAATAATACGAATAAAACAAAACGTCATTATCGCTAAATAATTCATATTATTAACTGACAATAATTGAATCAAACTGAGTGACTTCTCACATAAGCATTAATAATTAATACCGTGTGCTACTATGCAACCACACGTATTACTGTACTTTTACTACCGAGTAGTTCAACAGTAACAATGGTAAAATTTCCGCCGTTATTCTCATAAAAATATTTTTGTCGTTTTCTCAATCCGACAATAATTCTGTTGTGGGGTCCACCAATAATTGTGTCGTTGTACGAATATTCCCTGTTAAAACGAATATTTCCCGACCAATCGAATATTATATAACAACTTGCGTACTTTGTAAAATTTATAAATATTACCCACAACTATAACATTATACCAAATTAACTCCATAATATTCAAAAATGATATTTATAGAAAATTTATCTTTATTTATAAAAGTTGGGGTCTTACATACACCATTAAAATTTATATTCAATGTTCATCTTGTTTACTATTGTAAACAATTTTTTTTATGTACAAATTATTTTTTATTTTTCCTTAACAAATTAGTTATTCCAATAACCAATTTAATAAATGTTGTACGTTGTAGTCTTTTGTTATTTTATTTACTATAAAATGTTATTATTTTTTTTTAGTATTTTAATCCTATCATTATATTACTAATATATAGTATACTCCATCAAAGATTATTTAAAAGTTTATATTTAATTTTTTTAGATAACATTGTTTATTTATAATTATATAATAAATTTAAAATAAGATAATTTTTCATTCAATTTTATCAAACAATCTCTTAATGTGTGAAATTAACTTCGGCTAGTTGCCCATAAACAAGTGTCGTATAGTTTAGTGTTTGTACGTTGTAATAACTAATCGCTTTATTTGTAATTGTCTCTGTTTTACTTTTTTAGATTATTTAAAAATCAACACTAATATGATTAGGATTTTGTAAACAAAAAGAAACATTTTGTTTCACCCATTGATTTACTTTTTCTTTTTTGTAATTATTAGTTGTGAATGCTACGTTCACAAATTATAAAAAAATTGTGTATCAAGAATAAACTTATGTATTGTATACCAATTAAACTTTGTAAAATATCAGATAATAAATTTTATTTTTTTAAATTATTATTTATGCATTTTTTTTATAAATAATTTATGTCTGTAACATTATTTAAGATTAAAAAGAATATTTAAAGAAGGAGGAGGCGACGAAAAAGACAAAACTAATGATTTGGCCACCGAAATTCGGATATTTAATAAAACGTGCCAATTTGGGTGGCCAAATGATTAGTTTTGTCCGACAATAAATCATGGTCTCCAATCCGCATATGGTGACTACATTTCCACGTGTTTATTTGTTTTTTTCTGTGTATTTTCTCTCTTATTATTCATTAGAAAAAGTTATACACCGGACATGGTCAACAAATGTTTAGTAAATTCCGGAGTGAAGTTTCACTTTCAGTCACAGCGACCGTGTTGATAAATCTTTGTCAAAACAGAATTAGTAATTCCCCACTTGTTTTGCATTCACAATTCACAATTTATTTAAAAATTATATATATTTAAAATACGAATTGTTCATGCACGATGATGATCTCGGGAAAGTCGTGAAACGCTTCCCGTGTAAGTGTTAGTGAATAAGACTGAGAAATAAGTCATCAATCAAATTGAATTTCTAATATAAAAAATGTCTAAATCTTTTTTTTTTTTTAATGTTATTATCACGTTAACCAGCTCTTTGGTTTGTTATGTTTATTTATGTTTGGTCGTAAGATTATTATTCCCCTAATTTGGCAAAAAATAAAATAAATTTATGATGTAAATAATTTTGATTTCCAAAATAATTATTTTTATTTAGTGATATTTTTAAATACTTTATAATATTACAAATCAGATAAAGTTACACTAATTTTAAAATTATATGAATTTATTAAAAAAAATGAGATTATTTTTGTAAGAAGGATCATGGAGAGAGTATTTAGCTAGCTTTAGCCTTTATCCGAGGAAAATGTTACTTGCCTTACATTTAGTGTCACTGTTTCTCTCTTAATAAATACTCCCATCCCTCCTCCATTCCATTATATATAATGTTTTAGAATATCAATATTAATTTACTTAACATTAATATTAATGAGACTTCTATCATTATGTCTTGAACATCATATATGTCGAGAAGGAGAGACTACTAATTACTCTAAAATTTTAATATCTATAATTGAGAAGAAAATGATTGTATAGTATTAAATATAATATCAATTGTTTATATTGTCTTTATATTGGACAGAAAATAGTGAGAGAATCAAAATTATATTTTATAATTAGGGTAATACTGAAAACCAAACAATTAATGCTTCATTGAAATTCTCAAATGATAAAAATATTTCTCTAAAAGAAATTACTATATTAAAGGACGGAGGGAACATTTAACATATTCAAAATAGAAATGTAATAAAAGAGAAATCAAGAGATACGTTGGATCTATAAAGCTTTTGAAAATAATATATGTATGTCGAAAATGCTCCTCTTATTCAATAATATTTCGAGTTCAAATTAAATTATAACTTAATACGATACAATGTGTTTGTCTCAATATCTTATTGAATAATTTTAACCCACCACAGAAAAAAAATTATAATTAAAAATAACCACCTACATTGTTATATAGACATTCAAAAATCTACAAATAAGATAAGTCACTCAAAGAAATTAGCTAGTAGCATAATTTGAAATAAATATTGCCGTGTTCATGTTCATGTCAACGTCCGAGAATAGTGGTCTACATAGAAATAAATTTAATAGTCCCGTATTTATGTATTGCTATTTTTCAGAATTCTCCTCGGGGAGAAAGAATAGAAAAGCATTTATTTAATCAAGGGTAAATCAGACAAGTGAGTCACGTGTTTTATTTTATTTTTCCAACCAGAAAAGGTAAAAAAGGCTCCTTATTTATATAGTTCAAAATCAAGGCGCGAAAATATCTCTATTCTCCCGCGTTTTTCAGACCAGCCATTCTCTCTCCCTATATTTCTTCGTTTTTCTCTCTCATACTCATTTCATCTTTCTTTCTCTCTCTAGTAAATGCATTTATATCTATCTATATATATATTACACACAGATACTCCTACTTGATATCTCTCTTTACTGTCTGTAAAAAAAGCTGAAAAGAAATCGCTAAATGCACGGCCACCAACCCCACCCCGCCACTCCAGGCGGAGCCACCGAATTCTCAACGGCCTTCCGCCCCAATCTCGGCAAAAAGCGCGGGAGCTACAACTGCGGCCGCTGTGGCCTCCCAAAAAAGGGTCACTCCTGTCACCTTCCTCCTTCCGCCGACACGCCCACAGACTCCACCTCATCCGCCTCCGCAGCCTCCCCTCTATCCGCCGTACGTCCCCCGCCGCCTCCACGTCAGCCCTATACCCAACTCCGGAGAGCCCTGTCGTTCGACGATATTGACATCCCTGACTCGCCGGAGTCGGACGATGAAGAGGAAGAAGACGATGTTGTGACGGAAATGGATACGGATTTTGGATCAGGTAAGTTACCGTCGAGTTGTTTGTGGGAAGTGCTGAGGAGATTGCCGCCGCCGGCGTTGTTATCGGCGGCAAAGGTATGTAAAGGGTGGCGGGACACGTCGAGAAGGCTTTGGCGGGCGACTGAAGAGCTAAGGCTTAGGGTTCCGGCTAGGGCTCAGATTGGATGTGCCGGATCGGTTGTGCAGAAATGTCCTGGGCTCCTTAGACTCTCCCTTAGAATGGAAAGGTTAGGATTTTCCAGATCCAGGTTTTTATCGATTGGAAGACTGAAATATATCTTAATAAGACTAAAAATTACTTGATTGACGAAATTGAACTTGATCTGAATTCCACATTTCCTTTGACTACATCAAAGAGAAACAGTCAACTTATCAAATACGGAATGAACCAAAACAATGCAATAGTTAGCACATACAAGCAGCTTATCAAATGACTACATTGAGGCTGCATAATTGAAATTCAAAAAATTATTTCCTTGCAGATCTATGTTTTATGTAAATCTACATCTTGAATTTTTGATTGAATTTTAATGTATGGATCTTGGATGTTTTATGCTATTTAGAAGACAAGTTTAAAGATTGGATATTTTATACTGATATATTCATTTCTCCTTGTGTTTTGGCTTTGCAGTGATGTGGATGCAACAATGCTGGCTTGCATTGCATTCTCGTGCCCTAATTTACAATCTCTGGAGATCTTTACATCTGATAACTCTGTCAATCGGATTACTGGGTACCATTATAACTTACCTTTTTTCCTCCTAATCTCGATATTATGTGTTCAATTCCCAATTTATATTATTTTCTTATGGGCAACCCACCCCTAAATTATATTTTGGATTGTCAGTGGGTTATTAGAGTTGAGGATTTCTCAATAGATTTTTTATGGTTGATTTATTAATGTGAGACTGGCATCGCAGTCGAGAGTAGGAATGTAAACAAATTGAACTGTTCATAAGCCAAATTTGACTTTGTTCGCTTAAGTTGGTTCGATTTGAGTTCACTTGGCAAATTAAGCTCGAGTCTGTTTAATAATCAAGCCAAGTTTGGGTTGTACAATGTTGGTCTGGGGACTGACTCGTTTAAGCCTGGTTTGGGACCAGCTCAATATACTCCTTTTAGCCTGAATATATGATACATTTAATAATAAATTCTAATTTATATTATAAGATAGTGCACATGTAATATATCATTCCGACTTACTCAACTCTGCTAAAGCTTGAGTCATCATGAGCTTGGATCGACTGGCTAAGTTCAGTTAAAACTCGTGATGGATCGAGCTTGACTCAGCTCACTTAAGCCCAGTTTGAGCTTGTGAATAGCTCATTTATTAAAGGACTTGAGTTTGTATGACCAAGTCCAGGCTTGTACATGACTCATTTAAATTTTAGTCGAGTTTGAGTTCAGCAGCCAAAACTCAATTCAACTAGCATCATTTGCAGCTCTAGT
Organism: Panax notoginseng; assembly: GCA_016801055.1. Classification (NCBI taxonomy): domain Eukaryota; kingdom Viridiplantae; phylum Streptophyta; class Magnoliopsida; order Apiales; family Araliaceae; genus Panax; species Panax notoginseng. Next base: position 226,157,198 of record CM029015.1, on the reverse strand, counting down.
ACAAAAAAATGGTTAAATACGGCTGTTGTGAAATGAGAAAAATATAGTACTTGGATGTGGATGTGGCATCTGAATAGCCAATAATGGTTCAATACTTAAAATATTAAACCTAGTTTTATGGTCTGGGAATCTCCTATTGATTGACTTCTGAAGATATGTGCGACACTTCTTTCACTTTTCTTTGTCAGGTAGTTGGGTTTTTGTGTAACCTGATGAATTGATATCTTTCTCTTACTTCTTGAACTAGTATGTTCTGGTTGAGTTTGAAGTTTAGTTAACAGCTCATCCATGCAAAATTAAATTAAATTATTCTGTTAAACAGTACACTTTGATGTTGCCTTTTCATTGTAATATTGGCTTCTTGCAGTCTTTCAAGTAAATTGGATTCCTAGAATATGTTATTTGGGAGGGGCAAAATGATGCAAATTGTTTTTGTATGATAGGTAGTTTGTGTTTTTTAAGCTGCAGAAGTAAATGGGTTAAATGTTTATTTCAACGCAGGGATGAATTGGGTCGCTTTGTTGCTGATAGACGTTGTCTATCAAGTCTCAAGATGGAAGGGTGTTCCAACCTTGGGGGTTTTAATCTTTGTTCATCTAGTCTATCTACACTTTGGCTTTCCAATCTTCACTCCCTCACTAAGATGGTATTTATTTTGTACCACTTGGTCCTTCAAGGTGTGATTCTTTTGTTGTGGATTTATTTTTTTCTTTAAACTTGGTTGTATTGTCTGCGTAGGTTTTCAACTGCCCCAATTTAAAGGAAATCTCCCTAGATTTTTCTCGCCAGGAAAATGAAAATACTGATCTTACTACCATGATGGATGGCCTGGGAAGGAACTGCCCAAGATTACAGAACATACACATTGCTTCTGCTCGACTTTCTCATGCTGTTGTGCTTTCGCTCACAGCTGCAAATTTGAGGTTTGTTAAGTGCTTTTGTTTTGTGGCTTAGTTGGTGGCCCATGTACTGTTTAATTGATTAGTTCGCTGCAATTCTCGATGTTATTTTAAAATTGTAAGGAAAACCTCTATAGAGCACAATGAACTTGCACGTATACCTATTTTTCCAGTTCTCATGTCATAAAAGGTTTCTTGTGGAAATTTACCTTTTATTCTCAGCCATCAGATAAGTGATGATCAGAAATCTCACAGAAAATTGTTATCTCTTCAATTTTCAGGGGTTTGCGAATGCTATCCTTTGTCCTTGGAACTGAAATAACTGATGCATCTGTTGCAGCAATTGCTTCAACTTATTCAAATCTAGAATTGCTTGATCTGAGCGGGTACGTTGTGGTCCAACTTCCTAGTTCTTAATATATATATATATATATTTATATATATATATATATATATATTTTTTATTTTTTTTTTGTTACAAAGTTCTTAATATATTTTTGTCTAGAACAAATCAGCAATCACGGTTTATATTAATTATATATGAAAGAAACTAGGACTAATTGGTTTCCTCTTCAAGATAATGAAGTGGTAGTTTACAAAAATTACTTTTCAGATTCTCTTTTGCAAGATACATGTACCTTCATTGAGGGTTAAAGTTTGTGTAGGAATTGGTTCAAAGTATGTTTTGAACTTTTGCTATACTACTGCTTGATTCAGTAAACCTTCAGGATTGTAATGTCACATTGAAAACGTATCCTCTGATTTCAGGTCTAGTATCAGTGACAGTGGAATTGGAATGATCTGCAATGTATTCCCTGACACATTATCCAGACTCCTCCTTGCCCTTTGTCCAAATATCACTTCAAGTAATCTCAAGCAACATCTAATGTAAGTTTCTCTATTTTCCTTCTTGGTTTCATAAACTTATGATTGCATTCTGTATTGTTGCAGGTGGCATCCAATTTGCCACAGCTCAGTTACCTCTTCTAGAACTCATGGACTGCGGAATGACTGTATGTGATTCCAATGCACAAGACCTGCCTTCTGAAGACAATAGTGATAGCGAGTTACAAAAAACAACAAATAGTAAGCTACATCTTATGTACCAGAAGCTGATAATCAAACATGGTCGGTTGAAGAAATTAAGCTTGTGGGGTTGCTCTGGCTTAGATGTGAGATTCTAAAGTCTGTAATATGTAGTATATCGTTGAAGTGAAATTATTTCCTGGATTCTAAAATATGTAAAATTTGTCGCAGGCTTTATATTTAAACTGCCCTGGACTCAATGATCTCAATCTAAACTCGTGTAAAAATTTGCATCCTGGTATGTAGTTGACACCCCTTTTAGCTGATTACCTTTCCAAATAATGGACTAGTTTGTTTTTATTCTAAATCAATTTTTGGTGTTGCTTTTACCCTCAGAGAGCTTGCTAATTCAGTGTCCGAATCTGGAAAGTGTGCATGCGTCAGGGTGCCAAGATATGTTAATTGATACCATTCAAAATCAGGTAATGTCTAAACCTTATATTAATATTACGGTTCACCTGTTTATTCAAATGATGGCTTCTTTTCCAATTCCTGCAAATCTGATTTGCTAAAAATAAATAAGCTGGGTTATGCTGTTAGGCTTTGGGAAAGCCATATAGGTTCCAGTAACTCACTTCACTTTGGTGTTTGAAAACTAGCATGTGAATCCTTTGTTGCAATTACCTGTACATTGGATAAAGGACAAAACAAAACATTATTTTGTTCACTGTTTGATACCATTGCTCAAAATTTCAATATGATGTGAAGCCGTAATTCGGTGCTTCCTTTGTTTAAAGATATTTGAAGTGGATTCTACATAGTACAGTTCCGGTTTTGAAATGTTGCATTTTCTGTGTTTTCTTGCAGGTCTGGGATGACTTGTGTGCTTCAGAAAACAGTTTTCCTTTCAAGCGCTTGGCTGATGGCTCTAAGAGAGTACGGGTCCCACATTATCTCAATCAACAGGTAAATTTTGGAGAGCCCTTTAATCTTCAAGTTGATTTACCATATGCTAGCAGTACAAAAGTATTGTTATCCATGTAATGAAGAATTTATCTCTAGGGAAAGGAAATATCAACTATATAAGATTCTGGAGATCTATATTGCTATACATCTTTTCATACAAATCGAGATAACATTTATAAATTTCTAGAAATTATAAAGCTATAAAATTAATAGCACAACTTACCCTGCCAAAACTTTTTTAAAGCACAATGTTAAAGTGGCATTTCGCATAATGGAAGGGATGCCATGGATACAAATTGTACACTGCTATAACAATTTGAAAGAAATAGGATAACTTACTCGGAAGAAGTGGTATATTTTCTGGTGACTATTGTAACTAAAAACTGATGGGTCAATTGTCAAAAAGCAATTGAAAAATGTAACACTGGTAAAGTAATGCAAGGACATTTATTCTTGTTATTAAAAAACAATACAAATCTTTATTGGTCAATTAACACATAAAGATAATCTCGGAATGGGAATTGTTTTTTCTTTATATGCTTTCTTATAGAGCCCATGTCAAGATAGGGAAATGTTATATTGTGGTTATTCTGTTTATACAGAATCTTTCTCTCTTTGCTTTTTTGTTTCTCATTTATTTTTGTGGATATCGCATCTTAGAAAACAAAATTGTTACTCATGCAGGCATATGATGATGAAAAGGGTGGTCGTCCTCGGAAAAGGAGGTGTAATTTGCTTGTGGGCCAATAAAATAAGCATTTCCCTGTATGGACATTGTTGTTAATCTAACCATCGCACAACTTTGTGTTCATTGCCATTGTAAATCTGAAAGGCATGGCCTGAAGGATTCAGTGGTCTGTATTTGCCATGATTATTAGTGGCAGATTGCCTAATGGACAAATTCTTTATAATCTCCTACAGTATTACTATTTCAATGTCAATTTGGGGAAGAGACGTTAAGTTATAACAATGTTCTTTTTTCTTAATTCCCCGTGTATCAATAAAGATGTCACAGTTTTCTGAATTGAATTCAGCTTCTTGGTTTTGTTTCTTGAGGTTGGTTTTCAGTTTTCATTACTGCTACAATGGTAGAAATGGTCATGCAGTTTAGGTATAAACTACTACAATTTGTGCAGTGTGGTTAGGTGTCTAGCATACCTTCTAATATAATCCCTCCATTTACAAATTTTGTAATCATTACGCATTTGTGGTTGTTTTAATTTAAATTTTTTTTTTGTGGGGGAGTAGAGTATGATTTACTAGTCTGCTTAGAAAATATAATTAAAAGTCGTAACATAATTTTTAGACAAAGCTTATGTATGACTAACATAACATTATTGGTGTTTGATTATATTTTATTACATCTTAATAATACACTTTTTAATAAATTTTAACAATTTATATATTTATATTAGGAGATTATTTGAATAATTTAAACTCGTATTTATATCTTAACTAACTATTCAGAAAACTTTTTAATACTCAAACACCACCTAGAATACTAAACTAAGGTCTTGTTTGATACTAAGTTAATACTATTATCCAAGTCTAGATAAACCGGATTACTGTGGTAAAACTAAGAGAAACTAGAAATGACTATTTTGCATTGACCCCACAAATTCATGACACGTACCCCCTAACTCCCGCCAGCATCGTTACATACTAATACTCCTCCATCTTTGTCTTCTCCTTCTTTTCTAAAAAAAAAAAAAACTAAAACAAAAAATCATCCTCTTTCATCATCATCCATCCCTTTTCCTTTAAAAATTGCTCAGCCGTTTTCTCCTTGTCTTCGACAACAATGGATGTTTCTTCCTTCTCCGCAAGCTCAAGAGGATGTTTAATTCCTCCGTCAGGTCTCTCTTTCGCTCTGTGTCTTACTAATTATGTTATCCATATGTAAATACAAGTATCAGTCGAATCGAGGTAAATTTTTTGATTTAACCTTATTCTTTGGGCGGTTTTGTGTAGTTATGTTAAATATGTAAGATTATTAGTATCTAAGTTCCATAAATCATTACTACTATGATTCAATCAAATTATGTTTTTATTTAACAGCATTGATTGTTGTTTATTCTGTCATATTTCTGCTCCCTCTTAATGTTACTACTTCAATTTTGTTATTATGCTTTTATTCCCAAGCATAAAACTGCGATTTTATACCCTAATTTTTGATAAATTGAACTGCCTTGAAGTGTCTATTCAAGGCAATAAATTGTTTGGGATAATGGAGCAATGCATTTTTCCGTTTTGTCTTGTTTTTGATTTATCTGTTTATGTTTCGGTGATGGTTGCTTCTAAGTTTACATCAAATTGTACCCCTCAATTCATTATTTTGGGTAGTCCTACCCTTTGGTTTGATGAAAAAATATGCACAAAATCATTTCTTCATGTGTTATATATATCATGGATCAGGTTCTATCTTGATTATGCATGCTCTTAAATCTGCAGGGAGTTTGTTGCTCAAAAAGATCGGGCTTGCTGAATGGTATCGTGGTTCTGTCTCGATTTTGCCAGTTAAATGCTCTTCCAGTCCGTTATCAAGTCATAATGCTTTCCTAATTCCGATGACAAACTGCATGCAGGTTAAGTGTTTATTTGGATGAAAATCGGTTATTTTTCTTTAGTGTGTTTTTGGTTGGGTCAGATTTGGATGGACAAGTTAAGGAAAGGAATTTAAGTGGAAATCTTGTTGCAAATTGGATAGATTTGGTAAAAAAAAATAAAGAGTAACCACTGAAATATATTTTTGTCTTGAGCCAAATCTACATCTCCATCATATGCAACATTCAACGTTTTTAAAATTTTCTGAGGATTTAAACTAAAGAAATGAATGAGAGTATGATTCCTATCAGTGCAAAACAAAACGACTGAAATGATTTCTATTCCATCTATTTTCCTTTCCAGTATGATAAACACACTATTAAAGTATTAATCCTTCCTTTCCTTTCTTTTTTGTTTTCATTATTATTATTATAAGTATGTTATTAAACAAAATCCATATTCTGTTAATAGTAAAATTATTTTTCAGGTATCATGTAGCCAAAAGAGTGAAATTTCTGTGATAGAGGCCCAGTATGTATCTTTTCAATGTCAAATAAAAACTGCTGATGAATTGTATTACCACATAATCTCCTTATGTGTTAGTGTTTTATTTATTTTCTGGAATGGGATTTGGTTAAGACTTAAGATCATATCTGCGATGTGTTGTTCTTTGTTATTTGATCAGTTGTTGTAGCTTCACAACAAATCTTGTTATTTGCTAAATATTCTCTTACATGGAAGAGAGACGCAAACAACATTGCTAGATTAATTAAAATCTTGCAGCAAGCCACTGCTTGAGAATTGATGGGTTTGGTTTTTCCTTTCAGGAATTGGAATAGGAAAATATTTTAAGACAACATAGTGCCATCTTAAATTGTTAATAATCTTGCTTTTCTTGAGATATGAAGATGGTGTATATATTTCCACTCCCTTGCATGAAATGTGATTAGCAATGTGGTATTAGTTTAACAGAATTTTTTTGTTTTGATTTCTTTTAAGGTGCATGGATGAGATATATGATACCTTGGCCAAGCGCCTTGTTTCGATTGCAGCAGATGCAACAAATTCCAGTTTTAAGTAAGTTCAAGCTTTCAATTCTAGAATTTCTTGTGAGTTTATATAACTGGATTTGACACCAAGTATATATAAATTCATAAATTCTTATTTCAGTTGTGGGGTTTGACCATCTATATGTTACTTGAATGTTGCTCTATATAGGGCCGTGTTTCAGTTAATTTTCTTGCTTTCTTAATTTTGAGTAACTTATGACCTTGTCAGTGTTGTTGTTCAGATGCTTCTCATCCTGCCCTTCTTCCCGTTTCCTCTCTAGTCTTGTTGGTATTTGATAGTTTTCATACAAAATATCAAATTTACTGTTAAATCACCTATTTTTTTTCTTTTTTTTTGGTGGGGCTGTGGGATATTTACATATGCTAATGTGGTCCCATCCAGAACCTTTGCTTTCAGACACGGACTTGTTCATATCAGCTGATCTTGTGAATTACTTTAAAAATATGCAGGCAAATCGTGGGTATAGCTGGCCCTCCTGGTTCTGGAAAGAGCACTATTGCATCTGAGGTTGCTCGACGTATAAATAAGTTATGGCCCCAAAAATCTTGCTCCTTTGATTCCCAAGTTGAGCCACCAGTTGTTACTGCAGTCATTCCAATGGACGGATTCCATCTTTATCGTCATCAGCTTGATGCAATGGAGGTAATCCTGTTTATACTCATGTGCACCTAATTGTTTTTATTTCCCGCCTACATTCTATAGTTCCATTTCTTTAGTTGCTGGTGCTGATGGCTTTTGTGTATAGTAGTATACTAGTATTTGAAATTGATGTTTAACAGTCTAGACTAAAAGCAAAACATGATGATGTTGGAGAAAGCAAGTTTGAAAAATATAACAAGAAACTTTATTTAACTTAAGCACAAAGTTATGGGAGATGCACATTAGACATTAGGCACAGAGCACAAATAACGATTTTTGCTTTTCAGTTTAAAAATTATATTAAGTTCATATGATATATCAGATTTCTAGTACATGGAAAAAATGGTCATTGCCCACATTTAGAATTCCTAGCCAAGAATGCGTATTATCTGAAGTGTTTCTCTTTCTTAGTTGATGTCATTGTGTCATAAATTTGTATACCACATTGTTTTGTAGTAAAATGCTATTTTTGTTATCTATCTGGTTTTCTGCCTTGCAATTAGATAAATGAAATATTCTTTATTCAATTGCTTGATACACGGAGTTGATTATTTGCGGTATATATCTGTCTAGTGTCTATTATATGTTTGGGTATCAGGAGTTTTTGACATATCTGGTGGAACAGGATATACAATAAACCTTTCCCATCCATTTTGTTACCTATTTGTGTGTGTATTTTTTTGTTGGGGGGGGGTGGGTGAACATTCTCATCCTTTGAAATCACATGCACACTTAAAATTAACAGGGTTTCCATGTTGAGTGTTGTGCTACATAATTAATCAATTTTCTCAAAAGAACATTGATACAATAATTTTTCACCAGGCTCGTTTCAAGTCTTTGTATACTACTATACGAGGAATAGAGAATTTGATACTCTGATAACCCACAAAAAGCTACTTGTAAGACCATGTAATATAGTACTAGAAACAAAATTGACGAGAGACTGATTTTACTTTGTAAAATAGTGTCACTGAAAAATGGTTGATATATAAAATTGTACATTTTAGGGCCCAAAATTAGCTGGCTTTAGATCTAAACTGTGTAAGACTATTATTGAATCTTGGTACTGTTTACTGTGTTAGGACCCAGAAGAAGCTCATGCAAGACGAGGAGGTGAGATTCCTTTCTCATGTAATCAGTAATTTTGCATCTCCATAGCACTAAAAAAAAAGCATTTGATTTTCTCTTGTTGAATCAGCTCCATGGACTTTTGACCCAGAACTATTCCTAAAATGTCTCAAGACTCTGAGGGATCATGTAAGTAGCTTTTCTTACTGAAGTTACACATGTATATATACTTTCTTATATGTTTTTGGTTTATGAATTTAATTAATTCTATAACTGTAAAAATATTGTGTCCTAGCAAATAAGAGACATGTATGATGCAAATATTGGCCAACACCAAGTACTATATCTATATTAGATATACTTGTTTCTTATAAAGCACTCTTGGGATTTATGTTAACTCAGGGATCAGTTTATGCACCATCGTTTGATCATGGTGTTGGAGATCCTATCAAAGACGATATCTATGTGAACCTTCAGTAAGTACTATATTTTATGTCGGCATTGATAATCCTGTCAATAGCTTCTTGGTTTCTAGGATTTGATGGTGGGGCATGGCTGCATGGTAGTCGTCAGGAGTCGTTCTACTACTTGATAAAGTGCAGATGTAGGAGCCTGTTTGCTACATTTTTTTGGGGTTCTTTTCCTTGATTTCCTTTTCTAGTTTGTTTTGTTTTATTATCCTTTCATTATTTGTTTATTTAGTTTTTATCCTGGACATTGCAATGTGTAACTTTGTTATTTCCTCAAGTTTTTTCCTCCATGACCAGACTAGATCTACAGTGATTTTGCTAGTTGAGGGTATTGGTATTTCCTATATAGGCTATACTATCAGAATCATATGTTATTCTTAGGAACAATTATATGAATTGCATAAATATAGTAATTTCTAAACACTATACAGATATTATTTTAGGAAGATTAATATGCCGTGTTTACTAGTATGAGAAAACGCCGTGTTTTGTCTGGCCCAGGAGAAAGCTGAGAGAATTAAGTACCTTATTCATCATGCTTCATTTGTCCTTTTTCCTCTTTGCAGGCACAAAGTGGTGATTGTTGAAGGTAACTATTTGCTCTTGGAAGATGGGGCTTGGAAGGAGATATCAACTATGTTCGATGAGAAGTGGTAAACGAAATTCTCATCCTAACTAGTTTTACTTCTTTTTTTGAATTTGTATTTTCTGGATAACAGATATATTAATTGAGTTAATAATATGGAGTCTCTAAGCCATGTGGGCATGCATGCTACTCAAAAGAGGGGGGAAGGGGGTGGGATTACTATCCTTGTTGAGCCTAACAAGGTCTTTGCTTTTGATGATTAAAATGAAGCTCTTGCACAATAGGAAAATATACATAACAATTCTTGCAATTATTTGTTCCTTATAGTACTCCCTCTGTACTAAAAGAAGAATGCCATTATTATCAATAATCGTCTTATTGTTACTAGGTGCGACAATGTTTTTACTTATTCTTTTAACTTTTTCTTTCGCATTAAAATTGGATTCACAATTGTGGAGAATGATGTGAAATAATTTAAATTTTGTGAAGGTTCATTGAGGTCGACATTGACACAGCAATGCAAAGAGTTCTTAAGAGACATATATCAACTGGTACATGCTCAACCTATAATTTTATCCAATTACTTTGTAAGGGAAATTAAAGGGTAAGTGCACATAGAAATCTGTACTTATGTTTTACTCCATGTATTATTGTAGGAAAACCTGAAAATATTGCCAAGTTCCGGGTAAGTTCCATGCTTGATTTCGTTGTTTTTTTCTACCATCCCCATCCCCATCCCCAAAAGGATATGTTAGAATATTATAAATTAAGGTTGACAAATTAGAGTAGAGAGTGTAAAATTTGTTTCAATTACACCCTTTGTTTTGACATTCAAAAATACCATAATTAACTTTTGTGGACAAAATTTTAGTTGGAAATGCTTTTGAGGACAGGGAGAGTAAATTTTAAATTATTTCAAAGGAAATGGTACTCTGTTTATTTATTTTGCTAATTTGTGGCATCTTTCACTAATTATTCCTCAGGTAGAGTACAATGACCGGCCTAATGCGGAACTTATAAGCAAGACAAAGAAAAACGCAGATTTGATAATCAAGTCGATTGACTTGTGAGAATAAAACACCATCAGATCAGTAAATAGAAGACACAGAGTAGTATTTACTACTACTTGTTAATGTTATTCATCTTTTACAAATAAAATAGGGAATTGATATTTTTGCAAGTGTGGGGCCCTTTGCTTTTTCTAATAAATCAATATTGGTGAGGGTGTGAGTTAATTTTTTTTGATAAGAAAAGGTCTCTAAAAATCCATGGTGTGAGTCGTTGCTTTTCTCTTTCTATAGACTATTGTTACTTTTTTGTATCTATACTGATTTGGTTAAATTAGGAATGTTGGTTTTATTTTATTTATTTATCAATTAAAAAAAAAGTTGATGTAAACTTGCTCTTTATTCATTTCTGAAATTTGCCAAATTCACTGTTGTACTATGAACATTATCAAAGCTATGATCTTATATTGAGTGATATACGAGTACTGTGTGTGTTTTCCCCCCTGAAACAGGATATACGAGTACTTTATAAGCTGCTTTAATCTTTAGTAAAATAACAAGGCTGGTAATATTGTCAGGTAAATATTTATTTAGCGATAATTTTATATTTATTTTAACAATATTTTAAATTTTTAATGACGCATATTAATTCTAGGATAAAATTATTGTTCTAACATTATCAATAGCCAATAAAAAGTTTCCTTTGTTAAACAAAGTGAAATATATAAAATGCGGTATCTTTCCCAGAAAGAAATTGCCATGCATCATGCCTTCTATTAATGTCACGAAGGAAATATGGAATCATTTCTCTCTTTAATAATTGATGATATTGAGAGAAAAAAAACAATAAAACTAATAAACACACCACTTCATACCCTATTAAAATCAAATGGGGTGGCATGAATAAATGCTATATTGACATGCACATGATCTTGCCCCCTTTAATTTCCTTAATTTACATACGCTATCTCTAGCCTGCATTGCGTAATTTATGTTATATTTATTAAATTTTCAAAGCTTTCCTCAAAAGATTTAAAATCATGTTCACAGATAATTATTTTTTTTAAAAAAGTAATAGCATATATAGAATCAATCAAAAATAATAAGGAGAAAAATAATAGGAAAAAGAATGGACTGTTTATCTCAACTTTTTTATATTCCACCTTTGCCAAATAGTAGTATAGTATTTTAAATAGGGTTAATTTGAACTGAGTTAATTTCTTGATTCTCAAATTAATCCGAGTCATTGTGTTCCTTCAAACAGAATTGAATTGTTTCTTCTTCTTCCTCTTCCTCTTCCTCTTCCATGCTCCTTCTCGAGAAAATCTCAATCCCAGAGATCATTCATCAACAAATTAAATAGTCGTTGCGGCGACAGCTAAAAGGGGAGATATGATGACATTTTCGACCGGGGTTCCTTTTTTTTGTTGTGATTTCTTCTTCTTCGGCTTCTCTAGCGGGGGTTCCTTTTTGTCCAATTTCTTCTTCGGCTTCTCTGACTAGCTCTTCCTTGGATTCGTCCGACGATGGCGGGCTACAAGCTTTGGACCAGTCATCTTCTTCGGCCTTTTTGTGGCATTTTGCGATAAGAGTATTGTATTCATTGCTTCACTTCTTGAGAGAGCAAGACGTTAGGGTTTCAAGCTATTATTATATAGGGCTGTTTCACAATGGTGGAGGTAAAAATTTCGACGTGGCGAATTCAATTTTGGGGTTTATATTTCAATTCTCACACACAATCACGTACGTATATATGTGATATGATTACTGATTGATCAGGATAGATTTGAGCTTATAAAACCTATTTATTTATTGGGTTTTGATTTTTTAATTCTTTTTATGCTGATTTTGTTTGTTATTTTTTGTGGGTATAATATAAGCAGTTGGCAATCCAATGCATGCAGTTATTTTGTTATTTGCGGTATGTAGTTGTTCACACACAAATCTGTCATGTCTTGTTTGTAAGTAGGCATGAAGTTAAGGTGATAGAACACATTTTTACTTGGGGTATTGGCTATATATACATACATACTAGGTATAATTAAGCATGACTGATTTCTTGCAGTCCATAGTTTATTAAGTAAGTATATTCTTTGTTTTGTTAATATTTGTAAAATATAAGTAGTATAATTGTTCTTTTATGTTAAATGGTCTGTTTGGAAATCTCTCTTTGACTTGCTAATCTCTTTTCCAATGACTCTCAAGGTTCAAGGATTGTGTAAGGTTTCGTTAGCATCATCCAAATCCTAGACTCCATCAAAGATCACATTAATTGCTCACATTTTCTGCAACTCTTTAATCTTTATGCAAAAAATCCAACTTATATGCAGTCAAACATGTGAATTTATTGTATCCGTCTCCTCTCCTTTTGTATTTGTATAACGGCTTAAATATGAATTAGTACCCTAAACTATAGACCATATTCCACTTCGGTGATCCACCTTTCAATTTTTTCAATTAGGTGATTGAACTATCAATTTTTTTCAATTGCAACAAATTGAGCCGCCACGTCAGAAATTGCTGACATGGCCCTCGAAGTGGAGCCATCACCTGCTGATGTGTAACTAAAAAAAATTATTTTAATATTTATTTATACATTTATTATACATCAAGGGCAAATTCGTCAAATCATTTATATAAATCATTTAAACTAAATAAAAACAACAAAACTATCTAAAATCTATACAATTTCAGATCAAAAACAACAAAAAATCAAAAACAACAAAATCTAAAATCATCTAAAATCTTCAATAGCCAAATATTGAAGATCAAGAATCAAGATCTCAATATCTGCAATCCAATATTCATCGGCTACCCACAGATTCCAAAAGCCGCCTCTTTCTCTCTCTATAAATCGTTGATCTGTGTAATCATCGTCCGGTAAGTGAGTCGATGAGCTTGGATCTGGAAGCGAGTCGGTCTCGATTAGACTAGTGTGAGCAATCAATATGTTGCGAAACTCATCCTCGAGTCGAGCCATGGAGATCTGGATTCTCAAATCCAAAATAAGATCAGAACAAATAAAGCTAAAAACATGAGAAGCAGCAACCCAATCGAAACATAAACAGAGAAAACATGAAACCCAGAACCAAATCCAGAACCAGAAACCAAATCACCATAAACGTATAACCTAAAACCTGAAAAGAAAACTTGAAACAAATCCAGAATGAACAACCATAGTAGAGCAATAGTAGAGCAGATCCATTAACAGATGGAAGATGAACTAATAGATAAAACAGAGAAAGACGATGAATTAATAGATTAAACATATAATAGATTCAAAACAGATCCATTAACTGGGTCAATCCCCAAATTATCGCCGAACCTTGTACAACTAGCCACGGTAACCGACTCCGGCTCCGGCACCGTCAACGACAACTGAAGAGGCTGCTGATTCTCTAAAGTCGGCGAAGAATTTTGTTGGTCTTGATCGACGAATTTGATGAGCCACTCTTCTTCTTCTTCTTCTTCTTCTTCTTCTTCTTCGTCTTCACTCACCCACTTCTTCACTCTCTTTTTCCTCTTTATTTCTTCTTCAAATTTCAGATAGGGGAGAGAGAGAGAGATCTGATAGGGTTGTTAGCTATCAGATCGATCTTCAGTTGTTAGCTAGGGTTTTTAATCTGATATAAATATATTTTATGTTAATGTTAATTTGTTGTATGACCATTTTGCCCCATATAACATTAGATTTATTTATTTTATGAATAAAAAATAATTTTTTTGCCACATAAGCTGTTTAAAGCCCCACCCAATTAGCCACGTCAGCAATTTCTGACGTGGCGTGTTCAATTTATTGTAATTGAAAAAAAGTGATAGTTTAATCACCTAATTGACAAAATTGAAAGGTGGATCATCGAAGTGGAATATGGCATATAATTTAGGGTACTAATTCATATTTAAGCCTTGTATAACTGTATTCTATGTAGAATTTTTTTTCTGATGCTTAATTCTAATTTATCTAGGTAGGATGAGCTTTTCTACGTAGGTACCCAGTTTTGCGGATCTACTTAAAGGGACTGCATAGGCAGATGTGTTTACTGGATTTTTTTTTTTAAAAATAGGGACGTGACAAATATGTAAATTAATAAATTTAAAGGACAGATTAATGGAAAAGTTAAATTTGGAGGAGACAAAAAATTTTTTATAAACCAATTCTAAATACAAATACAAAAATCTTCTTAGTTTTAAAGCTTGGTGAAATCTTAGAAGTATTTTTTGTAGTTTTTGGTTTTGAATGTTCATCAGCGTGTGAACTGTGAATGATTGTTTGATTCAAGTTTGAATTTATTTTTGTTATTGATTTGGTTGACTGTGGTTACATATGTTTGGTCTGATTGAGTTTTTGTTTTTTGGGTCTTCAATTGAAAATGGATCATTTTAGGTTGAGTAGTTTTTGTCTTTTATTGTGATAGCTTACAATAATTTTGTCTTATTTTATAATGGAAAATGACTATGAGCCTTTAGCAGCCCCTCTTTTCTAGTTGTTATAATTATTTTATTTTCCTGCATCTAACTAATGGATCCTGTATAATTTTTGGTGTTCCAAGAATAAATTTTAAATTATTTGTTTATCTTATTTCAAGTAAAAATTATTTGAACTTATAAAAAGATACCAAAACTAGTTTATGCTTTTGAAATTAATTCATGATTTTTTTAATATATATAGAAAGCAAATTTGGTTTGAGACTTTGAGCAATTTGAGAATTATTCAAATTAAACTATGACAAGTAATCGAAATAAGTTTCTAAATTGTATCTAAATATTTTTTATTTAAAATTTCTTTTTTAGTTTGAATTATGAATATTTATTACAATTTGTAAATATTATTATGATTACTTAATACTATGATTAATTCAAATTTTTTTTATTTAACTTCAACAAAAAAATTTAATTAAAATCATGTCCCACTTGGAAAAATTTCTGAGTCCGTCACATGTTATCTTTGAGTGATTGTTGGTTATCAATACCAGCAAAGAGCAAAAAATTGGTTTATCTGAAAAGAATTGCGGTGACAAAGAACATTATGAAGCGGCATTCAATGTATTGGACGCGATGCTCAATCAAGGGTAAGGCTGTAAAATGAGCAAATAGTTCGGACTCGATTCGTATTCGATCGACTTGACTAAAAGTTTGATTCGACCTCGACTCGAAATATAAATGAGTCAAATATGAACAAATTTTAAAGTTCGATAAACTATTCGAACCTTCTCAAATTGTAATTTTTTATTGATATTAGGATCATATTCGTTCGAAAAGTTCAAACTGCTCGGGCTCGATTCGGAATCGTGCTAGACTCGTTAGCTAAATGAGCCCCAATCAAACCTTATTTTATATTTGATAAATTTTGTGAACTAACTCTGAGTAACTCAATACTTGACTCAACTTGATTCGTTTTCATCCTTAATCAAGGGTAGTTTAGAAAGCAATGAGGTCAGCTTTCAATTTATTGCTTAATGCATGCAGTTTACATGAAATTTTCTTATTCTTCAAAGTCAATTGAAAAAACTCTAGACTTTTGCTGTTGAAGTGAGAGCTTGAAAGCCTTTCATATTTTTCTCATAGAAAGAACGAAGAGTCTAATTTCTTCATTAATTCTTTTCAATATATGTAAGAAATTAAGAATCTTTCTGCATATATTTTTAGTTGACTGTTCTTCTTATTCATGTACCTTTAAGACTACGGTACACCAAATCATCTCAATCATGATTATGTAAATATATACATAATATATATATATATATTAAGTTGTTAATAAAAAGGATTTCATAAAACTTGTCAATGGTACGGCTACGGTGCTTGTAATAACAATACTACATATATCAAACCGTAGTGCAAATAAGCGTCCTGCTGATCGATCCGTCCATCTGGTGTGCTTGTAGTTGTCCTTCTGGTAAGTAGTTTTCCGGTGACAACGTACTAGGAGACTGCCGTCGACGTTCAGCGTATGTTCTTGCATTTCTCCATGGCTCTTGGTGCTGAGACTCAAATCCAAACTTTCATTTCATTTCAGTAAATACAGACCAACTATTTATAATTAATTATTTACACAAAAATAGAAATACAAGTACTGTTAATTTGCTCGATAAATATACTGACCGAGTCCTATTGCTTCAGTTCCTTTCATTATGCGCAAGCGCTTGCAAGAACCGATAAACATCCTGGGAGTTGAAATAAAAGAAGATTAAATGATGAAAATACGTACATTTGTAAAAATTATACTACATTAATTTGTTAATTTGTTAACATTTATATATAGTTAAAGTTTAATTAACTTAATTATTTATATATATATATATATATATAGACGAGGATGAAAAAGGAGGAGTAATTAATTACTCCCAAGGGACATCGCCCACGAGCATCCAATCGCCATCCTTGTCTTCATAAGTTGGAACATAATCAGCATTGTTGAGAAGATCCATCAACTTGCTTTCATTCATAAAATCCATCACTCCTTGGGATCCACAATTTCCTTAAAAGATAAAATAATTAATTAATGACCATCAACATATATAGTAATTTATATGCCTATATATAATTAAGAAGATCTAAACATTTGTGCGTATATATTTAACAATTTAACTTCTTTTAAGATAAAATTAACTTGCTTACAACACACTTGATATCTTCTTAAATATTGTTTGATGTTGGAAAAAAATTGTGCATGCATGTCAAAATCTTTTAGTCATGAACAAGTAATTAAATATGACTAGAGCTCATTTTTGTATAGAAACATCATAATTAAATGTACATGATAAAATAGTGAAATTAATTACCAATAGTGAAGGAACTAAACATGTTGCCTAGAGCATCAGCGAGGTCTTGATAACTCTGGAACATCTTAATATTGACTTTACGAAGGTAAGGTGCACCATCCAAACTCACCTTCACAAAGGTAGCCCCGGCTCCGGTGGGGCTGCTCAGCTTCTGATCACTCTCTTCATTATGAGTGCTATTTTTCTGAATAGAGAGGATATTCTTTCGAAAAGATCGAACCGGTGGCCAACCTACAACTTGCGCCCTAAATTTCCATGTCATTCATGTGTTACTATGTACTATACATATTTGAACAACCTCATTTATTTAGCTAGGTTTATTTCACTAATGAGAGACATTTGGACATGAATTTAGAATGTTGGAAAATATCATGTCTCACTATAATTGAATTGGAGAAGAAGCAAGAAAAATGTTCATATGTCGAGTTGTTATGTAGTCTACTAGACATTAATTAATAGTCAAAACTCATAAACCATAGGTGACACGAGTGTCAGTTAGTTGTATACTGAATCGGCATATATAAGAGCATCCACAATAGTTTCCTGATTTTTATCCCTATTTTTTATCTTTATCTTTATCTCTATTCAGTAGTGCTATTGGGTCATTCTGTAAAATAGGGATTCAATTTTTTCACTATGTACCCAACAGGTTCCTTATATTGATTCCTTAAATAATGAAATTTAAAAGTTAAAATTTAAAAGTTCCAACAGTTAAAACATCAAATTAATAATAATCTTATAATTTATAAAAGAGAGAGTATAATTTATCAATTATATTCCACTATAAAATAAATTTTATTTTATTTTAAATTTTAAGTAATTTATGGATAGAGTATTGAATGGCCGGATTGTAGTTGTAAATATACATAAGATTAATATTAACTTTTAAAAAGTTAATTTTTGATATTTTTAAATTTAAATTTAATATGATTCATTTAAATTTTAAAAATAATAAATTTTATAATTAATATGACTTTTATAATATTTATAATTATATTGGCATAAATTAAATAAATTTATATCAATTTTAAATTTAAATATGTTTGAATTTTTTTTTTAAAAGTCAATATTAAGTTTATAATTTGAAAATGAAGTACTAAAAAATGTCAATATGTGTATGATTGATGAGTTGTCTACTTAAATGAGGGTGTGAAATGTAAGACCCCAACTTATTAATGAATAAAATCAAATTTTCTCTATATATTATTGTGCATAATAAGGGGGTTAATTTGATATAATACTTTGGTTATGGGTGAAATGTGCAAATTTTGCAAAATAAGCAAGTGGTTATAAAGTATTTATTTTTGGTCGGTGAATATTCGGTTGGTCGTGAAATATTCTTGCTGTCGGGGAATATTCGTACGACGACGCAGCCTTGTGTGGGCCCCATAACGGAAAGCGATTGGATGAAGAAAATGACAAGTATAAGTTGTTTATTAATAATGGCGTAGTTGTTACCGTTAACACTGTTTAAATACCCGGTGGTTAAAAATACAGTAATAACGCGTGGTTGCATAGTAGCACACGGATTGCACAGTATAGTTGAATTATTGATTCGTACGTAAGAAGGCACTACTCAATAATTGTTACAGTGATTACTGTTCAATATTTTATTTTATTGGTTCAATAATTGCTGCATTGATATTTTATATTATTGTTGTTTCAATAATTATTGCTGCACAGTATTTTCATTTATCAGATCAATAATTCATATTATTTGAATAATATTATTAGATAACATTATTGGCAATGTCTAGAAAGTTCTGTCTAAGGAGAGGTTTGGTCATCTAATTGCGCGCCAGTAAGGAGAAATCCTTATTGGAAAGCCCCCTCTTTCCTGGGAACGGCCTGGTTGTCATAAATGTGATTCTGTAATATTATTTGTGAATAATTAATTATTGATTCATATGATAAGAAAATATTTATTTTATGTAGATATAAATGAGGGATATATTTTTGTGGTTAAAAATGAAGGAGTTAATGTTGAGGTGTTTTATCAGTATTTTTATCGGAATGGAGGTATTAAAAATCAAATCAGGGTTTTTGAGAAATATTGCGGGTGTTATAATTTTTAATCCGACCGTTGGATCGTGGTAATTTTTGGATATGTTATACATATATAAGTTGAGTATATGTCCACAAATTTTGAACCGTTAAAAATGATCGTATGATTTATTATGAATTTTACGAGATGACTGGTTCAGAAATTGTTGAATTTTCGGAGTTTATCATTTTGATGGAAAATTCTAGAATTGGTGGGCCCCACTTGTGGTTGGTGAAGAAATGTGCTGAATTATATTTCAAATGTGGTAGGTGGGAATAGTAGCAGGTAAAGCCATCAGGTTGCAGGTCAAACCTACCAAAATTTTCCTATAAATAGAGGGCTAAGTTAGAATTGAAAATCACACCAGAAACAAGTTTTCTCTCTTTCTCTCTCTAGATTATTGAGTGTATTTTATGAGTATTTAGATACTTTGAGAGTTTCTATTCATCAGAGCAAGTTTCTTTCAGCCTTATACCGGTATTCCGACCAGAAGTACTGATATTTTGAGGTAAGGGATATTATTTTCTTCTTAATGATATTATTTTCTTCAATATCATTATGCTGAAATATTGATATGAGTTTTTATCAAATTTGGAACTTTTTGTGTTGGAGTTACTATTCACGTATACGACACTATTCACGTATACGGCACTATTCACGAATACGGCACTATTCACCGAAAAATAAAATTTTCCCTTTTTGTCCAAGATGTCTATTATGGTTACTATCTTTGATTGTATCCATGTTTTGATCTTTATTTTTGAATTCTGCTTCACAATTGATTATTATGAAGTATTATTGATCTTGGATAAACTGTTATACGAATCCCCACTATTTGTCCTTCTGTCTCATTGGATTCGTTCTCTTTAAGATATTTTTCATCATCCTCAGTCCTAAATGATGATATTACTGAATATCTTTGGCCTGTAGTGCAAAGATGTATAATTACTTGATGAATATCTTTGGCCTGTAGTGCAAAGATGAACAGGTGTTGAGATGAACATGACCGACTGATGATACAAATGAATATCTTTGGCCTGTAGTGCAAAGATGAATATTTGGTTAAAGATGATTATTAATTGATGTGACAGGGATAAAATATTGATGATGGACTTTTAAATCTTAGAAGATAGTAGAATTCTTTCTCTACTTGACTCTTCTAATGGTTTGCTGTTTCCGCTGCAGTTGTTGATCTAAAACTTGTTGTCGATTATATTTTATCAGATTTTTCCCTGTTGAAGACTAACGATAATTTGTTGTATATTATCTTAGTCATAATATTCTTTACTGGGCTAGTTGAGCTCACCCTTTTCCTTTTTGTTCCATTTTTCTTCTCAGGAGGTGAGAACATAGCAGGATCTAGTCGGGGTATGGAGTAATGGTTCTAGAAAGATGTATTAGCAGTCCTCACTATTTCTGTAAAATAGTGTTTGAATAATTGTAATGAGGATTTATTTGAGTGTGGATATTGTCTAGAAGACAATATTTGTATTTAAACTCACAGTATGTGTTGTCGTATTTTGCACGACAATTGTATTATTGAAGTTGTAGTTTGCTTTCTGTACCATGTATTTGGCGACTCAGAATGGGTGTTGTATACCTATTCTGGGGGCGTCACAGTTGGTATCAGAGCTTAGGGATATGATCCCTGGCTGAGATGTGAGACAAGAACTAGGAGGGGAGAGACGGAGAATTCCTTCACTAGTATGACTTGACTAAGTTTATTTGGTGTTTATTTGGTCGGTCAGAGTATAGGGATAATATATGACATGACTATTAACCCTTGTTTTATGGCAGTATTTAAGAATGGCAGCTGAGAACGTTAATAATGGAGTAAATCAGACCGTGGAGATACCTTTGATCACCACCCAGGGGAACGTGCAACAGGAAGCCAATATTCCTCCTGTAAACAACGTTACCGAGCAAACGATGAATGATGGAATGTTTAGGAGCTTTTTGCAGTTCATGCAAAATCAGACGAGGGAGACTCGTGTGCAGAATACGGGTGGAAATGATAACGCGCGGTTTGTCACAGCTAAGTAGTTCAAAGAATTGGGACCACCAAAATTTAAGGGAAAGCCGGATCCGATCATGGCGGAAACGTGGGTCAAGCAAATTACCAAGATATTCGATGTCTTGGGATGCACGGAGGAACAAAAGGTTCCATTCGCCACCTTTATGTTCCGCGGTGAGGCAGACTACTGGTGGGAGTCTGTAAAGCGTACCCAGCCTGACGCACTCAACATGTCCTGGGAAACATTTCAAAAACTGTTCAATGACAAGTACTTTCCTGAAAGTATTCGTCATATGAAGGAGGTAGAGTTTATCAGACTGGAACAAAACAACATGACGGTGTCCCAGTACGAGGCGAAGTTTGCAGAGTTATCCAGGTTTGCACCTCATTTGGTCGAAAATGAGGAACGAATGACAAGGATGTTTCTGAGAGGTCTAAAACCCGAGATTCGGCAATATCTTATCTCTCATAAATTTTCTTTATATTCAGATGTTGTAAACAGGGCTCAATTATTAGAGCGAGATAATGAGTATGTGCAACCGAGGGACCACAACCAGGGTCATACCGGTGGCGGCAGTCATCGAAGCAATGAAAACCAGCAGGGAGGAAAACATTCGGACAAAAGCGGTAACCACTCTGGTGGTAATCGTGGTCGTGATAATAGAAGGAGCGAGTCGGGAGGAGATTTCAAGAAGAGAAGGTACAACAATGATAACGTGAAGACGTCAGCACAAACATCAACTGTTTCTAGGGGAGGAGAACGACCACCGGTCGTATGTTACAAATGTGGGAAAGAGGGACATATCAGCCCAAACTGCCCACAACAATCCAAGGTATGTTATAACTGTGGAAAGGAGGGTCATATAGCTCGAGAGTGTTCTGTAACAAAACCAAGTTCAGCGGGGATGGTGACTCCAAAAGCTGTCCCGGATAAGTCGAAATCAGCGGTTCCTGGAAGGGCGTTTGTCGTTACTGGCCAAAACGCGAGAAACCCGAACGAGGTGATCACGGGTAAGCTAATCTTAAATTCTTGCGAAGTTTATACTTTACTAGATACCGGTTCTACCCATTCTTTTATCTCTCCTGCTTGTGCTCAACGTTTAAACTTGACTCCGGAGAAATTGGACTTTAACTTATCTGTTGAAACTCCGTTGGGTGAAACCTTCGTTACATCTACAGTTTATAAATCTTGCATGATCCAAGTTGGCACTATCACATTACTTGTTGATCTTATCTCTTTAAAGATACTTGCTTTTGATGTGATTTTAGGAATTGATTGGTTAACCACTCATCATGCTAAAATTGATTGTTTTCGTAAGGTTGTTAGTTTTCATATCCCTAACCAACCTGTCATACGAATTCAAACTACTAAACCACTAAAATCAGTCACTGTCGTATCAAGTCACAAAGCTATTCGTTTATTGAAAAACGGATGTCAAGTTTTCTTAGCCCATGTTATGGATTTGAACAAAAACACGTCAGATTTGAATAATATTTTTGTTGTTAGAGAATTTCCTGACGTATTTCTTGAAGAATTTCTTGGCCTACCTCCAGAAAGTGATATTGAATTTTGTATCATCTTTGAATCCGGTACAATTCCCACTTCTAAAATCTCATATCGAATGGCTCCTATTGAACTTCAGGAGTTAAAAACCCAACTATAGAAGTTGATAACCGAGCCTCTATCTGGTGACTTCCTTTGTGGAATGCACTGAATCCAGACTCTCCATAGGGGACGCCATATTCGTGCGGTAGTAAACTGATAGGTGTCATTGTGACGTGCTATCCAAGATTGGGATATGAGTCACAGTTGAGAGCAACCTAAGTCAGTAATCGAAGTACGTAGCTTTCTGGGCTTAGCTGGTTATTATCGGAGATTTGTGGAAGGATTTTCTCGAATCGCTACTCCGTTAACTCAGCTGACTCGGAAAGATACAAAATTCGTATGGAGTGAGGAATGCGAGAAGAGTTTCCAAGAACTCAAGAGGAGACTCATTTCGGCACCTGTTCTGACAATACCATCTGGTTCGGATGGATTTGTTATCTACAGCGATGCTTCAGGCAAAGGGTTAGGATGTGTTCTCATGCAACATGGGAAAGTCATAGCCTATGCCTCACGACAACTCAAAGAATATGAGAGGAATTATCCTACTCATGATTTGGAGTTGGCAGCAGTCGTTTTTGCGTTGAAGATCTGGAGACACTACCTGTATGGGGAGAAAGTGGAGATCTATACAGATCATAAAAGCCTCAAATATTTCTTCACCCAAAAGGAACTCAACATGCGGCAACGACGTTGGCTTGAGCTGTTGAAAGATTACGATCATACCATCCAATACCATCCTGGAAAAGCAAACGTAGTAGCTGACGCATTGAGTAGAAGATCATATGCGGGTACGAGTGCAATGTTTTTAACACAAAGGCCCATTTTGTATGACTTGCAAAGGATGGAGATAGAGATGAAGGCTCCAAGTACCCACATGATGATATCAAATATACGAGTAGAACCGACTTTAATCGATAAAGTTAAAGCTGCTCAAGCTACGGATATAGAGCTGATGCGTATGAAGAAGAAAGTGCAAGAAGGTGCTATTCCAGAAGCAAGAATCGATGAAGAAGGAATACTTCGAGTCAACTCCAGACTTTGTGTTCCTAACGATTTTGACTTGAAGCATAGAATAATGATGGAGGCACACAACACACCGTTTGCAATCCATCCTGGGAGTACCAAAATGTATCACGATCTTCGACATACATTTTGGTGGAGCAATATGAAAAGAGAGATCGCGGAGTTTATCTCGAGGTGTTTAACTTGTCAACGTGTAAAGGCGGAGCATCAAGTGCCAAAGGGTCCATTGCAACCACTTGAGATTCCGAAATGGAAGTGGGAACACATTACTATGGATTTTGTTACAGGTCTTCCCAAGGTTTCTCAAGGCATAGATGCGATTTGGGTTATTGTTGATAGATTAACCAAGTCCGCTCATTTCTTGCCGATACGTGAGACTTATTCCCTTGAACGTCTTGCTAGTATGTACGTGAACGAGATTGTGAGATTGCATGGCATGCCAGTATCCATAGTTTCGGATCGTGACCCAAGATTCACTTCACGATTTTGGGTTAGCTTGCAGAAAGCTATGGGCACGGATTTACGATTCAGTTCAGCATACCATCCTCAAACGGACGGACAATCAGAGAGGACTATTCAAACTCTTGAAGATCTATTAAGACTTTGTGTCTTAGATCTCAAAGGGAGTTGGGATAAGTACCTACCATTGGTGGAATTCTCCTACAACAACAGTTATCAGGCGAGCATAGGTATGGCTCCATTTGAGGCGTTGTATGGAAGAAAATGTCGTTCTCCAGTATGCTGGGACGAGGTGGGTGAAGCAACATTGTTGGGACCAGAATTGGTACGCATTACTACAGAGAAGATCCAAACGATTCGACAACGTATACAAACGGCACAGGATCGACAAAAGAGTTATGCGGATCTTCATCGGAAGGACGTGGAATTTAATATTGGGGATCATGTATTGTTACGTGTTGCACCATGGAAGGGAGTTACAAGATTTGGGAAGAGAGGAAAGCTCAATCCAAGATTTGTTGGTCCATTTGAGATTCTTGAGCGAATAGGAAATGTGGCATATAGACTCGCATTACCTCCAAGCATGTCTCGTGTTCATAATGTTTTTCACATATCTATGCTTCGTAAATATGTTAAAGACCCGAACCACATTATTGAGTTAGAACCAGACGAGATAGCTGAAGATTTAACGTACGAGGAGGTACCTGTTAAGATCTTGGATAGGAAAGAGCATGTCCTACGCACGAAGGTTATACCACAAGTTAAGGTTTTGTGGAGAAACCATGCTATTGAAGAAATGACCTGGGAGTTGGAATCAGAAATGAAAGCGAGGTATCCTCACCTTTTTGAAACATCAGGTACGTACGTCAATTTCGAGGACGAAATTTCATAAGGAGGGGAGGTTGTAAGACCCCAACTTATTAATGAATAAAATCAAATTTTCTCTAAATATTATTGTGAATAATAAGGGGTTAATTTGATATAATACTTTGGTTATGGGTGAAATGTGCAAATTTTGCAAAATAAGCAAGTGGTTATAAAATATTTATTTTTGGTCGGTGAATATTCGGTTGGTCGTGGAATATTCTTGCTGTCGGGGAATATTCGTACGACGACGCAGCCTTGTGTGGGCCCCATAACGGAAAGCGATTGGATGAAGAAAATGACAAGTATAAGTTGTTTATTAATAATGGCGTAGTTGTTACCGTTAACACTGTTTAAATACCCGGTGGTTAAAAATACAGTAATAACGCGTGGTTGCATAGTAGCACACGGATTGCACAATATATTGAATTATTGATTCGTACGTAAGAAGGCACTACTCAATAATTGTTACAGTGATTATTGTTCAATATTTTATTTTATTGATTCAATAATTGCTGCATTGATATTTTATATTATTGTTGTTTCAATAATTGTTGCTGCACAGTATTTTCATTTATCAGATCAATAATTCATATTATTTGAATAATATTATTAGATAACATTATTGGCAATGTCTAGAAAGTTCTGTCTAAGGAGAGGTTTGGTCATCTAATTGCGCGCCAGTAAGGAGAAATCCTTATTGGAAAGCCCCCTCTTTCCTGGGAACGGCCTGGTTGTCATAAATGTGATTCTGTAATATTATTTGTGAATAATTAATTATTGATTCATATGATAAGGAAATATTTATTTTATGTGGATATAAATGAGGGATATATTTTTGTGGTTAAAAATGAAGGAGTTAATGTTGAGGTGTTTTATCAGTATTTTTATCGGAATGGAGGTATTAAAAATCAAATCAGGGTTTTTGAGAAATATTGCGGGTGTTATAATTTTTAATCCGACCGTTGGATCGTGGTAATTTTTGGATATGTTATACATATATAAGTTGAGTATATGTCCACAAATTTTGAACCGTTAAAAATGAACGTATGATTTATTATGAATTTTACGAGATGACTGGTTCAGAAATTGTTGAATTTTCGGAGTTTATCATTTTGATGGAAAATTCTAGAATTGGTGGGCCCCACTTGTGGTTGGTGAAGAAATGTGCTGAATTATATTTCAAATGTGGTAGGTGGGAATAGTAGCAGGTAAAGCCATCAGGTTGCAGGTCAAACCTACCAAAATTTTCCTATAAATAGAGGGCTAAGTTAGAATTGAAAATCACACCAGAAACAAGTTTTCTCTCTTTCTCTCTCTAGATTATTGAGTGTATTTTGTGAGTATTTAGATACTTTGAGAGTTTCTATTCATCAGAGCAAGTTTCTTTCAGCCTTATACCGGTATTCCGACCAGAAGTACTGATATTTTGAGGTAAGGGATATTATTTTCTTCTTAATGATATTATTTTCTTCAATATCATTATGCTGAAATATTGATATGAGTTTTTATCAAATTTGGAACTTTTTGTGTCGGGGTTACTATTCACGTATACGGCACTATTCACGTATACGGCACTATTCACGAATACGGCACTATTCACCGAAAAATAAAATTTTCCCTTTTTGTCCAAGATGTCTATTATGGTTACTATCTTTGATTGTATCCATGTTTTGATCTTTATTTTTGAATTCTGCTTCACAATTGATTATTATGAAGTATTATTGATCTTGGATAAACTGTTATACGAATCCCTACTATTTGTCCTTCTGTCTCATTGGATTCGTTCTCTTTAAGATATTTTTCATCATCCTCAGTCCTAAATGATGATATTACTGAATATCTTTGGCCTGTAGTGCAAAGATGTATAATTACTTGATGAATATCTTTGGCCTGTAGTGCAAAGATGAACAGGTGTTGAGATGAACATGACCGACTGATGATACAAATGAATATCTTTGGCCTGTAGTGCAAAGATGAATATTTGGTTAAAGATGATTATTAATTGATGTTACAGGGATAAAATATTGATGATGGACTTTTAAATCTTAGAAGATAGTAGAATTCTTTCTCTACTTGACTCTTCTAATGGTTTGCTGTTTCCGCTGCAGTTGTTGATCTAAAACTTGTTGTCGATTATATTTTATCAGATTTTTCCCTGTTGAAGACTAACGATAATTTGTTGTATATTATCTTAGTCATAATATTCTTTACTGGGCTAGTTGAGCTCACCCTTTTCCTTTTTGTTCCATTTTTCTTCTCAGGAGGTGAGAACATAGCAGGATCTAGTCGGGGTATGGAGTGATGGTTCTAGAAAGATGTATTAGCAGTCCTCACTATTTCTGTAAAATAGTGTTTGAATAATTGTAATGAGGATTTATTTGAGTGTGGATATTGTCTAGAAGATAATATTTGTATTTAAACTCACAGTATGTGTTGTCGTATTTTGCACGACAATTGTATTATTGAAGTTGTAGTTTGCTTTCTGTACCATGTATTTGGCGACTCAGAATGAGTGTTGTATACCTATTCTGGGGGCGTCACATGAAATATCATTTTCTATATATAGAGAATAGTCTTTTGATTCCCTCACACTGTAGAGTAAAATCCTATTATACACGGAATAAAATAGAGAGTCAAATAATGATAAGGAAACTGTTGGATAATAATTTGTTGATGTATTCTTTAAAATTAGGGATAAAGAGTTGATTAGAGAAAATGTTATTAATGCTCTAACAGAGTTCAATTAGAAAAAATCAAATATAAATTCTTTTTCTTTTAAACTATTTTTGGCAGTTATTATATACCAAAATATATAACAACTTTTGTTTCATCACCATGGTAACTGAAATATTCACAAGTGAATTCTTATTTTCCTAACAGAAGAGAGCAATTCTCAAAGCATATATATCCAAATTCATTCATAAAGATAACTAGCAGCACCTATGAAATTAAGATTAATCAGTATACACTGAAAACATATTTGATTATATACTTTTTCCATCATAGTTAGAGAAAATTCATATGATTAAAGATGGGTAGCTTACTTGGCCGGAGGTTTGACAACTGGATCATTAGAGTCACCAGCAGCAGCAGAAAGAAAGTTTTTCTCCTTGGGGAGATTCTTCTTCTTCTTCTTCTTCACCATCATCTCTGATTCAACAGTTTGATCCGCCACGTGTTTGGAATTAGAAACTAGATTGAGCTTCAAATCCATGGAGGCCACATGATGATGATGATGAGTTTGATCAGCCAATCCTCTCTTCCCATTACCATTAATAATAATATTACCGGGCAATCCGAGGCGCAACTCCGTCTCCTCGAACTTCATCTTACCGGCCTTCTCCCCTAGAATGCTCACAACTTCCATGCTGGCTAGCTACTACACTCGATCTACTTCTCTCTAGACATTTTCTTTCTTTCCTTCTTTCTTGTTTTGATATAACTCCCTTCTTCTTGATTCCTGTGTGGTTGAGGTGGTGCTTTCTTAATTTTGGAATGTGGGACAAAGTGATCAAACTAGTAATTATTTAATATATATATATATATATATATAAAATTGGAAATCGTTGTCCGATATAAATTTTATTATTATTAATTAAATTTATATAAAAAAGATCAAACATTTTCTAGTAACTAACTGTAAATATGGACCAATTAATCGATTGATGAACAAGATCAAGAAACTATATATATATCTCTATGGTGTTAATATATATTAAGTAGTAAGTCAAATATATGGTATTCTTGTTATCGAAAAAATTGGGAAAAAATATAATCTTCCACTTCATAAAAAAAATCTTATCTTTAAAAAGAATTATAAAAAAATTATCTATTTTTATTTATGATCATATAAATCACACTGTATAGATAGATAGAGAACAATCTTTTTGTGTTTGCGAATAGACCTACTGTCTTCTACTTCAGTTTCATATAGGCTTTTTTTATTGCCACGTGACTCATCTCTTAGCTGGTTCTTCAGAATTAGGATACTCTCCATTTTATCGAGTTTTCGGTTAATTTTATAGTCTAAATTTAAAATATATTTAAATGTAATATTATGATGATAGAAAAAAAAATGATAAAAAAATACAAATAACTAATGCTCTCCATTTTATTCAACCTTTGCTTGTAACTTCATCAACAAAATGGGCAAATACACCTATTCTTTCTTTTAGGCGTTCAATAAAAGTTGAAGAAAAAGCCACCTTTTTATACAAGGCAATATCGTCTCTTTCACACCCTATATAATTATTACCCTTCTAGATAATAAAACTTAGGAACTACTACTACTTTTTATATAAGAATAATTAATAAGATTTTAATTCATGGTAATCGATTGCTAGAGTTACTATTCCAGCAACCAACATATCAATCGTTGATTAATAACAAAGGCTGAAATTAAAATATTTTAATGGTCAACCGCTACAATATGAAGCGACACACATAACAAGTTCTACTGATTGCTATTTTAATAATGGTCAAACTAAC
This sequence comes from Panax notoginseng, assembly GCA_016801055.1. Lineage (NCBI taxonomy): Eukaryota > Viridiplantae > Streptophyta > Magnoliopsida > Apiales > Araliaceae > Panax > Panax notoginseng. The sequence continues at coordinate 226,127,642 of CM029015.1, read as the reverse complement.
TTATTAACGGGCCCCACTTTGTCAGATAAGATTACAAAAAAAAGAATTTTTTTAAAAAAATATACCTGCCGCTACATCTTGTAGCGGCTAGGCCTTTAATTTTTTTTCATGTTTCTTCCATTTGGCAATTTCCTCAGTTAAATGATGGATTTTTTTTAAACAAAATTTCCTTTGTATCACATTGTCAAATTAAAATACAAAAGGCAACATTATTTTTGTTTTCATTTGTGCCGCTACAACATGTAATTTCAACATTATTGATCAATGGCTAACATGTTAGTTTCTGCATGGAATAGTGACTCTAACAACCGGCTGTCATGGATTCAAACTCATATATATATATATATATATATATATATATATATATATATATATATATATATATATATATATATATATTACGCTCGCGTGTTATTCTAAACATAATTTTACCTTTATGAGATTATTATCGGTGAGATATTTCACATGAATCGGATAAATTTAAGATTATAGATGAATTAATAAGTATAATAGAGAGTTTTAACCTAATAAGTTAATATTTTAGGTAAAGTAGTGATCCAACATATTTGTTTGGTCAGTTTATATATATATATATATATATATATATATATATATATATATATATATATATATATATATATATATATATATATATATATATATATATGCTTCGTTATTAATGAATTGACGTGTAATAGAATATTGTTCAATTCCGTTACAAGTGGTATTAAAGCTTATAATTTGATATTTATATGAATATGTATTCAAGTGAAACGTGAAGATTGTTAAGATATTTCATATAAATCTCGCATTACATAAATTTAAAAGTGTAAATGAGTTAATAAATATAGTGGAATTCCAACCTAATAGGTAACTTTTTTGAATAAGTATGAGACTTAAACATACTTGCTATCTCTAAGAAAGTATTATAATCCTAAAACTATTAATCATAGAATTATAATTTCGAAATTATAATTTTAATTTCAAGATTATTAAATTATTTTATAATTCTTAAAATAATAATTAAATTTAAAAACAAATAAAATATTTAAAATTAATAATCATATTTTAAATATAATTATTACAAAGAAACATAATCGTCACACTATCAATACCGGTATCATGATATAATATATAAAAATGAATTTATTTATGAAATATTAGAAGTTATTCAACAGACCACTCTAAAATCTTTGGGTTGTAAATATACGCATGTGTGTGGGAAGAGAATTAAATAACATTATTTAATTATGTTATATATGAAGCTAGTATGTAAACATATCTACTAAACTAAACTATAGTACATACAAGTTGATAAGAAAGGGGTGGGACATATATATGTGTTTAGGGGGGTAAAGGCATGTGCTGTCAGTGCTGAGATGGGTCCAGGGTCCTACAAAAGTGTGCATGTGACTGTTGTGTTGGGATGGATCGTCACCTAGGCTAGGGTCAACCCCTATTCCATGTGCACCGCTGCAGGGAATCCCTCTGACCCGACCCTAACTGGTCCCATTTATATTCAGCCCCTCTTAATATAAAAAATAAAAAATAAAAAATAAAAAATTAATATTTTTATATGTGCTCTAGAGATCAAATCTTCCGTCCCTAAACTAGAAAAAAAATAATTGAGAGAGGACAGGTAGTTACTACTACTTTTATTTTAAAATAATCATGTAAAGTGTAAAATTTAGAGGGTCCAGCATTCTTAAACATACTTTAAGATGGGTCCTACTTGTTGAAATTGGACATGGGGGGAGGGGATGGGCCGAGGCAAGTACAGCAGTTGTGGTAGCCCTTTCACTCGGTAGGTAAGGGATCTATTGCAGTACAATACAGCCTCAAAGTCCAACTTCAAACCTTATCTCACGTGTGGAATTAGGCCCACATATCACCATCAACGTTTAATTCCACACACGTGTGTACCCATATATAATTTAGGTTGTGGGGTTAGGTTATTCTTCATTTATTATGTAAAGCTCCACTCTCCAACATTATCTTCTTTTAGTTTTTTCTTTTCTTAATATCCTTTTGAGGACGGATAGTATATATTTAAGTTTCATATCAACCAAATCGTTTCCACCTAAGTTGGGAATTATTGGGGCAAATATGGTCAAATTTACTTAAATTTTTTTAAGTTGTCAATGACAAAAAATGATGTGTGGAATTATAATTATTGAATGTTGTATTGTATATAAATGCATGGGTAATAGTAATTATAATCAATGAGTGTCATCCACAATATTATATTTTATATCAAATCTTTTGAGAGAGGGTGGTAGTGGGGTTCCAACCAAAAATTCGAATCCCGATCTGATCCAATAAAATAGTGGACCCATTTATATGTCCGCGTCCTTGCAACCGTACAAAAAAGAAGCGAATTGGGCTTTCAAAAACAAAAGCCCACAAAAATGAGAAGTATTTTAGTGGTACAATACACTCCCCTAACCTAATCTCCAATCTGTTTTGGAAGTGGGGCCTTCTTCGAAGGGAAGGGAACTTAGGGAAGGGGTAGAAAATTGGAGTTTTGTTGAAAGGGTCAATATTCATTTTATTCATGCATCACCATCCTATCCTAACTCTTAATCTAAATAATAAAAATAACATGTGATATACACTAAACTACTGATACTGATTCTCCTCAAAAAGTCTTTATATAATATAATTAATAGAGCTTAATTATATTATATTATTGTTTGGACGCTGTTATTTTATGTTTTTTATTGACAAAAATAAATTTTATTAAATATCTCAAAGTTATATAATACTATATGACAAATCTAAAAGGTAGTTGCATATGCCTTGTGGATTAGATTTGACTTTCTATATATATATATATATATATATATATATATATATATATATATATATATATATTCTACAGGAATATGTGTAGAGGTCTTAAAAGGTGTATTTGGAGGTCATAATCTAGCAAGCCATAGTGGACGCTGCCCGCTGCCCGCTGGACTTTTGAAATGCAGGTTATATAATTTTTGTAGTCCACCTGTTGCTTTGCTTCCATTAATCCCGTATATAAAATATCACTAGGGGTGGTTGATGATATTGATAACTACTTGTAAAAAGATGATCATATTCTTATTAAAATAAAATGAAAAATTAATCCAAAGGATGGGTTGGTGATTTATTATTAAAGCGGCGACGTCATAATAAATAAATACATAAAAATTATATTATATTATATTAGTTAATAAAATTTTAAAATATATCTTTTTTAATAAACTAAAATATAATGTAATTATATATGTCAAGTTAGTGATTAATGTTAATGAAAGTTAGAAGTCATGATACCCAATTTTATTTGTTTTGAAAGAATACCAGCTGGTTCACTAGACTAGTTTTACCGGTTAAATTATTGTCCGATTAATTAGTGGGTTAACTGGTTCAATTCAATTTCTGTTCAAACTAGTTTAATTAGCATAAAGATTAGTTTCTGGTTCAAACGACTAGCTCAGTCCAATTTCAAAATTATTGGATATACATACATACAGATACTTCTTCTTTTACAAGAGTAGAGAAACATTTTCATTTGCAGTATATTCCAAAATTATAGGACAAACACTTGCACTTTAATATTTTCATTTCTTGCATTAGAGACTACCAATACTAGTAATTCCTTAGCTAATATTAACTGTACATGTAGAAAACATAATTATCTTTAAAAATAAAATCATTTTAGAAATATATTTTTTGTTATCTAAACAAATATATACTCCCTCCGTCTCCCATGATAAAAGTTCTTATTACTATTTTAGTTAGTCTCATGTTAAATGTCTACTTTCCTTTAATAATCAAACTTTTACATATTTTTTCCTATTATGTCTGTAGTATTAAATATCTTATACTTTTCTTATTCTAATTCTCTCTCCATATTTAATAAGTATGAAGAGAGAATATTTTGAATTAAATAGCTAGAAAGTCACTCTCTCACCTACATTGAAAATAATTAATGACATATTATTATGAACAATTTTGTCATTTCATTCATCTTCTTAATATGCGTGAAAAATCCACCAGAACTTTTATCCTGGGACGGATGTAGTATTAATTAGTAAGTTGATCATAGAGTCCATGAGCCAACATAAGTAGTGAAAGTACCAAATCGCATATATATATATATATATATATATATATATATATATATATATATATATATATATATATATATATATACGGGAAGCTTCAAGAGCATAATCCTTAAATAGCATAACGCCTTAAGTAGTATAATTTTATCAAAACGACGTAGTTTTGATAAGACGCGGTGGCATTTTTGTAAATACCATGCCACCTTGTATTTACAAAAATGTCACCGCGTCTTATCAAAACTACGTCGTTTTGATAAAATTATGTTATTTAGGGCGTTATGCTATTTAAGGATTATGCTCTTGAAGTTTTTCGTGTGTGTATATATATATATATATATATATATATATACTTGGCATTTAATATTTCACCCAGATCGATAATAGGATTAAGTACTTGAATATTAACATATATCTACCCTTTCCATCACTTCAGGTCATGGATCCAATTCATGTTGTTATCAATATTTCATTTTGTGGAAGGAAGCTCATTCCTGTTGTTGTAGTAGTGACCATAAATTAATTAAGGACGGTTAATTAATCACATATTTTTCATGGGTCTACACCAGACTTTTCAGCTTAGATATCTCATGTGTACTTAATTCTGTCACCATATATGTTGGAAGATATCAGCAATTACTGTCACCACTTAAGTCAATCACATTTCTGAGATTATGATTATGGTTGTAAACCACCAAACTGTTCGGGCTCGATTCGAAAATATACGAGTGAGAATCGGATTCGTTAATTATCCAAATCTTAGCATAAAGCGAAAAATTGTCTTGCAAGTTATTGGATTCGGATTCGTTAAATACGAGTGAGAATCGGATTCGTTAATTGTCTGCAGTCGCCTCCGACAGAGGAGGCGGCAACGGATAGAGAGATGAAGGTGGTGGACTGATGGGGGATGAGTGAGAGAGAGAAGGTACAGGAGATATGAGAGAGAGAGAGAGAGACTAAACTGATGAGGTGGCTAAAGAAATGAGACGCGATTTAGGTTTTAAAACTTGTTAATATTTCGGTTGAAAATAATTTATCCCCGACGAAAGTTCCGTTGATAATAGACTTAGTTTCGTCAAACTTAATACTGGTGCTGGCGGGAACCTTAAGCACCAAGTGTTGCTCCTTTTTCTCAATGAAATTCAGTCGATATTAATATATTTCTGACAGACTTATATTCGACGGAATATTCCGCCGTAATTAACTTATAATCGATCGAATATATTCCATCGACTTTAATTCCATCAGATTTAACGAGTTTTCTTGTAGTGTTTGGAGGGATGGGAAAGTTATATATTTTATACTGCCTAAAGTAACTTTTCAAAATAAATCATGTCATTTATTACATTAATATGTAAGGGTAATATAGTAATAGTATAATTTTAAAATAAAAATATTTTTACTTCCCTTCCCTTCTTCTAAACTCACAAATAAGAGAAAATATAATTAAAATCACATCTCTTCCATTTCTTTCTAAAACTCACAAACATATACAATAGGTAATGTTGGAGTGTAATTATTTAGGCTACAGCCCAATCTATTTAATGGTCCGGATCTGGTGATGGCCCATATGTATTTATTATGATAGTGGAAGAGTCCTTATTAAAATAGGATTATATTCCCTTATTTGGAGGGATAAGGAATCCTTTTCCTAGTTGGATGCAGGTGGAGGTTACTTCTATATATATGGCTACAAGCTAGGGTTTAGGAGAGGACACAAGAGTTACAACACAAATACACAACTTGTACTCCCAATATTATTATAGTGGATTACTCCCTCTCTCCGTGATTTTTTCCCAATTGGGTTTCCACGTAAATTCTTGTGTTCCTACTTTATATTTCTTTATTTATGTTTATGTGAGTGTATTTCGTGAGTTTGATTTCACAACAATTACTCCATCAACCGTTGGCGCTATTTTGGCCTGTCTTTTTGGGTGATTTCGTCAGGCGTACAAAATCAGGCGTTAACATTGGCGCCGTCTGTGGGAACGAGACACTTGTTCTAGTGTCGATTTAAAATCACCGATTCACCGAAGGAGATAAGTGATTCTTTTTTATTAAAATAAATATATACGTGTACGTGTGTATATATGTATTATATCAATAGCAATTGAAGCATGATCGTAATTGATTATTGATACAATTTTACATATTCTCTAACTTATATTATGCATGTAGTGATAGTATTCACATGATGTATGTAAAATCTAAACATTAACACTTTGGTCCAGGTGATGATAAATTGGTGCTGAGTCACCGCACCAGTAACGAATTCAGCCAGCGCAAAGATAAAAGTTTAAGCTTTTATATCATTAAAGTGCTTTAAAGGCAGCTTTGGTTTCATCATCAACCACAGAAGACTGAAGAAAATTCGGATGATAAAAATCCAGCGGATAAAAATCCAGCGGATAAAAATCCCGAGGTTAAAAATTCCGAAGAGACTTTTTGTATACTCTCTTATTTTAAGTTCCTTGTAAATAAGAGACTGGGGGGCAATGTTGGAGTGTGATTATTTGGATAGTGAGAGAGTCCTTATTAAAATAAGATTGTATTTTCTTATTTGGTGGGATAAGGAGGTTTAATTTGGGAAGGAATCTATTAGCCATTAATTACAGTTATAAGGTGATTCTGAAAAGGACTCCTACTCCTATCTATAAATACATCAATATGCAAGCGATTGAAGGAGGAAGGACACAAGAGATACAACACAAATACACAACTTGTACTCTCAATATTATTATAGTGGATTACTCTCTCTCTCCGTGATTTTTTTCCAATTGGGTTTCCACGTAATTCTTATGTTCATACTTTATATTTCTTTATTTATGTTTATGTGAGTGTATTTCGTGAGTTTGATTTCACAACAATTACTCCATCAACCGTTGGCGCTATTTTGGCCTGCTGTTTTGGTGATTTCGTCAGGCGTACAAAATCGGGCGTTAACATTGGCGCCGTCTGTGGGAACGTTTTAATGTCATTCAAATCACCGATTCCTCAAGAAGGAGAACCAACTCAAAGGATGAACATCCAACGGATCACATCCTCTGAGACGGACCGACATCCTCTCTAACGGATCACATCCCGAGATGGACCGACATCCTCTCCAAAGGATCACATCCTCGGTTCTTCGGAACGGATACGTTTAGTTCTTCGGAACGAACTTTGTAATTGGTGTTCGGTTGGATGGTTCGATAGTGATAAGATTGGTTCGGTCGTGATAAGGTTGGTTCTGTATATATATTCGGTTGTGGTAAAGTTGGTTCGGTTGTGATAAGGTTGGTTCTCTATATATTTTGATATGTTCGGTGGATTATTTATCTGTCTTTGGTAGTGATAAGGTTGGTTCGATTGTGATAAGGTTCGTTCTCTATATATTTGGGTGTGTTCGGTGGATTATTTATCTGTCTTCGGTAGTGTTAAGGTTGGTTCGGTTGTGATAAGGTTAGTTCGGTTGTGATAAGGCTGGTTCTCTATATATTCGGTTGTGATAAGGTTGGTTCGGTTGTGATAAGGTTGGTTCGGTTGGGATAAGGTTGGTTCGGTTGTGATAAGGTTGGTTCGGTTGGTATAAGGTTGGTTCTTTATATCTTCGGTAGTAATAAATTGTTTATCTATCTTATGAGTGAACAAGAGGAGTGGGGCAGCGATATTGGAAGCCGACAATTTTAGTTCGGCACATGGAGTTCAGGTGTGATATATTTTGTCTTCGGCAAATATGGTCGTTTTATTGGGATAAATTTGTATACTTTCTCATTTATAAGTTCCTTATAAATAAGAGACTGGGGGGCAATGTTGGAGTGTAATTATTTGGGCTACAGCCCAATCTATTTAATGGTCCGGATCTGGTGATGGCCCATATGTATTTATTATGATAGTGGAAGAGTCCTTATTAAAATAGGATTATATTCCCTTATTTGGAGGGATAAGGAATCCTTTTCCTAGTTGGATGCAGGTGGAGGTTACTTCTATATATATGGCTACAAGCTAGGGTTTAGGAGAGGACACAAGAGTTACAACACAAATACACAACTTGTACTCCCAATATTATTATAGTGGATTACTCCCTCTCTCCGTGGTTTTTTCCCAATTGGGTTTCCACGTAAATTCTTGTGTTCCTACTTTATATTTCTTTATTTATGTTTATGTGAGTGTATTTCGTGAGTTTGATTTCACAACAATTACTCCATCAACCGTTGGCGCTATTTTGGTCTGTCTTTTTGGGTGATTTCGTCAGGCGTACAAAATCAGGCGTTAACAGGTAAAATTATAATTCATTCTCATCTCATCTCATCTCAACCCTTCAAACTCATAAACACAACATTAGTCATCCTTTTAAGAATGGAGAGAGTAGTTGTTTTTCACATTTAGTTTACTAACTATTTTTTTCCACGTATTTTGTCATTAAACTATATGTTTTTTCTCGTTAGTCCTCGAAATATATATATATATAGTATATTTTCCACATTTAGTCCTTAAATTGTGACTGTTGTTCACATTTAGTCCTCAATCTATAGTTATTTTTTCTATTTAATATTTTTTAATTGCTCTATTTTTATAAGGCCGGACAAAAATAAAAAAAAATAAATACTAAATGTAAAAATTAATTATTACCTTCATTCCATAATAATTGATTTTTTAGAAGAAAAAATTTGTTTCAAATTATTTGTTGTTGATAACTTTATAAGAGAATAAATTATTTACTTTTCTATATCACCAATAACTTCTCTTATTGTGCTAAGAAAAATTATCTTTTGTATTAATAGTTTTCAATTTTTCTTAAAAAGATAGTGATAAAATTTTATATAAATTTTAATTATTAAATAATAATATTAAATAATTTTTTTAATTCGTGTACATGAAATTAAAATGATTATTATTATTATTGAATGAAGATCGTATAATTTAAAAACCAAGTAAGAGGTTATCCTTGTAAACTTCTCCCATTAGTATATTCCTTATCAAAAATTACATATTGACCAATATATAGGGAGGCAAAATATAGAAGGTTGACCAAGAAAATGAGACATACAGTCATACCCGTGGAGATAGGAGGATATGGAGGATCATGATTCATGAGTCATGAGCTGGGAGTGGGAGCCATGCCCACATGCCCATGCACCCACCTTTTCACATGCCCATTTCTTGCACCTAAATGGGTCCCACTTCAAACATGCCCATGTCAGTCTCATCTCCCGACACCACCCGGGTCCCACTCACGTGCCTTGCTCCCTTCTCTCTCCTCTCACCCCACGATCCAACGGGCCTCATTTCACTCCAAACAAAACCCGAGAATCCATCTTAGCCGTTCGATCCACCGGGCCACAGCCTTTAATGCTAATCAGTTGCATTTGTCTCTCCTCTGTCCCCTCCTGCCGGTCTTTGACCAACACCTGTAGTTGTATCTGACTAAATATGTCCCCAACCGTGTCATTCAATCCCCACACGCTCACCCTTAAGTGAACTCATTAAGGTGATAGACGAGTCAATACACTTCGGACTTGATTCAGGTTCGACTCGAAAAAATATAAGTGAGACTCGGATTCGTTAATAATATGATCTAAATATGAGCATTAAAAATAATTCGAATAAAAATATGAGTAGAATTTGAGCAAGGTTATACTCGACTCATTTAAGATTCAAACTACTTAAATTTTTTATTGTAATTCGATACATATTCGATTAGATGTTCGATACATTCTCTTATAATATATACAAATTTAAAACAAATTAAGATAATTAGTTTTTATTTTGTTTTTGTTTTTAATTTTAATTGTGATTTTATATTTGTAAAGTGTAATAATAAATATATTTATTCATTTTTAAGTAAAATAACATGTGACGCCCCCAAAATTAGGTATACATCACCCATCTTGGGTCGCCACTTACATGGTACATAAAATCCAAATACAAACTTAATTATACAGCTGTCGTGTACAATACGACAAAACATAAACTGTGAGTTTGAATACAAATATTATCTTCTAGAGAGTATTCATACTCAAAAGGAGTCCTCATTACATTTATTAACACACTATTACATAGAATAGTGAGGACTACTAACTAATACTATCATTCGGACCATCACTCCGTTCCCCGACTTGCCCCAGCTACGTTCTCATTTCCTGAAGAGAACAGTGAAAGAAAGGGTGAGCTCAACTAGCCCAGTAAGAAATATTATGACTAAGATAATGCAGAATAAATTATCATTAGCCTTCAACAATGTTAAACTGATAAAATATAATAGACATCAAGTTTAACTGCAGCGGAACAAGCAATCCATTAAAAGAGTCAAGTAGAAAATAAACTCTACTATCTTTTATGATTTAAAAAGTTTTTCATCACTTTTATCGCTAAGACTCAATGTAAGACCCCAACTTATTAATGAATAAAATCAAATTTTCTCTAAATATTATTGTGAATAATAAGGGGGTTAATTTGATATAATACTTTGGTTATGGGTGAAATGTGCAAATTTTGCAAAATAAGCAAGTGGTTATAAAATATTTATTTTTGGTCGGTGAATATTCGGTTGGTCGTGGAATATTCTTGCTGTCGGGGAATATTCGTACGACGACGCAGCCTTGTGTGGGCCCCATAACGGAAAGCGATTGGATGAAGAAAACGACAAGTATAAGTTGTTTATTAATAATGGCGTAGTTGTTACCGTTAACACTGTTTAAATACCCGGTGGTAAAAATGCAGTAATAACGCGTGGTTGCATAGTAGCACACGGATTGCACAGTATAGTTGAATTATTGATTCGTACGTAAGAAGGCACTACTCAATAATTGTTACAGTGATTACTGTTCAATATTTTATTTTATTGGTTCAATAATTGCTGCATTGATATTTTATATTATTGTTGTTTCAATAATTATTGCTGCACAGTATTTTCATTTATCAGATCAATAATTCATATTATTTGAATAATATTATTAGATAACATTATTGGCAATGTCTAGAAAGTTCTGTCTAAGGAGAGGTTTGGTCATCTAATTGCGCGCCAGTAAGGAGAAATCCTTATTGGAAAGCCCCCTCTTTCCTGGGAACGGCCTGGTTGTCATAAATGTGATTCTGTAATATTATTTATGAATAATTAATTATTGATTCATATGATAAGGAAATATTTATTTTATGTGGATATAAATGAGGGATATATTTTTGTGGTTAAAATGAAGGAGTTAATGTTGAGGTTTTTATCCATATTTTTGTCGGAATGGAGGTATTAAAAATCAGGGTTTTTTGAGATATTTTGCGGGGGTTATAATTTTTAATCCGACCGTTGGATCGTGGTAATTTTTGGATATGTTATACATATATAAGTTGAGTATATGCCCACAAATTTTGAACCGTTAAAAATGAACGTATGATTTATTATGAATTTTACAAGATGACTGGTTCAGAAATTGTTGAATTTTCGGAGTATATCATTTTGATGGAAAATTTTAGAATTGGTGGGCCCCACTTGTGGTTGGTAAAGAAATGTGCTGAATTATATTTCAAATGTGGTAGGTGGGAATAGTAGCAGGTAAAGCCATCAGGTTGCAGGTCAAACCTACCAAAATTTTCCTATAAATAGAGGGCTAAGTTAGAATTGAAAATTACACACCAGAAACAAGTTTTCTCTCTTTCTCTCTCTAGATTATTGAGTGTATTTTATGAGTATTTAGATACTTTGAGAGTTTCTATTCATCAGAGCAAGTTTCTTTCAGCCTTATACCGGTATTCCGACCAGAAGTACTGATATTTTTAGGTAAGGGATATTATTTTCTTCTTAATGATATTATTTTCTTCAATATCATTATGCTGAAATATTGATATGAGTTTTTATCAAATTTGAAACTTTTGTGTCGGGGTTACTATTTACGTATACGGCACTATTCACGTATACGGTACATTCACGAATACGGCACTATTCACCGAAAAATAAAATTTTCCCTTTTTGTCCAAGATGTCTATTATGGTTACTATCTTTGATTGTATCCATGTTTTGATCTTTATTTTTGAATTCTGCTTCACAATTTATTATTATGAAGTATTATTGATCTTGGATAAACTGTTATACGAATCCCTACTATTTGTCCTTCTGTCTCACTGGATTCGTTCTCTTTAAGATATTTTTCATCATCCTCAGTCCTAAATGATGATATTACTGAATATCTTTGGCCTGTAGTGCAAAGATGTATAATTACTTGATGAATATCTTTGGCCTGTAGTGCAAAGATGAACAGGTGTTGAGATGAACATGACCGACTGATGATACAAATGAATATCTTTGGCCTGTAGTGCAAAGATGAATATTTGGTTAAAGATGATTATTAATTGATGTTACAGGGATAAAATATTGATGATGGACTTTTAAATCTTAGAAGATAGTAGAATTCTTTCTCTACTTGACTCTTCTAATGGTTTGTTGTTTCCGCTGCAGTTGTTGATCTAAAACTTGTTGTCGATTATATTTTATCAGATTTTTCCCTGTTGAAGACTAACGATAATTTGTTGTATATTATCTTAGTCATAATATTCTTTACTGGGCTAGTTGAGCTCACCCTTTTCCTTTTTGTTCCATTTTTCTTCTCAGGAGGTGAGAACATAGCAGGATCTAGTCGGGGTATGGAGTGATGGTTCTAGAAAGATGTATTAGCAGTCCTCACTATTTCTGTAATATAGTGTTTGAATAATTGTAATGAGGATTTATTTGAGTGTGGATATTGTCTAGAAGACAATATTTGTATTTAAACTCACAGTATGTGTTGTCGTATTTTGCACGACAATTGTATTATTGAAGTTGTAGTTTGCTTTCTGTACCATGTATTTGGCGACTCAGAATGGGTGTTGTATACCTATTCTGGGGGCGTCACAGTTGGTATCAGAGCTTAGGGATATGATCCCTGGCTGAGATGTGAGACAAGAACTAGGGGGGAGAGACGGGGAATTCCTTCGCTAGTATGACCTGACTAAGTTTATTTGGTGTTTATTTGGTCGGTCAGAGTATAGGGATAATATATGACATGACTATTAACCCTTGTTTTATGGCAGTATTTAAGAATGGCAGCTGAGAACGTTAATAATGGAGTAAATCAGACCGTGGAGACACCTTTGATCACTACCCAGGGGAACGTGCAACAGGAAGGCAATATTCCTCCTGTAAACAACGTTACCGAGCAAACGATGAATGATGGAATGTTTAGGAGCTTTTTGCAGTTCATGCAAAATCAGACGAGGGAGACTCGTGTGCAGAATACGGGTGGAAATGATAACAACGCGCGGTTTGTCACAGCTAAGCAGTTCAAAGAATTGGGACCACCAGAATTTAAGGGAAAGCCGGATCCGATCATGGCGGAAACGTGGGTCAAGCAAATTACCAAGATATTTGATGTCTTGGGATGCACGGAGGAACAGAAGGTTCCATTCGCCACATTTATGTTCCGCGGTGAGGCAGACTACTGGTGGGAGTCTGTGAAGCGTACCCAGCCTGACGCACTCAACATGTCCTGGGAAACATTTCAAAAACTGTTCAATGACAAGTACTTTCCTGAAAGTATTCGTCATATGAAGGAGGTTGAGTTTATTAGACTGGAACAAAACAACATGACGGTGTCCCAGTACGAGGCGAAGTTTGCAGAGTTATCCAGGTTTGCACCTCATTTGGTTGAAAATGAGGAACGAATGACGCGGATGTTTCTGAGAGGTTTAAAACCTGAGATTCGTCAATACCTTATCTCTCATAAATTTTCTCTGTATTCAGACGTTGTCAACAGGGCCCAATTATTAGAGAGAGATAATGAGTATACTCAACCGAGGGACCACAACCAGGGTCATACCGGTGACAGCAATCATCAGAGCGATGATAACCAACGAGGAGGGAAAAATACGAACAAAGCGGTAACCACTCGGGTGGTCATCGTGGCCATGATAATAGGAGAGGTGAGTCAAGTGGAAATTTCAGAAAGAGGAGATTCAACAATGACGGGAAGACATCAGCACCAGCACCAGCACCAACAACAAATTTTAGGGGAGGAGAACGACCGCCAGTTAGATGTTACAAATGCGGGAAAGAGGGACATATCAGCCCAAACTGTCCACAACAATCCAAGGTGTGTTACAACTGTGGGAAGGAAGGCCACATCGCTCGAGATTGTACTATAGCGAAACCAAGTTCAGCGGGAGTGGTGATTCCAAGGGCTGTCCCGGATAAGGCGAAATCAGCGGTTCCTGGAAGAGCGTTTGTCGTAACTGGCCAAAACGTGAGAAACCCGAACGAGGTGATCACGGGTAAGCTAATCTTGAATTCTTGCGAAGTTTATACTTTACTAGATACCGGTTCTACCCATTCTTTTATCTCTCCTGCTTGTGCTCAACGTTTAAACTTGACTCCGGAGAAATTGGACTTTAACTTATCTGTTGAAACTCCGTTGGGTGAAACCTTCGTTACATCTACAGTTTATAAATCTTGCATGATCCAAGTTGGCACTATCACATTACCTGTTGATCTTATCTCTTTAAAGATACTTGCTTTTGATGTGATTTTAGGAATTGATTGGTTAACCACTCATCATGCTAAAATTGATTGTTTTCGTAAGGTTGTAGTTTTCATATTCCTAACTAACCTGTCATACGAATTCAAACTACTAAACCACTAAAATCAGTCACTGTCATATCAAGCCACAAAGCTATTCGTTTATTGAAAAACGGATGTCAAGCTTTCTTAGCCCATGTTATGGATTTGAACAAAGACAAGTCAGATTTGAATAATATTTCTATTGTTAGAGAATTTTCCGATGTATTTCCTGAAGAACTTCCCCGTCTACCCCCGGAACGAGAAATTGAATTCTTTATTGACCTTGAACCCGGTACAAAGCCCATTTCTAAAACCCCATATCGAATGGCTCCTATTGAACTTCAGGTGTTAAAAGTCCAACTACAGGAGTTGTTGGACATCGGTTTTATTCGTCCTAGTACGTCTCCTTGGGGTGCTCCTGTTTTATTCGTAAAGAAGAAAGACGGGAGTATGCGACTTTGTATTGACTATCGAGAATTGAACCATGTCACCATCAAGAATAGGTATCCGCTACCTCGCATTGATGACCTGTTTGACCAGTTGCAAGGAGCACAATTCTTTTCAAAGATCGATCTTCGTTCTGGATATCATCAGCTGAAGATTAAAACTGAGGATATTCCAAACTGCCTTCAGAACTCGGTACGGGCATTATGAATTCTTAGTAATGTCTTTTTGGATTGACTAATGCTCCTGCTGCCTTCATGGATATGATGAACCGTGTATTCAAAGAATATTTGGGATCAGTTCGTTGTTGTCTTTATTGATGACATCCTCATCTATTCCAAAAGCCGTGAAGATCATGAGCGCCATTTGAAGCTGGTACTGCAAAGGCTTCGTGAAAACAAGCTATATGCCAAACTGAAGAAATGCGAGTTCTGGCTTGAGGAAGTAGCATTCCTTGGGCACGTGGTGTCAAAACATGGAGTATCTGTCGACCCGGCGAAGATTGAAGCCATACAAAGTTGGGAGCAACCGAAGTCGGTAACCGAAGTACGTAGCTTTCTGGGCTTAGCTGGTTATTATCGGAGATTTGTGGAAGGATTTTCTCGAATCGCTACTCCGTTAACTCAGCGACTCGGAAAGATACAAATTCGTATGGAGTGAGGAATGCGAGAAGAGTTTCCAAGAACTCAAGAGGAGACTCATTTCGGCACCTGTTTTGACAATACCATCTGGTTCGGATGGATTTGTTATCTACAGCGATGCTTCAGGCAAAGGGTTAGGATGTGTTCTCATGCAACATGGGAAAGTCATAGCCTATGCCTCCCACGACAACTCAAAGAATATGAGAGGAATTATCCTACTCATGATTTGGAGTTGGCAGCAGTCGTTTTTGCGTTGAAGATCTGGAGACACTACCTGTATGGGGAGAAAGTGGAGATCTATACAGATCATAAAAGCCTCAAATATTTCTTCACCCAAAGGAACTCAACATGCGGCAACGACGTTGGCTTGAGCTGTTGAATAGATTACGATCATACCATCCAATACCATCCTGGAAAAGCAAACGTAGTAGCTGACGCATTGAGTAGAAGATCATATGCGGGTATCGAGTGCAATGTTTTTAACACAAAGGGCCCATTTTGTATGACTTGCAAAGGATGGAGATAGAGATGAATGGCAACCAAGTACCGCACATGATGATAATCACCTATACGAGTAGAAACGACTTTAATCGATAAAGTTAAAGCTGCTCAAGCTAACGGATATAGAGCTATGCGTATGAAGAAAAAGT